>CM076580.1:1374999520-1375599520 GCA_034641835.2 Pinus albicaulis | reverse complement strand
TTTGTAAAGTCGTTTTTATTTTATAAATAATGTATATTATATAAGAATATTATTGACAAAACTATAGGTTGTTAAAAAATGGAGCTAAAAAACAGTCAATTTTGTTAGTTTAGTTGGTCGATGTTAAAGCACTTTTACTATTGAGAGGTCACAATTTCAGTTCTCCCAACACTCTCAGGGTCAACCTCAAAACATAATAAGACATTACAACATTTCTTCCATACTCATTGGACTCTTGATGATTGTCTTTTGATAAGCACATGCATGCTCACTGTGGTCTTCTCGTGCCTTCTTGACAGACCTTGTCACTAACCAATTCACCACTCATTGCCCATTTTATTTCACACCTCTATGCACATTTTTATACAAACTCTTCTTATTTTTATTTTTTTCACATTTAGAGATTTTATCATTCTTATTGCTTGATAAATCCGGAGTTAAGAAGAATTTAGGTTGATTATATATATAGTCACTCATGGTCCCAAGACAAATTACAGAGTCATCATCCTTTAAATATGTTATATTACATCAGAAGATTATTGGCAAAATCAGGGGTTGTTAAAAAGTGGAGCCCAAAAGCCACCAATTGTTTTTAGCTTAGTTTTTTTGTTAGCTTAGTGAGTCGAGTAGTTGTCGTTAAGGCACCTCTCTTATTAGGAAGTCACAATTTCAATTCTCTCGACACTCTAGAGGTCAACCTCTGTGATTTTTCTTTGTTGGATTAGTGGGTCGTAGTTAAGGCACCTCTACTATTAAGAAGTCACAATTTCAATTCTCTCCACACTCTAGTGATCAACCTCTGTGATTGAGCTAATAAAAAGTGATATTTTCGAGTAAATCTACCCAATGCAATATTCAATAAACTTTTCTTAACTTAATAATAATCTAATTATTATTTTTTAAATAATATTACTATTTAGTTAAAAAAAAATTATAAATTATAAAAATTATAATTTTTTAATTTCACCATATGAAAACCAAACATCAGAAAAAATACCCAAGCCTTCCAAATACGAATCTTATTATATTAATATATTTTTTTATTTACTTCAAACTTGAAAATTAAAAATTTGATACCTACCTCTTCATAAAACAAGAAAAGGTAAAAAGAGAAAAAAATATTAATTTGCTCCAAATAAACCATAACTTTTAAAAGCACTTTTATATATATATATATATATATATATATATATATATATATATATATATATATATATTTATATTTATATGTATATTTATTAAAATATTAATTTTACTCCCTAAACCATTATAATACTAATGCAGATAGCCTTGTACTTCGATAGCTTTTCTGCTTCTTTGAAATCTATGCTTAAACAGGTTACTGTAGACAAGTTTGGAACTTGAGTGGCCCCACTTCGTAAGTTTTTTTTTCTTTTAGGAAATTGATAATTCGTATATTTTTTTAATGTATTAGTGAAATGATTTATATTAATATTTATATTTTTAATTAATTTAAAAAATTGTAATTTAATATTTATAATTGAGTAGTTAAATCTAATAACAAACAATATTATTAGTTTGTTATCATTCTTTTGTTTTGGAAATATTTTTCTTTTTTTCATCTTGTGGATTGTATTGATTAGGAATACATCTTTATATAATTAAGGTGGTTTTAGAATGATTGTGACATTTTTATTCACATATTATTAAACAGGTTGTAAGTTAATAAATTGTGAATTATGTGCATGTTTGTAAGATTAAATATCAAATTTGTTATTATGTGTTTTGGAATTGGTTTTGCAATTACAAAAAAATTTGGTTATGACATTTTCACTCACATATTGTTAAAAATATTGTAAGTGGTATATGTTTTTTTTGTTTGATTTATTCTTTTTCCTCTGTAAATTGTATGATGTGAATATGCTTATGTGTGCGAATAAAAATCAAATATATCATTAATAATATGATGTAAATATATGCAAGTGTATGAGAATAAAAATCAAATATCTCATTATTTTTTTTATGTGAATATGTATATGTGTGTGAAAATAAAATAAAATATGTCATTATGTATCTTGGAATTGTTTTTACAACTATAAAAGTGTGTATTTCCTCCTTGTATCTACCACATTGGCTAGAGGTAACTCTATGGAGATGTAAATGTTCTTACATGTCATAAATCTTATGTCCATGAAAGTGAATCCACTCTCACTGATAACATGTTGCTATTCTGGTTGCATGGTGTATATGCCTTTTGATTAACCTTTTCCCCTTCCTTTGTAGATTGTATAATGTAAACCCTTATGTGTGAGAGATAGTATACCCTTGTATGGTCAATAATTGTTTTTTTGTTAGTGGAGTGAGATATTGTTATTATCCACAATGAGTTTCAAGTATCTCCAATTCTCATTTTTCAAAAAATAAATAGAGATAGATGCTAGGGACTTTGATAGAATGAATACCTCTCACTTATGGCCTCTTAGCAAAAGGGTGACTTTCATTGTTGATATGGGAAAATCCCACTCAAGCAAAGTTCTACACTAAAGTGTGAACAAAAAAACTCTAATTGCTTTTATTAAACAAATCATAAGATTATATAGCTTTACACCAAGATAACTAGATCAACAAATCTAAGACAAAAATGTTCTCTAAATCCTAAGAACTAGCAACACATCATAATAATGTAGATAGCTAGAGAAATACTCTCATCTACTTCAAGAGACTAGAAAACCAAAAAAAAAATCACAGTGATCCAAATAGCAACAAATCATAATAATAGAGATAGTTGGAGAAATGCTCTCAGCTAATTCATGAGATTAAAGAACCAAAAAAAATTATCACACATAATCCACAACATCAACCTTTTAATACTAATAATAATGTGATTTACATATGCTCAATATACTTATTCTAAGTACTAAAATTCCAATCAATCATGTAACAAGTTGTTTATATCCAAAAAAAAAAAAAAAAAAAAAAAGAGCAAGAAGAAAGAAAGATTGATCATTATTTGGTTGTATTAATAAAACTTATTCAATGAAAAAAAAAATGATGTAATGTGCATCTTCAAATTATTTCCTCCATTCTAAAATTTCATCTTAGCTTTTCTCTCTTAATTATGTTAAGAAAATATAATGAAATTTAATAATAATTGTACAACCACATGGAAAGAAGATATGATGAGATATTTCCTTAAACTTAATTGTCAAACATCTACCTCTATAAAAAAAAATTGAGATGTTGAGTAGCAAGTGACTATATAGAGATGCTAAAATAAAAATACATCCAAAATACTTTCATCAATTTAAATGTCTAAATATCCATCTCTTTATCTTATCTTTCTTTTCACACTCAATTAAATTGAAGGAAAGACATTGATAATCTCATATATATATATATATATATATATATATATATATATATATATATATATATATATATAATATTGAGTAACAAGTGATTATATAGAAATACCAAAATAAAAATATATTCAAAATATTTTCATCAATTTAAATATCTAAATAATCATCCCTTGATATATATATATACCCTCTGCTCTTTATAAAAAGATAAGAAATTATGTAATTAATATATATATAAACATAAAAGTAAAACTATATCTAAAATATCTTTTAAAATTCACAGATTCAACATTGGTAACCAATACCCTCTCCCATGCTTTTGGAGGGATTGAAAATCGAGTAACTAATGCCCTACCATATTTTTGAAGAAATTGGACTTACACCAGAGAAATATCACCAAATTCTCTTTTGAGCAGCAAGTGATGTGGCCCAATGTGGGAGCCCTGAGCACTCAAGGGAATTCCAAACCATTTAATACATCTTCCTTTATGCTTCTTTATGGCATTTAGCAAATGAGAATCAGGGGACCAATCAAAGAGCATGACTCTGGGGGGCCTATTTGTCGACAAGCTTTACATGGCATGATGTTTGCTATTGATTGTCACCCAACTCCCAGGTTGCCTGAGTGGAAGGCAAGCACAACTCAACTTTTTTTTTTTCAGGTTTGACATACTTAAATTAAATTGGAAAGATGGCCCATCTGAGCATCTGATACATATCACAGAATGTATTCCCTTCATTGGGAGGTATTACCAGAGGTAGTACCCCCACCAACATGCAGTACATGTTACTCCCTGTATCAAGTTTTTTTTGGATGCAAAGTAGTTGCATGGCTACTGGTTAATGATGGCCTGTGCCATGAGTGGAAAGCAAGCACAGCTCAACCTTTTTTTAAGTTTGACATACTCAAATTAAAAAGGGAAAATGGCCCAACTGAGCATCTGATACATATCATAAAATGCATTCCCTGTATTTGTAGGTATTAACAGAGGTAGTACCCCCTACCAAGCACAACTCAACTTTTTTTCAAGTTTGACATACTCAAATTAAAAAGGAAAAATGGCCCAACTGAGCATCTGAGACATATCATAAAGTGTATTCCCTGTATTTGGAGATATTAACAGAGGTAGTACTCTCCACCAACATGGAGTACAGGTTACCCCTGTGTCAGATTTTTTGGGGCTCAAAGTGGTTGCATGGCTACTGATTGAGGATGGCCTACAGGTATTCTCTTGTTCTTTAAAAAAGTGAGGGAAAGAATCCCAGCACGCTTAGGTCCATATAGGCACCTAGTTCTCAACCCTTAATCAAATGCAATCTACCTTTGGTGATTTGGACTCAATTGTGTTCCAGGTGATGTGATTGCATCAGACAAAAGCTTCACACAGGGAATCATCCCCTTTTTGTATATGACACTTTGGATTGAGAGCGAATCATATGACCCACAGACAAAGTGGGTATTTTGAGAAATTAAAATGTACTAAGCTAATATTTTAGGTTTGCAGCTTTTAAATCTGTCTGTAGCAACTCTAACAAATACGAAAGGCAACCCGTGCACATGGGGTTTAGATGGTGGATCCAACAACTTTCACTTAAATCAATTTTATTCGTCTGCTTTTTGTTTTCCAAATTCGAGAGTATTAAATGATATGGGGAGAGATTAACGGTTCCCTGGAATGATTTATTTGCAAGGGACCACAGGTAGAACAATTCTGTAAGGCGATTAAGGTTTTAATTCATTTTTTCCATTTGCATTTGCCAAATTACTGCAGGTTAAACATTGTTACGCTTTTCTGCGCATGGACACAAATTTGACACAAATTTGACCACCAGTAAATTGTTGCACGTTCAATAGTGATTCGTTGCATTGATACAAATTTGACCATGTATGTAAGTGTTTTTTTGGAGAAGATTTGACCATTTGAATGAATAGAATATTTATTTTGAATGAAAGCGTGTCATATTAGGAATGTTTTGATTAAATTTTATTATATATATATATATATATGTGTGTGTGTGTGTGCGCGCTTTATTTATATATAAATTATTAAAGGGGTTGAATTAAGAAGTGAAAAGTGGCTAGTTTTTAACTATTTGGTAAGGTTTAAATTATTGGGAAGTTATTTACTAAGACAACTTCAGGTAATGGTTAAACCATGAGGTTACATCTAGAGAGATTACTAATGTTTTTATGATTAATTTATATATAAGTGAATTAAAATTCGTTTTCATGTTTTTTATTAAATAAGTTCAAAAGGAGTTCGTTTAAATAGTGAAAAGCAAGTAATTTTTCACCATTGGACAAGGTTCAATATTCATAATAGCTTTCTACTCTAGACAACAACGTGGAACTCCTTGAGTTTATACTAAAACATGTGATTGTTGTACCAAAGAGATTATATTATAATGAATTTTGAGGGTTTCTTTTTGTAGGGCTACACTGAATTTTGAGGGTTTCTTTTTGTAAGGTTGACACCAAAAGTTGGTGTTGATGTTCGGGTGTGATTATGAAGCATGGTTGTTGCACCGAAGAGATTATATTCTAGATCTACGAATTTTTTGATCCATAGTATAAGTAAATGTCTTTTGGATTAATCACATAATTAGGATTTGTGGTTCATCTTCAGGACAGGTTGAAAAAGCCAATTGATCTTCAGGAATAAATAGTATGGATGTTATCTCTCTGCAATGATGCATCCATGTTAACATTGACCAAATCCTAATGATGTGATTAATCCAGAAGACATTTGCTTAGATTATATTCTATTGGATCCAATCATCTAAAGGGTGGTTGATTTTAAGGCATGGTTGTTGTACCATAGAAATTATATTATATTGGATCTCAAGGGTTTCTTTTTGTAAGGCAACACCAAAAAAATTAAACTATGTTAAGGATTGGTGTTATTGTTATCGAGTTGATTTGAGGTTTCACATATTATTTTGATAGTTTAAATATCCCTAGGTCATATTTTCTTAAATTAAATTACATGTCTTTAAAAGATTATAGTTTCTTAAATTTAATTTAGATGTCTTTTGATGATTGTGTTTTAAATCATAAATTAATCTTACAAAAACGTGCTAATTAATATATATTAAAAATATGGAAAACAAGTATTTTAAAATTTAAAAATAATAATAAGATTTAAAAAATAAATAAAATGTTTTGAATGAGTTAAAACAAAGCAAAAGTTGCAAAGCACTGAGATTGAAATAAATAAGAATAGGAATGACCATATGAATTTAAGAGGGTTGAAATAAAAGATTAACATAAAAAAAATCAAATTATGTTAAAGATTAGTGTTATTGTTATTGGGTTGATTTGAGGTTTCACATATGATTTTGATAGTTTAAATATTCCTGGATCATATTTTCTTAAATCAAACTTAAATTAAATTAAAATTAAATGTCTTTAAAAGGTTATAGTTTCTTAAATTTAATTTAGATGTTTTTGGACTATAATGTTTTAAATCATAAACTAATCTTACAAAAACATGCTAATTAATATATATTAAAACTATGGAAAACAAGTATTTTAAAATTTAAAAATAATAATAAAATTAAGAGAATCAATAAAATGTTTTGAATGAGTTGAAATAAAGTAAAAGTGTTTTAAAATTTAAAAATAATAATAAGATTAAGAGAATAAATAAAATGTTTTGAATGAGTTGAAATAAAGTAAAAGTTGTGAAGCACTGACATTGAAATAAATAAGAATAAGAATGACGAGTAAGGATAACCAAACCAGATGAATTTAAGAGGGTTAGAATAAAAGATTAATAAAAAGAAGTATCAGAAGAATGTTTAGTAAAGATAATGAATTAAAGAAGGTTGAGATTAAAAATTAAAAAGGAGAATGTATGGGATAATAAATTTAAAGAGATTAGTGAAAAAAAATATTAATTGAAAATGGAAAACTAGAAATTAAAGATTAAAAAAGAAATAGACGAGGAAATAAATTTTTAGAGAAAATAAAATATTTATTAAAATAAGAAATTAGAGAAACTTAAGAAAATATTTGGATTTTAAATAAGATGAGTGATAAATTATGAGATTAATTAAGTTTGTAATTTTTTATTTATGCTTATTTTTTTATTTTTTATTTTGTTTATTTTTATTATTGATATATTGAAAAAATTAGTATTAAATATTTCTATTGTTAAATTAGAGTGTTAGTTGGAAGAAGTAGATTGTGCAGTAGTTGGGATAGTTATTGTTGTTTTTTAATATTTAGGATATTTTCTTTATGGCAAGGAATTCATATGATCTAATAACTAAAATCATCAAGGATTTATGCTCTAGTATGATTATGACTATTAACGTTAATAAAATGAAATTTTGGAAATTAGATATCAGTTACACTAATTTTGTGTATGAGAACAATAAATTGAAAGGAGTGACCTTATACAAATATTTTGGGATTTATCTACATCACAAGCTTAATTAGAACTATAGTACTGATAAAATGATAAATGGAAGGTGGAAATTTTATTATAGACGTAAAAGAGGTTGTAAATCAATGTACCTTTGACTATGGGATAAGAAGAAAGTCATCTCGGAGACTCTCGTATTCTTTTTATCTTATATGGTTGTGAAATTTGAGGTTGCAATGTCTCTAGATAATGATGGAGAAAGATAGAACAAGTCCAAAAGCAACGTATAACTTATAATTTCAAAATTAGGGGCAATATAGCATATCCTATCCTCTTTATAGAATTGATTCATTCCTCATTGGGAGAATGGGTATGATTTGTTACCTAATGTACAAGAACAAGATAAATAACAAGGAAGATAAGAGGGATCCTAAGATTGCTTCAAGCTTTAGTCAAAATCACTTACAACTCAAGTGAAGAGAGCATAAAGATACCAAGTCTCAACTAAATCATTAGGGAATGAAGAAAGAGGCCATTATGTACAGTACTGATTAAAAATATTATTGCATCAAAATTTTAAGAGAAATTATGGGGCAATAAAGAATGAGATGATAAAATAAAATTAAGATAATATAGAAGTTCAAAACTTTCTCTATTTTCACTGGCATAAAGAGAAAAACCAATGTTATTAAAATAACAAATTTTGCACAAAATCCATAGTGAAAAATGGTGTTGGATGATTCTTAAAATATAGTGAGTTCAAGGGGAGGTAGGTGCGAGGGGGGAATTTTTTTCCTTTGAGGAACAACTAAAGCAAATTTTACATGGAAGTTGGGGGTTCTAACAAATTACCCAACTAAGGCATATGCTCTTCTCTGAGAAATTATGGTGTCTCATTTCCTTCACCTCAGTCATCTTACAATTATTGGAGACTATTTTATCATCCTAATGCACACGATTCTAGGAATACTTGCCAAGGATATATGGCTAGAGGAAATTCTTAGTAGAATTTTGCTAATTCAAATGCTTCCATTTTAAATGGTGTAACAACCAATTAGTTAATGCATAGGTCAAATTGGTGATCCATCTTGAAAAATAAGGGTGTTTATTATATAATGATCAATATGTCTCTCATCCTATTCTATAATTCAATCACCACAACAAGTGTCACTTCATTGAAAACATGAAGGAGGAATTAGTAACTCATGCAATAAGCAGCTTATCCCATAAGCATTCACCTCTTCTCATCATGTTGAAATTTTGTGCCACCCTAGGAAATAAATGCACTAGTCTCATCACACATTATGAGTATGGGCTAAAAATGTGAACTTTTGTGGCATTTGCCTCTATGAAGGAGTTATTTACTAGCGAGTTCATTTTTAGAGTGTATGACAAGGAGAAATCGAATAAAGGGGGGCTCTCCTCATAGCTCATTGTGAAGGAAACTCGGGATGGTTTTATGGTTTATCCATAGCTCACAAAGGATATCGATCACATAGAATTATATGCTACAACAAATTCCATGATTCAACACAAATAGGAGCTTAAATCCCTGCCTAAATATTTGGATGGCATACTAATGAGGGTCTCTCCTATTGACATCATGGTTGGTTTTGATGGTGAGGACTGCTTGAGAATGCACTTGCATTTGAACCATCAAGCAGACATGTTGGAATAGGTGGTTTTGAAGTTAATTAACTTAGGCTAGGGTAATCCATAGGATTATTTCTCTGTTCTTCCTATTTCCATAATTGGCAACCTTCCCTCCTTCATTCAGGTTGACCAACTTCGTATGGGCATAGATGATCCTCCTATCGCCGAGTTCATCCCTGCTTCTCTGACAACAACACTTAAGTAACAAGTTCTATGGTTATAGCAACAATTGACTCTTTTGGTAATGCGTTTATAAATGGTTTCTCCTGATTAGTTGAGGCTTTTGTAAATTTCGGGATTTTGTAAATTTGAAGATGTTATGATATTTTGGAAGTTAATTACTTTGAAATTATATCCATCATATCCGTCTAGCTCTGATGGACACTATTTTTTGTATTCCAGTTGATGTATTCCACCTATGTTGTCTAGCCACAGTGATCAATATTGAATCAGTATAATGTTTTCCATCCATCTCGATGCATTCAAAGTGGAAAAATTGGAGAAATTGGCTCATGGGACCATTTTTATCGATGAGACCCAGTTTGGCAAAATGGGATCTGAAACCTTCCGAGACCATTTTAAGGCATCAAACGATATTTTTTGGGGGTTAAACTTTGTAGCTATAATATGCACCGTTTCACCCTATTATACACATAGAAATATTTCCATCAATGCAAGAAGTGTGCCAATCAGAGTTTGTATGCAAAATTTATGCCACTTAGAAGTTGACCTTCTTGTTTTCACACCCATAATTCGGGAGGATGTCGCGTCATCCCCAATTATTCATGGAAAAGGGTCTATTCACGTGATTGTGATGTAAAAGACTCTAGAAGGGTCTATATTGTAACTCTAGTTAAGAATTGAGGTAGTCAAACTTAACCACTAGTAGGCTATCAGACTGTGTTATAACCAGGTCACTAGGAGGAAGAGGCATTCCATACTTTCGAGTGCATTTGTTCTATAGCTCAGAAAAAATAACCAAGAGGGATAGGATGTAAAGCACATAGAGAGGATTTGTACACTGTGGCATCCCATAGGCCACAGGTTATACTTCTTTGTACCTTCAACCATATTTCCAGATAGAGAAACAAAGTGGAGTGACCTCACCTTCTAGCTGGGTTTTCTCCCAAAAGGGTTTCCCAGAGCATATATTGTGTTTTATATGTGTGTGAGAGAATTTTTTTTGTTGTTCTTATTTTCTGCATAATTTTAATTCGCATGCATGCACTATTAACAGTAAATCTGCAGATCCATAAATTTAATAAAATTGTAATAATGCCAAATCTCATATCTTAAATATACTTTTATCAGATATGTTGTGACGAAATGTTCAATGGAATATCCACGACAGTTTACAGATCACATAATTTTTTATAAATAAATAAAATTTTCTAGTTTTGTTAAAAAAATAGTGATTTCAAAGAATTTGCCATCTCCATGATACTAAGAGGGTTGAAAATGAAAAAAACTTTCTTAAAATGTCTCGTGTATGCTCATATTAAATGGAAAATATTAAAATATTTGTTACCACAATGACCTTCTTAATAACTCATTAAAGCTATGTTGATCTAAGAATGATTAAAGTTTTAATTCATTTTCTCATTTGGTACATTATTAGAGAATACATATAGATATGTTTGATTTGTGCATGGACACAAATTTGACCATGTACATAAGTCTTTTTTGGGAATATTTGACTATTTGAATAACTGTAAGTATTATTTTGATTGAAAGTGTATACCATACCTTGAATGTTTGGATTAAACGAGTTTTTATTAAAAAATTATAAGAATATATGTGTGTTTGTTTGTTTTTTTTTTAAGAGGTTAAAGTTAATGGCAAATGTGAGAAGTTTTCACCATTGGGTAAGGTTCAATTTTTGGGAAGTTGCTTACCATAAAATTCATAAGACACCTTGAGGTAATGGCTAAACATGTAGCTATGCCCAGTAGATCATTAATTGTCTTTTGAACAATTTACAAATAAGTGGATTCACAGTTCGTCCATATGTTCTCTTAAAAAGAAACCCAAAGGTGTTGGATCCAATGGTGAAAAACAAGAATTTTTTCACCATTAGGCAAGGCTCAATTCTTGTGGAGGTTGCTTATCCTAGAAGTCATGGGGACACTTTGAGAGCTCAATGTGGCTGCACCCAAAGAGAATATTGGATATTGAGCGTTTCCTTTTGTGAGGTGGTCAAGTCGAGTGCACCAATCTCAATCCAATATCTACTTGAATCCTTTTCTAAGGTTGTCAAGTTGAGTGCACCAATCTCAATCCAATCTTGGCATCCAATCCTTTTGTAAGGTGGTCAAGCCGAGTGCACCAATCTCAGTTCAATTTGGGCTTCCAAATCTTGTTGTTAGATGTCCTTGGGTCATAGTTTTTCAAAAGAAGTAGTTGGGAAGAGACGCAAAAAAAAATCCAACTATGTAGTATGATCCAATTTCATTTTGGGAGAAGACACCAAAAAACAATCTAACCATTTAGGAAAAAACACCAAAAAAACTACTATTATATTAAAAATTGGTGGAATCCAACCTAAATTTAAAATAACTAAAATTTAATTTAACTGAAAAAAATAATGACATCTAAATTTTAAAAATATTAAAGTTAATTTAAAAAATAAACTAATAAATTTAAATTTAAAATTTAAAAGGTGATAAAAAAAATCTTGTTGATTTGAGGTTTCTGTGACTTGTGTGTTGTGTAGAATCTTCTGAATTTATCGCATCCATTTTTGTTTCAATCGATGTTTCGAACCGATCCTCATCAGGATAGATTAATGAATTTTGTCAGATCTCATCATCAGGTATAAATGAAGGAGAATGAAAATAAACAGATGGAAAATAGGAGACCAACCTTTAATGATGAAAAAGAAAGGAAAATTATTAAAGAAATATTATTTAATTAACTAATATCTTTTTAATTAATTACTATATAAATTTATTAGTTAGTTTTAATTATTAAGATAATATTATTAATAATTAATATCTTTTTAATTTAAATAAATAATTATAAATCCTATTATATTTTTTTTTTCTAAGTGAGACTAAATCTATTAATTTATAAAAATACTGATACAAAACTGCCACAACTGCTGCTGTGAAAGCCAGACAGCTGGGCTTGATCAACAGAACTGTTCTGGGTCGCCCATAGCGGGAAACCGACCCATTAAGCATAAGTATCTGGGCCGCCCATGGTAGGGAAATCGGCCATGAGTTTATACAAAACATGTAAACAACAACAAAAAAACTAGAAACATCTTTCTGCCCAACAGGTGGGCAACTAGAACAGTAAAACTCGAAAATTCCAGCAGTAATTGAGCCAGGGGGTTCAACCCTCATGCTCTGAAGACATTGGTTCCTCTTCAACTCTGCATGCATATTCATTCTCGTCGCTGCTGTCCACCTTTCTTGCTTGACTGTCAGTCTTCATGTCCTGGTTCTCAGCTTCAAAACGCAGCCCAATTTAAAGAGTGGGATTGGGGCGATGGTCAATAGGAGGGGTGGGGGAAGCGGAGAGAGGGATTTCTTCACGCAGGGAGACTGTGATGAAAGCGGTGATGATGGAGTCGAAGGAGGTGCAGTAAAAACAGAGCTCAGCGTTCTGGGTGGTTTTCCTGATGGTGGACCCCCGAAACCTTCTGCCCGGAGGGTTGAGCTGACTGGGAGTGGCAGAAACGTCAGGAGGGAGGGGCTGACTGGGATGAACGGGAGGGTCGGGAGGGGAGGACTGATAGGGAGGCTCAGAAGGAGCAGCGGGAGTGGGCTGACTAGGAACGCCACCAGTAACACGCGCACGCCCACGTCCCCTGCCAACAAAACTCAAACTCTCAGCGTGACGCCCTCTACCTCTGCCTCTGCCCCCACCTCTGCGCGAGGCTGGCGGGGGAGTGTGTTCGTCGCTCTCAGAGGAGGAGCTCAGCTCAAAAAGGGGCGAAGGAGGAAGGACAGAGGCTTGGCCTCGACTGACTCCACGCCGACAACGCATTCGCTGCCTGAGGCGTGGCATGGCTAGCAGAAGGTGGCGCAAGCGAGGCCGGCCTAAGAAGGGGTCGGGAGCTTGGAAAGCAGTGGGGAGACCACCAGGGTGACATAGGCCAGTCAAATGAGCTGAAGAGCTGGAGGTCCAATTAGCAGAGGGACAACTACCCTGTGAATGCAAATTGAAGCTGAAAGGAAGCAAAGTACCTGTGATGAGCACATCCGGGACACCAGACGAAGCAGAGGCGCTGCAGAAAGGGCTGTTGGAGAAGTGGACACCCGGTATCGTCTCCAGGCAAGCCAGAATGCAGCAACGACGCCCAGTCTGCGTTTTGTAGCTCGAATTGGCGAAACCAGGCGGGCAAACACTGCGCAAGGGAATCAATGGTCTCCCATGGCTCCCTCCATGCTGCTCATCGTCCATAGTGAAAGCAATCAACAACATAATTGCCATATACCGCAGAGCCAGGGTGCAATAACTACAACGATGGTCGACCCGAGGCGTATTAATAACGCCATCAGATGGAATGCGCGGGGCCATGTGGGCACAGCACACAGGCGTCGTTGGGAGCTGCGCAGGTGCCCTTGGCACTTTAATGCTCCACCACATCCGCATCCGGCAATAAATCCTATTATATTAAAAGTTGATGTGACTCAAATTAAAATTAAAAAAAATAATAATAATTGAATAGAATGAAATAAATAAAATAAAATAGAAATGAAATAAATAAATAATAAAAATAAACATTTATATTAAAAATTGATAAGACTCAACTTAAAAATAAAAATAAAATGAATTGAATTGAAATAAATAAATAAATAATTAAAAGTGAATTAAAAAAAAATTGTAAATTTTAAAAAATAAAATGAAAAAGAAAATTAAGAAAATAAATGAAATATTTTAAATGAGTTGAAATAAAGTAAAAGTTGTGAAGGAATGACATTTAAATAAATAAAACAAATAAAAACTATGAGTTAGAATATGATAGTAAATTTCATATATATATATATATATATATGAAATATCTTGGAAAAGTTGAAGTAGAGTAAAAGTTGTAAATAATGAAATTGAAACAAATAAGAATATGAAAGTAAATTTAATTTATATTTTTAAAAAAGTTATTTTTAAAAAAGTTAACTAGAAAAAATATTTATATTATATAAATTCATGTTTGGTTCGTGGTAAATATATGACGAATTACATATTGACTTCTTCAAAATTTCTATTATTTTTCTCTTATCTAAGAGATATGTTAAATTTTTCTGAAGAGCATATTGTTGAGTGACAAAAATGGAGTTTTTGTAGTTGTATACCTTACAAAATATCTCTAACAAAACAACATTTACAAAACACAAAACCATTGCTTGAGAATAAGTTCTTTGATGACTATGAACATGGGATGATTTGTGTTGAGTTAAATTAATTCTCCTACTTTCAATTTGCATCGATCATTAGTGAGCTTGTCTACTTCTTTGTTATGGTCTCATAATACATGAAAGTATGTTATTGATGGAATGCCTTTTACCATTTCCATGCTCTTTTCATGATATTTTCTAGAGATTTTTCCTTCGACATTGAATCTTTAACTAAATGTTGCAAAATAAGGAGTGTGAGCTCTTTCACCTGCATTTATTTGGAAATCATGAGACCCTTATAAATGCAATGAATCTCTACTTGATTATTTGTCATATGACCAAGTCCCCATGATTAACGGAACGTTTCGTCATCCTTAGGGCCATAAAGAGCCCATCGCCCCCCCCCTCCCATTCCTGGATTTTGTTTGGATTCTCCAATAAAAATAGAGAATCCATCATCGTCTACTATTCTTCCAAATTCTTAATTCTACCAGCATTCTCACGTCTTTTGTTGATTCCAACCAGTTTTTTGTGGGTCGTTATCCATGCCTACCAATTTACTAAGCCATACGTGCTCCAACCGATCCAACTCTTTCATAGGATAGTTACAATCCTGCTTTTGAGCTTTAAATTTGGTACACAACGATAATGTTTTAATTGTAGTATTTTGGGGAGGAGTAAGCTTGTTACTAAATATTGCATTATTCCTCACAAGCCAAACTTACCAACATATAAATTTGGGCAGGGCTTCCCAATACATTTTGAGAAGAGGTTTAAGTATAACATTTCCTTTGTATTTTTTCGTCCAAGAGAAAAATTATTGCAGAGAGGAGGGCCATTTGACCCTGTTGTGGAGAGGAGATGTTGCCTCCACCCATAAATTTTTTGTAATTTCACATTCCAAAAAAAATATAAGAGGTATATTCCACTTCTTATAGAGAGAACATCTTGAGGGGCCATGGATCCCCTCTTTCTAAGGTTCTCATCTTTCAATATTTTCTTATGTACAAGAAGCCAACTGAAGGAATGTTGGGTGTGTGTTATAGTCTTTCCACGACTAGCTCCACGTGCGAAGCGGGGGGTAAGAGGGGACACATGGGACTAAAAGAGAAAAGTTGCATAACATTCCTTAACTGAATAATCTAGAGCATTCCAATAGATTTGATCTCCACCCTCCTTTCTCCAAGGCACACCATATTATCCATTCATGAAGCTTGGTAGCCAAGCGTTGGATATTTGGCGGAACATTCCTTAAGTTCTAATTCATCTTGTTTCCACCTCTGTCCCAATTGGAGATTCCATCCAATGTAAATTTCCTTTGAGCACAAAAATATTCTCGTAGGGGAAGGAATTCACGAAATCGCTCAAGAGGCCATTGGTCCATGATCTTATCAGCGCATAGATTAATATTGTTACCATTTCCTGGCTTCCAATACAACCCTGAGCGGGATGAGGGGGGATGTTGAAACAAATAATTTCCATATCAAGGAACATCATTTCATCATCTGAATGGATTCTAGGCATCGAGCTCTTTCTCCTTAAACATATTTTTCCTTCAAGACTGCTTTCCATTAGCCTTCTTCTTGGGTGACAAATATCCAAATTAGTTTTTCTCATATAGCCTTATTCATTAGCAATAGATCATGTATTCCTAAATCCCCATGATTTTTAGGGACCTTCACTAAATCCCATTTAAACTAATGAAATTTTTTGGAGCTTTCCTTACCACCTCCCCTTAGGAATTTATGGGTGGTTTTTTCTGAATCTGAAAGGATGCTCTATAGAGTGAAGGGAGTTGAAAATTGGTATAAAGTTGAAATATCGAGAATTGCCTTGATAAGAACCACATTCCTAACCAGGTTAAGCCATTAAGCTTTTCAATAGGCAAATTTCCCTTTCCATTTTGTTTGAACTCCTTCATATGCTTGAAATGAATATGGTTTCAAGCAAAATTCAAATTCCTAGATATTTGAATTTAAAAAAATAAAATTAAGAAAATAAATGAAATATTTCGCATAAGTCGAAATAAATAATTACGAGCAAACAAGAACTTCTTAAAGAGGGTTGGAATAAGGGATAAAAAGAGAAATCATAAGAATGATCAGCATAGATAAACAAAGAGAACGAATTAAGGAAGGTTGTGATTAAAAAATTACAAATAAATACAAAATTAAACTACGTGGAATACTAAATTTTCAAATAAAGAAATTAGATTAAAAAAAAAGGGAGGCGAGGATTAAAAATTAAAAAGAAATATACGAGGAGATAATAAATTTTCAAATAAAGAGATTAGATAGAATATCAAAGAAAAATTAGATTTTAAGTTTTGAAGATAAAATGGGAAATGTATGAGGTGATAAAATTTTAAATAAAATGATTAGCAGCAAGGAAAATGAGAAAATAGACAAGTTTATAGAAATGTTTGGATTGATGAATGATAAATGATGGAATGGTTAAGTTTATAAAAAAAATTATTGTGTTAATTTATTTATTTTTAATATTGATATATTAATAAATATTTAATATTAAATATTTATAGGGTTATATTGAAGGTGGTTATTATTATTATTATTATTATTATTATTATTATTATTATTATTTATGTTTTAAAATGAGTATGGTTATTAACCGTGATAAAAGGAAGTTTTGCTAATTAGATTTAAAAAAAAAAAATATCGCTTATGTTAATTTTATGTATGAAAATAATAAATTGGAGGAAGTGATTTTATACAAATATTTTGGGATCAATCTTCATTACAATCTTAAATAGAACTATAGTATTGAGAAATGGATAAATGGATGGAGGAAATGTTATTATAGAATTGAAAAAAATTGTAAATTATTATACTTTTGGCTAGGGGATAAAAGAAAGGTGAGATTATCATGATTTTGTTATCTTATATGGTTGTATAGCTTGGGGTTGTAGCATTTCTAGATAATTGTGGAGAAATATAGAACAAATAAAAAAATGGTTTATACCTTATAATCTCAAAATTAGAGGCAATACATAATATCATATTATCCTCATAAAAGTGACTTTTTTCCCCTGATCTGGATTGGATCATTAAATTTTTTGTCATCCTTCTCAATGCTTTTAGAGTAGAAAAAAGTGGAGGAATCGACTCTTAGGACCATTTTACCGGCAGGACCTAGTTTGGCAAAATGGGATCTGAAACCTTTCGGGAGAGTTTTGAGGCATCTAATGAACTTTTTTGGGGGTAAAACTTTTCCTCTCTAATTATGCACATAATTTTCCCATTATACACACAAATACCTTTCCAACGATGATAGAATCACATCAATCGGAGTATGTATGTAAAATTTATGCCACTCAGAAGTTGACCTTCATGTTTTCACCACTGTAATTCAAAAGGATTCCATTTCAACCCCATTATTAATAATAAATGGGATAGCCTCATGATTATGATGAAGATGACTCTAAAAGAGTCTATATTATAACTCTAGTTAAGAGTTGGTGTAGTCAAACCTAGCCACTAGTAGACTATTGGGTTGCGTTATAACTAGGCGTGTTTGTTCCATAGTTGAGAAAAAAAAAGCCGAGAGGGATAGGAGGTAGATCACACAGAGAGTATTGGTGCACTATAGTAGCCCAAGAGCCACAAGCCATATTTCTTTGTACACACAACCATTTTTTATTCAAAGAAAGAGCGTAGAATGTCCTCACCTTCCAACTAGGCTTTTCTCCCAAAAGGGTTTCCTAGGTCATATCTTGTGTGAAATGTGTGTGTGAGGTTTCTTTTTGTTGTTCTCAAATTTCTGCATAATTTTAATTTGCATGCATACACTACTAGCAATCATCTATAGGTCCAGAAATCTAAAATGAAATAAAAATGTAATTTAGTATAGAATATCAAGTTTTAAATCTAATTTTATTGGATCTGTTATGATGAATTTTCCAATGGAATATCCATGAAAGTTTTTAGATCATATAGGTATCAAAGCATGTTTATTTGGGTATATTATGGATATTTACAGGGGATCTAGATCAGTTGGGCCAAAAGTCACAAAACCCTAATTATGGCCAATGAATCTATGAATAACCCTCATGATCTTGTAGAGGAGAGGCTTTCATAGCTAGAAAAACAAGTCACAAATATAAATCATAATGTAAATCTCCTCATGGCGGCCTTGAGAAATAACCTTGGGATATTCGAAGAAGATAGGGGTCTATGTTAGAAAATCAGAAAGGTAGAAATATTTTGTTGTCTTGAAAATAACTTGTGATATGCTTATGTTCTTGTTTTCTTTCTTTATGTTCTTATTTTATCTTCTTCTCGTCAGAAAATCATCAAAAAAAAAACATGAAGATCAAGGACACCAAATATAGGCACTCAACCAGGGATAAAACCCCTAAGAAGGATAGAACCCAGTCAAGCTCTTCTACTAGTAGATTCAAATCAAAATTGAGACAATCCAAGACCTTAGACCAGACCAAAAGACCTTCCCGCTCCACCAAGTCAACCTTCCAAGATGATGAACCAAAAATTATAAATCAACTTTTTTCATACTGCTTCAACCTAGCTTCAAGTTAGAATTTCAGCCTCCAACTTCAAAATTTCGGCCCTACTGCAGTCCTGCAACTTCAACCCTCCTGCAAATTTAGATTTCACATGTGTGAGACACAAGAGAGAGAAAATGAGGTTCTTCCTTCTTCGCTTATGGATTCTTCTTATTCTAGGCCTCTTTGCTCCTTCTTATTCTTATTTCTTACTTCTTTCTCTCCTTCGAATTGCAGATCGAACTTGGGTGAGTGAGTGATCAAATGAGGTCATGTAGTTGCCTTTATACAATCTTTTTGGGTGGTCGAATTCCCCTAATGAGGTTGAATTGTATTCTTTGAGGCTGACTTGGTGGAGTCCTAAATGACTGAATTTACATCAAAATAAACTTATTTCTTGATAAACAAAGCCCAAGGAGGGTCTATTACATAATGACATGACAAGGACTCTTGAAATAAACCCTAGAAGCTTACAATGGAGGATTTTACCTATTAATCATTGACCCAAGCATGAAACCCATGATTTAATAAGTCAATATATTTTATAACAAAATTTATTTTTCTTTCTTTTGACAAATACATTACATTATGACTCGAATACAATTATGAAGATCGACACTAGTTACATTCTTCAACGCTCCCTCTTAACTAGGGAGGTATTCACAATTACATATATACAAAGGTACATGGAAGATCTCAAAATGATATACTCTATGAATATTCATAGCATACACAATGCTACAAATTAAATAACTGACCATGGTGTCTAATTGGGTGGGACTAAGGTGTGTTCCAAGCTTCGGCCTGTTTAGGTACCATCGGGCTTTAGCTCTAACACCAACCCAGGGATCTAGTTGTGTATCCAAGGTCAAAGCTCTAAAACCAATGCCACCCTCCCTACTTTGGGATCTAGACACCATCACAGGTTGCCCAAATGTCCTCCCAAGCACCTTGTTGCCCCAAGATACTTCATCTCTCCCTATCAACTAAATCGGATATATCCAACAATCCAAGCATGATTCAAGCATTCAACCTTCTTATGGAGAGATCCTATAGAATCATAATCCCAATTAACAACAAACTTTAAGATATATATACAAATTAACAAAAACCTCTAGGATCTTCAAATATTTTTTTTTTTGCTTAGTTCATTATCATATTATCCAAACATATCTTCATTGGAAGCTATCTTCTTTAACTTCTTTAGCAACACCCAACTCAGCTTCAACACTTCTTTTAAAAGCGTCCAAGTTTTGTTCACATATTTATTGAATATGAATAACCATTAATAGTGCTTTAACTATTCTCTTATTGAAACATCCTCATGGCATGTTTATCAAATTATTCACTTCTCTTCAAGCTCCCTTTCAACTAGGGAAATATACACTTTCCTTTATCCAAGGACAAGTCCATCAACTATCTCATCCTTCTATTATACATGCTCTTCCTTTTGCAACAACAATTCATCAGAAAATTTATATCTTCTTTCACATGGAAACAAGATTATCTATAGAAATTTAATGTCATCAAGGTTCTCGCAACTCTCTCTTTCCATCATGCTCCACATTATCATTAAAATACCATCAAATATGAGGTAAGCATATTCATCATCTTGAAGACTATGCACCTGTAGAGTTTCAACAACAATTGAAACCAAACACAAATATATATGTAGCATGACACATGTCATTATAATAGGAACATAATAAATAATATTTTAGACATTCAAGACCTAAACTTGGTTAGGTTTTATCAATCAAGAAATTTATCCATTAGACTTCTTATAACAACATTTACTAGGGTTTCGTCACAGACCCCAGATTTCATCATCAAAACTAAATCACATCAATAATCGAAAACATTATACTTCTATATTATCATGCCCTAGAAAATAAACTACTAGGGTTTTAGATTTCAAAAAATAAATCATGAATAACAATAATCAAGTTATCATACAAACATTTCATTTCTAGGGTTCCATTATTATTTCCTAGAGACATATATTAGTCTCATACTAGGGTCTTATCATAAACCCTAGATACAAACTCCAGAATTAGATTAAAAAAATTGACCGGACTAGGGCTTCAATTATATGGAAGCATATACACGCAGAGATCCAATTCTAGGGTTTCATATTGACTTATTATAAGGCTTTTATCATAAATCCTAATTTATCAAACCCTATGAAAAACTAGAGTTTCTAGATATCAACAACAAACCCTAAAAGGCTAGGGGTTTACCATAACATTACTGAAACCCCAAACATTAAGAGTATGATTTTGACAAGAGATCTAAACTTTATCAATAAACACTAAGAAGATTATGGTTTCATCATTAGCATACCCTAAGCATCGAAAGGCTAGGGTTTTATAGTGAACCCTAAGGTTAGGGTTTTATTAAAACAAAATGACAAGAGATAAAATGATAAGGGTAGATTCAATCTAGCAATTAATCACCCTACCAAGAATCCTTATGATTCAAAACCCTAGACATGATAGAGTTAGAAATATGAATCAAATTTCAAAATGAAAAATATCCATACCTTCTTCGGCAACAAGTTAAATCAATCAAGCATACCTTGAGTTGTTCTTTAACAAACCTTGTAGAGTTTCTTTAGAAACAAGCCTACTTTCATGCCACAAGTATTTTCTTGAAGTTTCCTCCATAAACTTTGTGTATTCGTGCAAGCTTTCCTACCAAGTAAAATACAAATAAAGAATTATGAATATGCAATACAAAAAAATATTGAAGTGTGGATGAAATCAAACATGAAAGAGGAAACACAGAACAATATACTTATCTTTTGGTAAAATGGTGAAGGCTCCCTCTCAATCCTATATTTTTGAGGGATACCTATAACTTATAAAAAAAAATCAAGAACTTCTAAAGAAACATATTAGATCAAAATATAAAAGACAAACTTTACAAAACTTAAAATAGTGAATTAGAAGGATATGCAAGGAAATATTTTATAGTATAAGTCTTTGAATTCATATTATTTAGTTTTTTTCTTCTTTGGTGGAGCTTCATAAACAAAATTTGCATGTTATCTTTCTTTCTTTCTATTCCTTGGATTTTCAAGACATTGACTCTTGTAATGTCCCATCTTATGAAAATTGTAGCAGTCAATCTTTGATAGATAAACCTTCTACTTTGGTCCTTTGAATTTATTTTATCCTCCCTTCTTACTGTGATTAGCAGAGTATGCATTGGAGGCATTTTCCTCATCTTATTCCTTATTATTATTTCCTAATGAGATGTGGGTGTCTTCTTGAGTACAAGCATTCCATATTTGTTTAAAAGATAGTGTGTCCTTGCAACTACTAATACCTAATGCAAAAGAGATCCCTGATTTTGGTAGACCTAATAGTGCATCAACCACAAGTTTCTTTTCTGGTATAGCGTCATCAATGGCTTTTAGTTCATCTCTTATTCGAGATATCCTCACAAAATATGAAGAAAAAATTTCATCTTTTGCCATCTTTGTTGTTCTTAGTTCATTCTTGAAACCGGATATTTGTCCAATGTTATTGATGGTGAATAGTTTGGAGAGAGCTTCATACATCTTGTATACAGTATCTATGTTCGATTTGTAGGGGATTATATTTTACTTTACTCCATCCACAATTAGATTCATGGCCAAGATGCTAGTTTCCTTGTACTTTTCTTTTCCGACTTCATATGTTGGTTTCTGAACTTTCCCTTGAACAAATTCTAATACATTATATTTTTCAAGGATGAGATCCATCATTTTCTTCCATCCTCTATAGTTGGTGGCTCCTTCTAGCTTATTTTATGTCTTCATTGAAGTTGCCATAGATTTCTCTAGATGTTGACTCTTCGCTTCTTCTTATGATCTCATCTTGAATCATTTACTTTGATCCTTCCTTCTTTCAATAGATATTCAACCTGCATTTTTTCTTTTCCTCTTTTACCTTAGCCCTGATTCCATTTTAGAAAATCACAAAGGTATAAATATTTTCTTATTCTAGATCTAAATTTTTTTTTATCCATAGTATAAGTAAATGTCTTTCGGATTAATCACATCATTAGGATTTGGTCAACGTTTCGAACCAACTAATTTGGTTCATCTTCAGGACAGGTTGAAAAATCCAATGCTATCTCTGGGCCATGATGCATCGATGCTATTTATTCCTAAAGATCGATTGGCTTTTTCGACCTATCCTGAAGATGAACCACATTTGTTGGTTCGAAACGTCGACCAAATCCTAATGATGTGATTAATCCAGAAGACATTTGCTTAGATTATATTCTATTAGATCCAATCATCTAAAGGGTGGTTGATTTTAAAGCATGGTTGTTGCACCATGGAAATTATATTATATTGGATCTCAAGGCTTTTTTTTGTAAGGCAACACCAAAAAAACCAAACTATGTTAAGGATTGGTGTTATTGTTATCGGGTTGATTTGAGGTTTCACATATTATTTTGATAGTTTAAATATCCTAGGTCATATTTTCTTAAATTAAATTAAAATTAAATGTCTTTAAAGGATTATAGTTTCTTAAATTTAATTTAGATGTATTTAGATGATTGTGTTTCAAATCATAAATTAATCTTAAAAAACATGCTAATTAATATATATTAAAAATATGGAAAACAAATATTTAAAAATTTAAAAATAATAATAAGATTAAAAGAATAAATAAAATGTTTTGAATGAGTTAAAATAAAGTAAAAGTTGTGAAGCATTGGCATTGAAATAAATAAGAATGGGACTGACCAGATGAATTTAAGAGGGTTGGAATAAAAGATTAAAAAAATATATATCCTAAGAATGTTCAGTAAAGATATGAATTATATTATATTGGATATTAAGGGTTTTTTATAAGGCAATATCAAAAAAATCAAACTATGTTAAAGATTGGTGTTATTGTTATCAGGTTCACATATGATTTTGATAGTTTAAATATTCCTGATCATATTTTCTTAAATCAAATTTAAATTAAATTAAAATTAAATGTCTTTAAAAAACTATAATTTCTTAAATTTAATTTAGATGTCTTTGCACTATAGTGTTTAAATCATAAACTAATCTTATAGAAACATGCTAATTAATATATATTAAAACTACGAAAAACAAATATTTTAAAATTTAAAAATAATAATAAAATTAAGAGAATCAATCAAATGTTTTGAATGAGCTGAAATAAAGTAAAAGTGTTTTAAAATTTAAAAATAATAATAAGATTAATAGAATAAATAAAATGTTTTGAATGAGTTGAAATAAAGTAAAAGTTGTGAAGCACTGACATTGAAATAAATAAGAATAAGAATGACCAGTAAGAATAACCAAACCAGATGAATTTAAGAGAGTTAGAATAAAAGATTAATAAAAAAAAGTATTAAAAGAATGTTTAGTAAAGATAATGAATTAAAGAAGGTTGACATTAAAAATTAAAAAAGAGAATGTATGGGATAATAAATTTAAA
This sequence comes from Pinus albicaulis, assembly GCA_034641835.2. NCBI lineage: Eukaryota > Viridiplantae > Streptophyta > Pinopsida > Pinales > Pinaceae > Pinus > Pinus albicaulis. The sequence continues at coordinate 1,375,574,860 of CM076580.1, read as the reverse complement.
GAGATTAGTGAAAAAAAAATATTAATTGAAAATGGAAAACTTGAAATTAAAGATTAAAAAAGAAATAGATGAGGAAATAAATTTTCAGAGAAAATAAAATATTTATTAAAATAAGAAATTAGAGAAACTAAGAAAATATTTGGATTTTAAATAAGATGGGTGATAAATATTGAGATTAATTAAGTTTGTAATTTTTTTATTTAAGTTTATTTATTTTTTTAAATTTTGTTTATTTTTATTATTGATATATTGAAAAAATTAGTATTAAATATTTCTATTGTTAAATTAGAGAGTTATTTGGAAGAAGTAGATTGTGTAGTAGTTGGGATAGTTATTATTATTATTTTTTCAATATTTAGGATATTTTCTTTATGGCAAGGAGTTCATATGATCTAATAACTAAAATCATCAAGGATTTATGCTCTAGTATGATTATGACTAAAATAACATTAATAAAATGAAATTTTGGAAATTAGATATCAATTACACTAATTTTGTGTATGACAACACTAAATTGAAAGGAGTGGCCTTATACAAATATTTTGGGATTTTATCTACATCACAAGCTTAATTAGAATTACAATACTGATAAAATGATAAATGGAGGGTGGAAATTTTATTATAGACTTAAAAGAGGTTGTAAATCAGTGTACCTTTGGCTATGGGATAAGAAGAAAGTCATCTCTGAGACTCTCGTATTCTTTTTATCTTATATGGTTGTGAAGTTTGAGGTTGTAATGTCTCTAGATAATGATGGAGAAAGATAGAACAAGTCCAAAAGCAATGTATAACTTATAATTTCAAAATTAGGGGCAATACAACATATCCTATCCTATTTATAGAAGTGATTCATTCGTCATTGGGAGAATGGGTATGATTTGTTACCTAATGTACAAGAACAAGATAAATAATAGGGAAGATAAGAGGGATCCTAAGATTGCTTCAAACTCTAGTCAAAATCACTTACAACTCAAGCGAAGACAACATAAAGATACCAAGTCTCAACTAAATCATTAGGGAAAGAAGAAAGAGGCCACTATGTACAGTAATGATTAAAAATATTATTGCATCAAAATTTTAGGAGAAATTATGGGGCAATAAAGAATGAGGTGATAAAATAAAATTAAGATAATCTAGAAGTTCAAAACTTTCTCTATTTTCACTGGCATAAAGAGAAAAACCAATGTTATTAAAATAAAAAAATTTGCACAAACTCCATAGTGAAAAATAGTGTTGGATGATTTTTAAAATATATTGAGTTCAAGGGGAGGTAGGTGCGAGGGGGGAGTTTTTTTTTCCTCTGAGGAATAACTGAAACAAATTTTACATGGAAGTTGGGGGTTCTAACAAATTACCCAACTGAGGCATATGCTCTTCTCTAAGAAATTATGGTGTCTCATTTCCTTCACCTCAATCATCTTACAATTATTGGAGACTATTTTATTATCCTAAGGCACACGATTCTAGGAATACTTGCCAAGGATATATGGCTAGAGGAAATACTTAGTAGAATTTTTCTAATTCAAATGCTTCCATTTTAAATGGGGTAACAACCAATTAGTTAACGCATAGGTCAAATTGGTGATCTGTCTTGAAAAAGAAGGGTGTTTATTATATAATGATCAATATGTCTCTCATCCTATTCTATAATTCAATCACCACAACAAGTGTCACTTCATTGAAAACATGAAGGAGGAATTAGTAACTCATGCAATAAGCAACTTATCCCATAAGCATTCACCTCTTCATTTCATGTTGAAAGTTTGTGCCACCCTAGGAAATAAATGCAGTAGTCTCATCACACATTGTGAGTATGGGATAAAAATGTGAACTTTTGTGGCATTTTCCTCTCTGAAGGAGTTATTTACTAGCGAGTTCATTTGTAGAGTGTATGACAAGGAGAAATTGAATAAAGGGGGGCTCTCCTCATAGTTCATTGTGAAGGAAACTCGGGATGGTTTTCTGGTTTAGCCCTAGCTCACAAAGGATATCGATCACATAGAATTATATGCTACAAGAAATTCCATGATTCAACACAAATAGGAGCTTAAATCCCTGCCTAAATATTTGGATGGCATACTAATGAGGGTCTCTCTTATTGACATCATGGTTGGTTTTGATGGTGAGGCCTGCTTGAGAATGCACTTGCATTTGAACCATCGTGTAGACATGTTGGAATAGGTGGTTTTGAAGTTAATTAACTTAGGCTAGGGTAATCCATATGATTATTTCTTTGTTCTTCCTATTTCCATAATTTGTGACCTTCCCTCTTTCATTCAGGTTGACCAACTTCTTGTGGGCATAGATGATCCTCCTATGACCCAATTCATCCCTGCTTCTCTAACAACAACACCTAAGTAACAAGTTCTATGGTTATAGCAACAATTGACTCTTTTGGTAATGTGTTTATAAATGGTTTCTCCTGGTTAGTTGAGGCTTTTGTAAATTTCAGGATTTTGTAAATTTGAATGTTTTATGATATTTTGGAAGTTAATTACTTTGAAAATATATCCATCATATCCTTCTAGCTCTGATGGACACTATTTTGTGTATTCCAGTTGATGTATTCCACATATGTTGTCTAGCCACAATGATCAAGATTGAATCATTATAATGTTTACCATCCATGTCGATGCATTTAGAGTGGAAAAAGTGGAGGAATTGGCTCATGGGACCATTTTTATCTACGAGACCCAGTTTGGCAAAATGGGATCTGAAACCTTCCAAGACCATTTTGAGGCATCAAACGATATTTTTTGGGGGTAAAAATTTGTAGCTATATTATGCACCTTTTCACCCTATTATACACATAGAAATATTTCCATCAATGCAATAAGTGTGTGAATTAGAGTTTGTATGCACAAGTTATGCCACTTAGAAGTTGACCTTCTTGTTTTCACACCCATAATTCAGGAGGATGTTGCGTCATCCCCAATTATTCATGGAAAATGGGCTAGTCACATGATTGTGATGTAAAAGACTCTAGAATAGTCTATATTGTAACTCTAGTTAAGAATTGAGGTAGTCAAACTTAACCACTAGTAGGCTATCAGACTCTGTTATAATCGGGTCACTAGGAGGAAGAGGCATTCAATACTTTCGAGTGCATTTGTTCTATAGCTCAACAAAAATAACCAAGAGGGATAGGATGTAGAGCACATAGAGAGGATTTGTACACTGTGGCATCCCATAGGCCACAAGTTATACTTCTTTGTACCTTCAACCATATTTCCAGATAGAGAAACAGAGTGGAGTGACCTCACCTTTCAGCTGGGTTTTCTCCCAAAAGGGTTTTCGAGAGCATATCTTGTGTCTTATATGTGTGTGAGATATTTTATTTTGTTGTTCTTATTTTCTACATAATTTTAATTCGCATGCATGCACTATTAATAGTAAATATGCATATCCATAAATGGTAATAATGCAAAATCTCATATCTAAAATATCATTTTATCAGATATGTTGTGACGAAATGTTCAGCGGAATATCCACGACAGTTTACAGATCACATAATCTTTTATAAATAAATAAAATTTTCTAGTTTTGTTAAAAAAATAGTGATTTCAAAGAATTTTCCATCTTCATGATGCTAAGAGGGCTGAAAATGAAAAACACTTTCTTAAAATGTCTCGTGTATGCTCATATTAAATGGAAAATATTAAAATATTTGTTACAACAATGACCTTCTTAATAACTCACTAAAACTATGGTGATCTAAGAATGATTAAAGTTTTAATTCATTTTCTGATTTGGTACATAACTAGAAATTGCACCATATGTTGCAAAAGAAATGCCGTAAGGCAATAACATAGGAAAGAGTAGTTGTTGCATAGAAGGAGCCATCGTAAGGGAATGAAAGGAAAATTTTGCTTACATGGAAGCAAGTCGTCGAGGTTTCAAAGATATTGATTATAAGAGTTATCAACCAGAACATTTTGTTATAGATGTTGAAATAGGAAATTGTGGATGAAAACATATATGTAAACCAACATAATGAAATAAGTTGTTGCAGAGAAGGAGCCATCGTGAAGGAATGAAAGGAAAATTTTGCTTCCATGGAAGCAGGTCGTGGAGGTTTCAAAGATATTGATTATAAGAGTTATCAACCAGAAAATTTTGTTATAGATATTGAAATAGGAAATTGTAGGTGAAAACATATATGTAAACCAACATAATTTGTTCACATATATAAAAAAAATTCTATAGATGTTGAAATAGGAAGTTGGGGTGAAAATCCTTTGGGGATTAATAATCCCTTGAAACAAGCATGAAATGAACATGTAAATCAAATAAGATATTTTAAATACATTCAAGTACAATCTATATAGCATAGATGTAAATAAAGAGATTTTTTATTAACAAAAATAGATTTTACTCGAAGTTCATCTACATATCCAAGTGCTAATTGCATGCTTGTTAGAAATTGTATATGAAGAACAATAGTTTTGGTATACAAGAAAGTGAATGTCATTTTAATATGGAGACATTTTTGGAAGGAGATATTGTTACTCATGTTATGGTTTATTTTATTAACTCCAAACTTGGTTTAGTCTTTCTCTATATACACAAGAAAAAAAATACAAAGTAATTTCACAAATTTAAGTTATAGTTTTATATTTTATAATTGAAAACATACTAAATTGATAATATATAGCTAAAGAGAAATAATTTAAAAACTTCTTGGCACAATCGTTACATAATAACTTGATGCACAACTTGTATAGCAATAAATATCAGCGTGCAACAAGTCCAAATAAAACAACTGAAGTAAATACTATCAGTTGGTTTTCAATACATTTATGTAATTAAAATAGAGCTTGGAACTTTTGAAGACTACTTCATTGAAAATTAGAAGCATCTTCATGCATGGTTTTCCAAGCTGGCCGTGAATACCTCTCTAGATTTTTATATCATTAGATATATTTTGTGAGCTAATGTGATGTTTTTTTTTGTCACAATGATTTAAAAATTAGTTATTATACCACAATATTGACTTTCCCATTGTCTATTTTGTTTATGAACCCTTTAAAAAGACCACAGGAACATGGGTGTGGATATTACACTATGATCTCCCTAACATGGGTGGGGGTTTCAAAAATTGAAGAGTAAATTGAGCGGTTATTGTTAGAAATTGTTGTATAAGATGGGGAATTTGGATGTTTTGTAGGCAATATGGATGTCATAATAGATATCTATTTTAAATTTTTTAGTGTCTCTGGCCACCATGCATCTAATATGATCCATTTCAACTGAGAACGTCAATATCTATTTTGAATTTTTTAGTGTCTCTGGCCACCATGCATCTAATAAGATCCATTTCAGCTAAGAACTTCAATAAATCACTGTGTGAATGATAACTTGTGACATCCCTAGCAATTTTCTTTGATTGTGGATCAGGTTACAAACTAATAACTTGTAAAATACCTAGCCATTTTCTTTGATTGTGGATCAGGTTATAAACTAGAATACACTCTCTCTTCAGAAGACTCTACAATATATATTGGATGGAGGGAAATGTTATGATAAAACATTTACAAAAAACCCTTTAGGGTTGTCTCAACCTACTCTATTGTTAATCACATAGTGTCAATTTTTTAAAACTATAATCTATAGTAAGAACTGAGTGGGTTTTTTTTTTTTGTAAGTTTTGTTTGGAATTGAAAAATAAAATAATTATAAAAGCTAAAATTATTTAGTGAAAAACTTTGTTTAAAATTTCAGAATAAAAAGTTGAGTAAGTTTGATATCATATAATGTGAAATTAGTCTATGATTATAAAGTAAAAAACATGTAAGCTTTTTAGCCACAATTACATAATTAGAGATATGTATATAATTTTTTTTTTAAGAGAAGAATTTGATATTCATTTTGGTAGATCCAGAGTTAAGATTGATCTAGGCCATCTTAATTTCCCCCTTTAAATAAACTATATTCCACATGAATACCATGAGTCAATACCACGGGTTGTTTTTATAGTTTATTTTTATTTTATTTTATTACCTAAATTCAATTTAACTTATTAAAAAGAAAAAAACAAATACTTCAAAGTTAAGATTGATTTAGGAAATCTTAATTCCCCCCTTTAAATAAAGTATATTCCACATGAATACCATGGGTCAATACCATACGCTGTTTTTATAGTTTATTGTTATTTTATTTTATTACCTAAATTCAATTTAACTTGTTAAAAAGAAAAAAAAACAAATACTATAAAAAAAACATATATAAAACTATTTACATTTACATATAAAAATAAAAAAAAAAATTAATAACAACATTTTATCTTAAAAGTCACCAAAACCTAAATTCAATTTAATTTATTAAAAAAAAAAAAAAAACTAACATTATAAGAAATATATATGAAACTATTTCCTTGTGGATCTAATGGCCTAAAACATTTCAATCGTCTAACATTTGATCCAATGGATCAGACATAGACACAGTGGCAGCTAGGGAGTTGTTTTCAAATAACAATGCCTTACGACATAATTACGGCATAATTAGAGAATACATATAGATATGTTTGTTTTGTGCATGGACACAAATTTGACCATGTACATAAGTCTTTTTTGGGAATATTTGACTATTTGAATAACTATAAGTATTATTTTGATTGAAAGTGTATATCATATCATGAATGTTTGGATTAAACGTGTTTTTATTAAAAAAATTATAAGAATATATGTGTGTTTGTTTGTTTTTTTTTAAAGAGGTTAAATTTAATGGCAAAGGTGAGAAGTTTTTCACCATTGGGTAAGGTTCAATTTTTGGGAAGTTTCTTACCATAAAATCATAAGACACTTTGAGGTAATGGCTAAAATTCATTTTCATTCTCCTTCATTTATACCTGATGATGAGATCTGACAAACTCATTGATCTATCCTGATGATGAACCACGGAGGATTGGTTCAAAACATCGATTAAACAAAAATGGATGTGATAAATCCAGAAGATTCTACACACAAGACAAGTAACACAAGCCTCAAATCAACAAGATTTTTTTATCACCTTTTAAATTTATTAGTTTTTTTTTTTTGAAATTAACTTTAATATTTTTAAAATTTAGATGTCATTAATTTTTTCAATTAAATTAAATTTAAGTTAATTTTAAATTCAGGTTGGATTCCACCAAATTTTAATATAATAGTAGTTTTTTTGGGTATCAACTTCCAAATTTAGACGAGATTGTTTTTTTTTTTTTTGTGGCTTTTCCTAAATGGTTGGATTGTTTTTTGGTGTCTTTTCCCAAAATTAAATTGGATCATACTACATAGTTGGATTTTTTTTTTTTGCGTCTCTTCCCAACTACTTCTTTTGAAAAGCTATGACCCAAGGACATCTAACAACAAGATTTGGAAGCCCAAATTGAACTGACATTGGTGCATTCGGCTTGACCACCTTACAAAAGGATTGGATGACAAGATTGGATTGAGATTGGTGCACTCAACTTGACAATCTTAGAAAAGGATTCAACCAGATATTGGATTGAGATTGGTGCACTCGACTTGAGGGTTTTATTTTGTGAGGTGGTCAAGTCGAGTGCACCAATCTCAATCCAATATCTGATCGGTGCACTCAACTTGAGGGTTTTCTTTTGTGAGGTTGTCAAGTCGAGTGCACCAATCTCAATCCAATATCAGATTCGTGCACTCGACTTGAGGGTTTTCTTTTGTGAGGTGGTCAAGTTGAGTGCACCAATCTCAATCCAATATCTCAATGCAATGAATCTCTACTTGATTATTTTTCATATGACCAATTCCCCATGATTAATGGAACGTTTCGTCATCCTTAGGGCCATAAAGAGCCCATCCCCTCCCCTCCCCCCCCCTGCCATTCCTGGATTTTGTTTGGATTCTCCATTAAAAATAGAGAATCCAGCATCGTCTACTATTCTTCCAAATTCTTAATTCAACTAGCATTCTCACGTCTTTTGTTGATTCCAACCAGTAATTTGTGGGTTGTTATCCATGCCTACCAATTTACTAAGCCATACTTGCTCCAACAGATCCAACTCTTTCATAGGATAGTTACGATCCTGTTTTTGAGCTTTAAAGTTGGTACACAACGATACTGTTTTAATTGTAGTATTTTGGGGAGGAGTAAGCTTGTTACTAAATATTGCATTATTCCTCACAAGCCAAACTTACCAGCATATAAATTTGGGAAGGGCTTCCCAATACATTTTGCGAAGAGGTTTAAGTATAACATTTCCTTTGTATTTTTTTGTCCAAGAGAAAAATTATTGTAGAGAGGAGGGCCATTTGACCCTGTTGTGGAGAGGAGATGTTGCCTCCACCCATACCTTTTTTGTAAGTTCACATTCCAAAAAAAATATAAGAGGTATATTCCACCTACTTCTTGTAGAGAGAACATCTTGAGGGGCCATGGATCCCCTCTTTCTCAGGTTCTCATCTTTCAATATTTTCTTATGTACGAGAAGTCGACTGAAGGAATGTTGGGTGTGTGTTATAGTCTTTCCACGACTAGTTCCACGCACGAAGCGAGGGGTAAGAGGGGACACATGGGACTAAAAGAGAAAAGTTGCATAACATTCCTTAACTGAATAATCTGAAGCATTCCAATAGATTTGATCTCCACCCTCCTTTCTCCAAGGCACACAACATATTATCCATTCATGAAGCTTGGTAGCCAAGCGCTGGATATTTGGTGGAACATTCCTTAAGTTCCAATTCATCTTTTTTCCACCTTTGTCCCAATTGGAGATTCCACCTAATGTAAATTTCCTTTGAGCACAAAAATATTCTCGTAGGGGAAGGAATTCACGAAATCGCTCAAGAGGCCATTGGTCCATGATCTTATAAGCCCATAGATTAATATTGTTACCATTTCCTGGCTTCCAATACAACCCCGAGTAGATGAGGGGGGGTGTTGAAACAAATAATTTCCATATCAAGGAACATCCTTTCATCATCTAGATGGATTCCACGCATCGAGCTCTTTCTCCTTGAACATATTTTTCCTTCAAGATTACTTTCCATTAGCCTTCTTCTTGGGTGACAAATATCCAAATTAGTTTTTCTCCTATAGCCTTATTCATTAGCAATTGATCATGTATTCCCAAATCCCCATAATTTTTAGAGGCCTTCACTAAATCCCATTTAAGAAAATGAAAATTTTTGGAGCTTTCCTTACCGCCTCCCTATAAGAATTTATGGGTGGTTTTTTCTAAATCTGAAGCGATGCTCTGTAGAGTGAAGGGAGTGGAAAATTTGTATAAAGACAAAATATCGAAAACTGTCTTGATAAGAAGAATGTTCCTAGCAAGGTTAAGCCATTAAGCTTTTCCAGAGGCAAATTTCCCTTTCAATTTTGCTAGAACTCCTTCATATGCTTGAAATGAATATGATTTCAAGCAAGATTCAAATTCCTAGATATTTGAATTTTAAAAATAAAATTAAGAAAATAAATTAAATATTTCGAATAAGTCGAAATAAATAATTACGAGCAAACAAGAAGAACTTAAAGAGGGTTGGAATAAAGGATAAAAAGAGAAATCATAAGAATGATCAGCATAGATAAACAAAGAGAACGAATTAAGGAAGGTTGTGATTAAAAAATTATAAAATAAATAAATTAAACTACGTGGGATACTAAATTTTCAAATAAAGAAATTAGATTAAAAAAGAAGGGAGGCCAGGATTAAAAATTAAAAAGTAACCTATGAGGAGATAATAAATTTTCAAATAAAGTGATTAGATAGAATATCAACGAAAAATTAGAAATTAAGTTTTGAAGATAAAAGGGAAATGTATGAGGTGATAAAGTTTTAAATAAAATGATTAGCAGCAAGGAAAATGAGAAAATAGACAAGTTTATAGAAATGTTTGGATTTAAAAAGGATGAATGATAAATGATGGGAATGGTTAAGTTTTTAAAAAGGATGAATGATAAATGATGGGAATGGTTAAGTTTACCCAAAAAAAAAATTGTGTTAATTTATTTATTTTTAATATTGATATATTTAAAAATATTTAATATTTATAGAGTTAGATTGGAGGGTGATTATTATTATTATTATTATTATTATTTATGTTTTAATATGAGTATGATTATTAATAGTGATAAAAAGAAGTTTTGTTAATTAGATTAAAAAAATAAATATTGCTTATGTTGATTTTATGTATGAAAATAATAAATTGGCAGAAGTGATTTCATACAAATATTTTGGGATCAATCTTCATTACAATCTTAAAAAGAACTATAGTATTGAGAAATGGATGAATGGATGGAGGAAATGTTATTATAGACTTGAAAAAACTTGTAAATCATTGTACTTTTGGCTAGGGGATAAAAGAAAGGTGTCTTTGAGATTATCATGATTTTGTTATCTTATATGGTTGTATAGCTTGGGGTTGTAGCATTTCTAGATAATTGTGGAGAAATATAGAACAAATAAAAAAATGGTTTATACCTTATAATCTCAAAATTAGAGGCAATACATAATATCATATTATCCTCATAAAAGTGACTTTTTCCCCTGATCTGGATTGGATCACTAAATTTTTTGTCATCCATCTCAATGCTTTTAGAGTAGAAAAAATTGGAGGAAAGGACTCTTAGGACCATTTTTACCGGCGGGACCTAGTTTGACAAAATGGGGTATGAAACCTTTCGGGAGAGTTTTGAGGCATCAAATGAACTTTTTTGGGGGTAAAACTTTTCCTCTTTAATTATGCATATATTTTTCCCATTATACACACAAATACCTTTCCAATGATGATAGAATCACATCAATCAGAGTATGTATGTGAAATTTATGCCACTCAGAAGTTGACCTTCATGTTTTCACCACCGTAATTCAAGAGGATGCCATGTCAACCCCATTATTAATAATAAATGGGATAGCCTCATGATTATGAAGATAAATCTAAAAGAGTCTATAGTATAACTCTGGTTAAGAGTTGGTGTAGTCAAACGTATCCACTAGTAGACTATCGGGTTGTGTTATAACCAGGCGTGTTTGTTCCATAGATGAGAAAAAATAGCCGAGAGGGATAGGAGGTAGATCACACAGAGGGTATTGGTGCACTATAGTAGCCCAGGAGCCACAAGCCATATTTCTTTGTACACACAACCATTTGTTATTCAAAGAAAGGGAGCAGAATGTCCTCACCTTCCAACTAGGCTTTTCTCTTGAAAGGGTTTCCCAGGTCATATCTTGTGTGAAATGTGTGTGTGAGATTTATTTTGTTGTTCTCAATTTTCTACATAATTTTAATTTTCATGCATACACTACTAACAATCATCTATAGGTCCTGTTATCACAAAATTGTACCTAATAGGCTGCTAATCAGACAATCTCATGTAACTGTTTCAGACTAATATTTTGACTGAAGCTTAGCCTCTTCAGTCTGAGAGGGCTCTCTCAAAGGGTTAATGATAAAGATGTATTTAGATGGCTAACTCTACTTGGAAAAAAACTTGCTTGTAATGAGTATAGGTTGAAAATAGTATCAATATGCAAACATTCGGCTTATGGAGCCAACATTTTCTGTGATTCAGTAGTGAGTTCACTTGACATGGAAGTTGAGGCAGGTAAGAGTTTTTAGCAGAAGTACACACACACATGAAGCAGGAAATCACACAATCAATTCATCTATAAAGGAAGTTAGAGCATTACATGAATGAATTCTGAGTATTAAAGATGAAAACCACTGCAAATGCTACACATAAAAACATAGATAAGATAGGCACTAAAAACTCAATCAGAATCTCAGGTTGGTCAAGAAACAAGTCTCTGTATTACTGAAAACAATCAATTTACATAAAGTTGTAGTTTTGCCAAAAAATATCTAACCCTTGACAAATTAGACCTTCTGCCCTTTAATAGACTTGTTACATCATGAGATGATCTGCGTCCTGGCTAGATTCATCGAATTTTTTCCTAATGACAGCTTGCATAACCATAAAACATCTATTTAATGAGAAATTGACAACTATCCTAATTGACAGTCCTTTTCCTAATAGGACTCAAACTGTTCATTATTACATTTAACAACCTTATCTCTAACAACAATTACATCTTTGATAAATATGCTTTCACATGTTCGAATACGGGTGATGGGACTCATCACTACATGACCTCTTAATTTACCTCCTCTAAAACTGGAAACAAACCCTGTTTTTTAGGAAAATTGGTCTTCATCTTCAATGAATGCTTTGGATGGTAGTTTGTCTTCATTTCGTGGTCTTTAAATGTTGAATAACTGCTGTCATGGTAATTTAACACTTGGATAATATCCAGCTGTCCAAAGATGCCCTAAAACCTGCTTAAAAAACTCCAACATGGTACACTACAAAAATAAGCCAGTTTCGTAGCGCTACAAAAATGCCATTTTCCATCAATGTTTTTGGTTCTTTCCTTCTACATGGTGTTCATTCTACTTTGATACATCTCCAGTACAAATTTCACCTCTTGAAAGCTCCCAAAACTGGTTCAAAAAGAAAAAATAAAGCTATAGTAGTTTCGTAGCGTTTTGTTGTTCTTCAAGCCCAGACACACTACGAAACTGTTGAAAACAGTAAAAAATCCATAATTTTGTGCGACTTCAAAACTTTTCCTTATAAGTGCAAAAACTCAGCTTCTAACATTCCATTAGTCTTCAAAACCATAAACCAGCTCACACTATGATTCTTGAGGGGTTTCTTCCTCATTGATGATGAGTTGAGCAATTGGCTCCTCAACTACTATCATTTTAAGACCTTTTTTTCTCTAACTCCTCATGAATTAGTTCAAGTTGCTCTTGGAGGTCCTTAACCTGATCTTTCAACTTTCTATTGGTGGCTTTCAAATGTGTGTTCATTTTCCTGACATGTTTGACCTCTTTCCTCAATGGAATGGTCTATTTGATAAGTTGTTGTGTATTATCTAGAGTCTTGGAAACACTGTCAACCTGCTCTTCCCAAATTGGCTTCATCTTTTCAAACTGAATCTTCTCTACACTGTGTTTTCTTGCATATTTCTTCATAACAACATTTCCATGATTAGCGAACTTCAATTGTTCTTCAAGGAGTTGAAACTCTATTTTTTCCATCACCTTCTCTTTTCCTTTCTTTTATTTGCTAACTGTATCTTTCTCTGCAGGTGATGAAAGTTCAATGATGTCTTGTGGTGGTTGGATTGTGTCAGTAGCTGGCTAAACCTCTTTACTACTCTATAATAACTTTCTAGCATGCCTTGTCATAGGATTTCTTGCTTGAAACATGAAACCTACATCTTCTCCTTAAAATTCTAATTTCTTTGCAGATTTGGCCTTTTTTAGCTTATGTCCACCTTCCTCTATGTCCTCAGCATGGACTATAGGAGCTTCTTCTATGTCAATGGCATGTAATATGTCTTCTAGATTTCCTTTAGCTACTGCTCTGTTTTCTACAACCATTGTTTTCTCTTCTAAGGCCACTGTTTGGCTCCTTGTCATCCTTTTGGTTCCTTGTTTACTCACAACTTGTTTTTGTTTTGCAGGTTTGACCAATTTTGACTTATGTTTTGTAGATGGGACATTTGGTGTATCAAACCTCTACAATTGCTCTGTTTCCATCATGATTGGTTCACTTGGTTCTACCCTTGCAGGTTCACTTGGTTCTGCAACCAATGTTTCACTCTGTTCTGCTACTAAGGGTGATGGAATTCTCCTAGGTTTAGGAGTTCTTGAAGGAGTAAGAGCATCCAACCCAAAACCACTAACAAAAAAAAATGAAGACCAGTCTCTGCCTAGCCTTTGGAGCTCATCTAAAAACAATAGTTTCATTATTAAACCATGATGAAACAATGAAGTTTCACTCCCTTCAGATTTTTCTTGGACCTTATCTGTCATTTTTGACAAACTTCTATGTAAATAGAAAGGCAGATCAAGGGAAATATTACCAGTAAAGTGTAGAAGTAGCTTGAAATGATATGAGTAGAATTTATGGTATCTCGCTTCACAAGTAAAATACTTTTGGATTATGAGCAACAATTTTGAGTAGTTGTCCTTCATGCAACACCTTGGAATAGCATTGGTGAGATCCATTTCAATGTTTTCAGGTTTCATAAACTCTTTGCACTGCTCCATGTTGAATTTGAAACCTTTGAACCACTTCTCTTATCGTCTTGGAATCCCTGTAGCTGCAGCAATAACCTCTGGTGTGATGGAAAGATTAATCATTCCCACTTTGGTGGCTATTCCACTGAAATTTAAAGCAAAATCTTTGGAAACCTGTACATGGCAGCCTTGTAATTTCTCACAAAACTGTAAGCAACCTGTTCTTCTAAAGACTTCCACAGTTGTTGGGTCTTCATTAATCAAATTCATATCTGCTGGTTCATATCTTAGACATTGGCCACCCTTATTTGTCCTTCTTTTTTCTCCCATGGTTTCTTCAATGCCTTCATAGCCTCGCTTGATAGTTTTTAGCCTCGCTTGATAGTTTGCGGCCTCGCTTGATAGTGCTCAATGTAAACCTTTGAAAATACTAGCCACAACTTTGGCTTAATGTAATAGCTCTCCAGAGCTCGATATCACACAAAGAAGGAATACGAAATGAGAAATGACTGAATTAGGAAAGATTTTGAAGTTTGATGTCTTCTCATGACACAATGATGACTCATACATACTTAAATTGGTGATGATGACTTCAGACCTGACCATGTACCTTGATTTTATCCCTCCATGACTTGGATGGTATCTAACTTACCCTTTCCCAACTATTTTCTGACACCTAACAGCTAACTTGACAAGACAGACAGGAAACCACTCTTTCGTAGTGATTTCAGTGCAAATCTGGGTGTTTTCGCTAGGAAACTATCAGCAGTTTCGTAGCGAAAAGTGACATTTCTCAGTTTATTTCGCTACGAAACTGTGCTTTCTTGGCTAAAATGACATTTTCGGTATAAAAAGCTTGGGAATTGAAATCTTTCAGAAAATAATGAGTGATGTGACATGAGGGGATTTTAAAATGAGTGGGTTTAGACCTTAGGGTAAGCTTAAAAAAGACAAATTTAAAATTTCCCTTGACCACAAATTATAAAAAATGAATTGTACAACCCTACTTTTGACACATGAACCTATTTAACTTTGTCAAATGATGCTTCATTTTTTTGGGTGATAATAGTGGCTCGACTTGGGATGGTGTGCCCTGGTGGTACACCAAAGAACCAGTAGTTCCAGTGTTGCTATTCATCTTCTTGAAAACATAAAAAACTTTTAAACTTTCCAAGATTTTTCTTCAAAATATAATGGCCTTCACCTCAGGCTCAAGTTTGATGATTCAGCTTTTCATTATCAGTAGAAAAACACATAAAATGGAATATATACAATGGAATGAATGATCAACAGATTTTAAGAAGAGTGGTGCTTCAAAAACCTGCCATTGACAGGCCCTCCAACACATGGTTTTCCATCCATCTCCTGCAAAATGTAAGTGTTTTTCCCATGGAATGCAGCTACTCTGAATGGACCCTTCCAAATGTTCTCAAACTTACCATGTTTCTCCTTCTCTTCAATCCTGGCCTCCAATTTCAAAACCACATCTTGGATTTAAAAATTGTCTTCCTTGACCTTCTTGTCAAATGTCTTCTTGATTCTATTTTGAGATTGTTGATTACTTTTATAGACTTCCTCCCTCTTCTCTTGCAAAGCTATCATCTGATTGATCCTGTTAGGGTCCTATAATAATAGGATTCATAATTTTTGAATTGACTATGATAGTTTTGTAAATATGTACATACCTTTCTTTCTGCAAGTTGTTTTCCCATATTTTGAAAATTGAAAAATAATAAAAAATAAAAGAGGGTAAAATGTCCTAAAAGAAAAATCAAAGGACTTAGAAAAAGATAGACCCCAAAAGAAAAAAGAGATAAAAATAAGACTTGAAAGTGAGAAAGTCAAAATGCCACTACTATTTACTTTATTACAAGAATAAGGATTATGTGCAGATTGTCAATAAATGCCATAATCCATGATCAGTTAAACAACTTAATATTAACTTTTCATGTTTTGAATTTCATGTTTTAGATAGAGAATAAAGATATGTCAAACAATATAAACTTGACAAATCAGTAGATAAGATAGAGAATAAATGAGGAGCTCAATAGTTTAATCTGAGCCCTCAGATGAAATAAGGTTAGACTTAGATAGTTTTTATGTATTTGAAAGAAAATTGATTTGGGGTTGCAAGCCTAAATGCACGCAGGAAAATGAAGTAAAAAATGTTAGAAATAAAAATGGGTAGGTAGAAAGCAGTTGTGCAAGCATGTAATAAAGCATCATCGAGCAAAAATTACTAGTTTCCCTTCCCCCACAATCATTCAATATTCTAAACCTTCAATTAAAAAGGCTCAGAGCATTTCTATGACTTATGTTGGGACCGGACCCAAGGATCGATAATTGATTGGTTAAAAATATTGAATTCCTACACAAAACCCATATTCATCAACATTTACCCTTCATCCATAATCATAATCCCTTTTCCTAAGTAAAAACCCATTTTTTACTTGGCAAAAGTAAAAACCCTAAATAAGTAATTTCATTTCCTTTCAAAAGCACTCAAAATCCATAAAATACATTTATCCTAAGTTAAAGTGTGAAGTAATACATCAAAGACAAGCTATGCTTATTTGCACTTTACTTAGAGTTAAACATGTATTTTTATTCATACATTATCCCTTTTTTCATATTAATTTCTAATTTATTTATTAAATCCCTAATTACACCCTCCCGTATACTCTTAAATCCTTTTATTCTAAATAACCCTCAAAACCCTCTATTTTATGTTTTAAAAAATGTTTAAATACTCCATGTGCTAAATATAAACCCTGCCCCTATCCCATTGGTTTAAACCTATCTATAAGAGCTAATTACTACCCCCCTATAGTTTTAAACAAATGTCAAAAGCGTTTGAAAAACTATATATTAGACCCGCGCCCATGTATTGTTTGAAACATTGGTAAATGTTTTAATTTAACATTTAAACCTTATACCTGCCGCATCATATAAAACCTAAGGTTTTAAAACTTCTATTAAACGCTTATTTCTAAGGTTTAAAACCCATCCCCGCATATAATATACCCCAGTCCCACTTTCCAACCTGATGCACCTTTCGCAATCGATCTAGGCTGTTCGCAATTGAACCCCAAGATCTGACGGTGGAAATCCTATATCGAAAATAAACTTGAGAGAAATTCCTGATCTTGTTTCCATGCGAAATGGGTGGTATTACGATTTCCTCTATCCTCCATGTGTTTCCCTTTTACTGGATCGCATCTGATCCGTCCAAAACAACTTACCACCAAAATGGCACGCGATAACCGCTTGTGGTTTTGATCCTTTGAGCCCGAAAACCACCGTTTTTATGACTTAACTGCCATTTATTGCAGGAGTCAATTAACCTAATATGCCTAAAAAACATTGGAAATGCATTCGTTTCCTCTCTTTCTACGTATAAACCCTGTACAAGCCACCCCGACTGTAAAACGAGCAATTTCCGCCATTTTTTATGCCAAAAGCTTGCAAATTTCAACCTGTTACCATTAAAGATTTCAGAGGAACTTTGCATTGCTTTGAGATCGAAACAGATACCATACAAATTGTTCGAAACCTTCAGAAACCATCTTCAAAACCCAGTACCTATGTATAATAGTTATTCTTCCAAAAATCAAACCTATTTCAATTTGAAAAGACCTTTTTAAGGAAAATTTCCACTCAGAGCTTAAAATCATCCATAGAACCCTATCAAAAAGTCCAAAAAACAGGCCAAACCCTGTCAAAATTTTTGAAAAATCCCTGTTTATGCTGTGCCCTGTTTTAAACACCAAATTTAACCCAGAAATCCTTGAAGGTAGCCAAAATTTTGTGCCTAAATTCAAAATAATTTTTACCCAATCATTCACTAAATAACTCAGGAAACCCTTGTTTCTTGTTTTAAACCAGTAAAAGTCTATAAAAGCCTATTGAATATTGAAATTGAAGAATAAATACAAGAAAGAGACCATACTTTGCCTATTTTTATCCAAACAAACCTCTGCTAAAGTAAAAATACTTCTGCAAACTGTCTAAAGTGCAGAAGTAGCCCAAATGCCTAAAAAGAAGAGTTCTAACAATCCTGAAGGTTCCAAAGTGTCAAAATCGACTCCAGCCATGACTTCGAAGACTGCTATTATTGTAAATCCTTTACAACCCCCTGTCATAGACATTGAGCACATTCCATTAGATGATATTGACTACAAAATAGCAGACCCAATTGTTGAATTTAATCTACTAGACATTCATAACTGGAGCTATGAAAAATTCTTAGACAATGAAGAAGAAGTCCATATTTGGGAATCACACTTGCCCAAGTATGTTGTTCCAGTAACTCATCCATGTCAAGAGGTCATTAGGTTATGTCAACAATATTATGTGCCTGAATAGAGAGCCATAGTAATTTCCAACAAAGAAGTGCTTTTCCCCATTACTATTGAATCCATCAACCAAATGTTACAACTCCAACTTGATCCTCAAGCAGTCCCTTTTTCCATAGAGGCCCTTACTAAGCTGTATATTGGCCTAGATTTTCCCAAAATATTCCTGATCTTTCAAACATTTATGCCTTCACATGTAGAAATTCCTCAAATTAATCCTCCATATTCCACTTCAAAATTTCTAGAGGGTTCAAGGCATGTAATTTCCATGCTTTCATTCATTCTAGGATATTTCACTGATGAATATACAGATGAATCCATTTTAGGTTTCTCATCTACATTTACCCCAGGACAACTACATCTGTTATTTTTTATTATGTTGGATATATTGCAGAAAATATCCATGACCAATTGGTTAAATTTCCAATTGAAGGAGTGTTCAGATACACATCCTTCCTCTTCCACATGTTCTTATATTTTTCAAGCAGATAAATTTCCATTTTCTCTTCAAAAGCTTGATGTATAAGGGAATCATCTTTCAGTTATTTTCTGGACTTCTTTGATCAGGAAAGAGTCCAGGGAGTTCACGTATGCAGAGTTTTCAGATTCATTCATCCATCCATTGAACAAAATATTAACAAATACAGAGCAGCCAATGATAAGTGATGAGATGAAGAATATTTTACAGTTTTTAGTGGTTGGTACTTATATGAAAAAAATACTGAGATTAGAGTGTTTGGATCCAATTTTTTGCCCTATAAGTTGCCCAAACATGTATCAATGAGAGTTTTTTCCTTGGAGTATATCAGACAAACGTTAAACTCTGACTTTCAATTTCTTAGCAGCAAATAAGAAAACACAATTCAAATTGAAGAATCAAGTAGGACCATTCATTTGCAATCATAGGGATGCAGAGGCAGAAGCAACTAAACAACTATTGGAGTGTAGATTTGAAGAAAGCTTTCCTTTGAATTATGATCCACAAGGTATTCTAACAAGGGATTCTAAGTAAAATGAGGGTTAAATGTAAGTTAACATCCTTCATTCACGAGAATAAACTAGAGAAAGAAAAATATGCCAATCAGACTGAGTGGATAGAGAATACTTTAATAGATGCAGTGAAGAAAAGTGATACTAGTCACACTTTAGAGACTGCTGATCAAACAAAGAAAGCCACCAAGAGAGTAAGCGAAGAAGGTACATATGTTGTTGAAACTACCACTGAAACTAAATTCAAGTTAAGATACAACAAAAGGCCTAAGTTAAATTCAGTGGGTAAAGAGAAAGTAACCATTGATGTTGAAGAAAAATATCTCCCAGATACCAACAAAGATGTTTCCACTATCATCATCAATGAGCCAGTTACTGAAAATCAGAATGAAGAACAAGTTAATAATGAAAATGCACACTATAAAGAAAAAAAACAGAGCATGGAAGCTTCATCCTCACAGACAGCTAAGGAGAAAGACCTAGATATAAAAGAAAATTATAAACAGATCAAGTTAAAGAATGAAGAAATAAAAAACAATATCTACTCTCAATATCTGAAACAAACCCCAAGTGTTCGAAATAGACTTTTGTCTGCCTTTGATTACTCAAACAAAAAGCTAATCATGTCAGTGTTGCAACCTACAGTGAAATCTCCAAAGACAGTGGAAGATTATAAGAAGGTTGACTTGGAAGTCCAAACCGAAAAAATTCATGCTCTTGATCAAATTGAATTCCATAGACAAAATTCAGATATGTTGTACTCTACTGTTACAACTAAAGCCATGAGTGATCAGAAATTCCCGAACACCATCTCAAATATGAACGATCAGATGAAATTGGACAAAGCATCCTTGTATGCTAAGTATCTAAGAATTAAATCTTTGGAAAAATTGGTCTTACAGATTGGATTTGACCCAAAAAATGTCAAGGCAACAGAACAATTAATAAAGAAAAATAATGAGGACATTGCAGCTTTGAGGAAACAGCTTAAACTTCCTCCAAGTGAACATCCTCAAACCAAGGAAATAATAGAAGGAAAAAATGAGAAAGATGATAAATGAACATAATATTTCAACTTACAACACAGATAAACGAAATGGAGATTCAGATGGACAAGCTTGTCTAGGAAAAAGAAACACCAAAAACACAGGAAGCGCCTACAATCATCCCTATGGTTACTACAGTTGTGCCATCAACTCTAGCTGAAGAGTTGGCACCTAAAGTTTCACTAGATATTGCAGTGCCAGTGACATCATCCACAACATCAACTACAGAGTCATCTACAATAGCATTTCATCCTACAGATGAGGCCAGCAAACTGGTAAAGGCCATGGAAGAAATGTCTCTTAAGACAAGTGAAATTAACAGGTTGAAACATATGGTTGAAAATCTTGAAGATTAAAAGAAGTTGGCTCAAATTAATGCAAAAAATCATGAGAAAAAGGCCATCAGACTAAATGAAGAATTGAAGAAATTACATAAGGAATTGACCTTGAAGGAACATATTTCATATGTGAAAAATCATTTGTGGAACAAGATCATTGAAGCCATAAATGATGTATGGCCCTCAATTCAAGTGATTTTTGAACAAAGAGATCTACTCAAATTAGCATTAGAAGAGATCCAAAAGACAAAAGAGGAACTGGATAACCAACCAGAACAAGCAATAGAATTGATAAAGTTTCTCAACAACACGAATAGGCAAGAGTTAGAGGAACTTGAAATTACTGATAGAACTGAAACTATCCTTGAGATAAGGAAAGTTATCACCAAAAAGAACTTGATGAAACAGTTAGGGGAAAAATGTGAGAATATGAACATCACCATAACCAGGTTTATGGTCAAATTTGAGAATTTGAGGCAAAGAAGTTTGCCTAATATTTTGGTCATCAATGACAAATTAATATATCAGGAGGATTGCAATAAAAATATCAGAGAATATGCCAAGGAGCAAGTTGAAAAAGTAGGTGGTGGAAAAGGCATTCCAACAGGAAAAGCCTTACTCAGGAGTTTTGAGGGCTTATTTTACTTGCAGCATGAAATAACACTTGTTTGTCATTAAACCAACTTTTTCTAGGTACACAGAAGCAGATGAAAACTTTAGGAAGCTGAAGAAAATACAAATTCCAAGTGAGAAAGATTGGCAGTCATTAACAGATTTACTGTGAAAGGCAAGAAGGCAGAAAGATAACAGTAAAAACAGTTTGCTGATTTGCAGTCAAAACATATTTTTATTACAACAGTAAACATAATTTACAAATGGTTAAAGAGTATCAGAGATTAAAGAGAATCAGTGAAAGAGTATCAGATAAAGCAGATCAGATTTCAAAACAAACTTGAAATATCTAAAGCCAGCAAGGAAGACACCAAGGTAGCCAACTGCATCTTATCCACAATCAGTTTCTATTTTATTTGAATTGATAGGACAACTTGCTGACTTGTTGAGCAGCTATCTCTATTATTGTTTTAAAGATATTTTTATTTCCCTTAGATAATTCCTAGAAGTATTCTAGGATATTTTGTAAACAATTATGTATAAATACTTCATCTTTAGAAGTATTATTGTGGAATAAATTGCTGAAGATTTCTATAGTCATTTTTGTGGACTTGAAGGCTTTTTGTGTTTCAAATTTCGAGTAGCAGATTGGATCAGATCAACTAGCATCATATTTCAGGATTCATGTGATGAGCTATTTGGAGTGAAGTATTTTCTACTTGTCATTGTTTATCTTTCTTTGTTACATGCAATCCATAACGTTTTCCAAATTTTAATGAATGAACAGGAGTATTACTTCAGGATTTGTTAAAAGAACCCTGTCTTTACTGTTTGTCATTTATATGTTTTCTTCTAATTTCCAGAGTAGGGAACCCTTAATTGCTCCCTCTTTCGTTTGACCTCTGCCTACTACTTTCCTTTTCCAGATGAAAGAACCCTTCATTTCTCTTTATCCTGATCATATAATCTCACTAAACAACTTTCCAAGATCTCCAAGGGTTATTTATCTTTCCCTGAAAACATTTGACTTTTTGGCCCTGATCCTAGTTCTGTCTGCTTGAATTTTGATTCCTTAGCCCAATGGACAAACAAATTTCTCACTATCCAACTCATTAGGTGACTTTTCCCACCAAATCAATCAAAACCAAAACCAATTGCACAATCATAACTAGCCTAATATTTTATAAAACAAAACAAAGTTAAATCTTATAGAGAGAGCCCTCTCTGAACCCTAGGAAGGCTAGATCCTAGAGTTTAAAAGTTGGTCTATGGTTGCCTCTAGTTTTCTCAACTAAAAGCAAAAAATCTCACAACTAGAGAATTACTGGAGTGATAACATATTGGCGATCCCGCTGGGGATCTAACCAATCCTTAGTTATTAAATAAACCTTAAAGGAAATAATTTCTTATCATCTTTTTGCCTTTAAGACTGTTTAATTAGTTGTGAGTATACAAATTTGTAATTCTGGCTTCTAGGAAAGTTTATTATACCAGGTCTAATCTGGACCCTAAACCTGCTGTTATAGTGGAAAACCCAGACAAAATTGGGAAAAACAAAAAACAGAGAGAAGATTTAGAAGCTAAAGTTTCATTAATAAGAGTCAATTCATTACCCCAAGAATTAGTAAGTTTGCAGGATATAGAGTTTGATTTAGAATTTGAACATTCTTTATTCAAGACCAAATCTGAAAGTAATTTAAGTACTATTGTTTTAGATCATGTTTTAATTTCTTTTTTGAAAACAAAACAGAAAAATATTACTGCAGATTCTGAATTAAAGAAAGTTAAAAATCAAGACATACTTGAAGAAATTAACGCTACTATTCTTAAATAAATTGATGAAGCCATAGAATTAGATCAACTGTTAGATTATACATCTAAACCTTCTATTCCTCATTTAGAAACCACTACATCATCTATAGTTTCTACTACCATTCAATCCACAGCTCCATTAAGTCCTAGATTACCCTTACAACGTAGAAATTTATTTCCTTCATCCCCTACATCCACTTCATCCACTAGCTTCACCATTGATTTTTCAAGCACATCATTTTCATTTCCTAGTAGTTCCACATATATTCCAGTGTCACTTCCCAGTACCTCAACTTCCGTAATATTCCAGATCTAGGACAACTCAGCCAGCCTGCTAAAATAATGCACTTCTGAGAATTCTGTGCATAGAAATGAGTTTGCAGCTCCTAGATCCCTTAGATCAAGTCATCTAAGATCTAAATCCAAGAGGAGAGCAAAAAAAAATTAGACTAGGTGGGTTGAACAGATCTCCCACAAACTAGTCTAGCTGAAAATCACTCAAAGAGAGGGACTTCAGCTATATGTAAAGGACTGCTTCAGAAATAATGCAGATCCACTGAAGCACATTAGGAGGCTGATGTGAAGGTTCAGAATTCATTATTATAACAGAAAATCAGATTTACATTACAGCCCATACAATGTACAAGAGAAAGAATAAGACTATACATCAAAAATCCTCAGAAATGAGGTGCTACAACCATGAGAAAAGACTGTATAACCATGAAAACGTTATTTTTAGGGCTGAAGCAATATTTTATTAATTCTTCAGATCTAGAGAAGATATATACATAAAATGATAGATCTAATATAGATCTGTGTACAAGAAATGCTGATCTATACATTCCCCTTGGGGTTTTGCTCAAAACATGAAGCACGAGAAGTAGATCTGAGATCTAAGCTTGCAGATCTGCAGAATGATTCAGAAATTTCTGAATAATGCAATGGTACAACAGATCAGATCTGAAACTAACATGGATTGGATGGCCAATCCATGGATCACCATAGTGAAAGGAAGAATCCCAACACCAGAGATATCTCCTGCAAATTGCAGGCAAAACACCCTGCAGTTGTATATCTGCAAATAACACTGTCTTAAGGTGAGAAATAGCATTGTAGCTTCTAAGAATGATTTTTTCTGATGCTAAGATGTAGATCTAAAGTACAATCAGCTAATGAACTCTTCTAGGAGGTTAAAAGACACACTCACTGAGAAGAGCCACTAGTATAGGCTAGATCTAAGTAGATCTAGTTTCTTCCACTACCGCAACTCACACAAACAGTTCAAATCTCAACATGAGAAGCACTGTAGGTGTAAGGTGAGCTTGGCCTAAAATCCTGACGTGGAAAGGATAGCACAAGTCTCCTCCAAGAGCTGCTCAAGGAAGGAGGCGAGATTCCTGAACAGGAATTCCCAACAAGGGATGTCTAAGCAGACAGACCTTCAGAAAATGATAATATTCAACAACCCTCTCTTGTTGATCTCCTCCTCCTTTTATAAGATTGGAGTCTTGGCAAAACCCTAAACCACTTCATTGGTTTAGCCCCTTTCACATTTAGAATCTCCTTCTAGAACTGCGCTGTCCCTCAAGGAGGTTCAATGCATCTAGACTGCACTGTTGACTTGGTCAAAGATGACCCCTTCTTGTGTTTTAAACCCATTCACACCTGCAATATGTAATTTACATAGCCCAGATATGTCTATGTTCACATAGGCATTGATTTATTCTTAGTTTTCAGGAGTTTTAGATGTCCTCCTTTACAATTTATTCATCAATCATGAAATGCAAAAATAAACAAGACAAAATTAATATTCCAATTAGCTGCAGCTAATTTAGGAATATTACAACTTCAGCCTTTAGTTCTTCAAATTTTTCTAGTTTAGCACCTTATAATCTAGTTTCATCAGCCACTACTTCCAATTCAGCACCAAGTACCTCTACTTTATCTCCTAGCCAAGCTAGAATTCAAGCTATGGCTGCTAGATATGCTCCCCTAGTTCTTCCAGGACAACTTCATGACATGCCCCAAGATTACCAAAGTAAAACACCATATTTTGATGCTACTACACATTATACTACACAACAACACATAAGGAAAATGACAGATTACTTTGAACTCCATGAGATAGATGAATCAGATGTACAAATGAGGTTGTTTGCACAAACATTAATAGGTGAAGTAAAAAAATGGTTCAAAATTATTAATGTAGGTAGTATAGTTGATTTAGATATTTTCCACAGATTATTTTTAAATAAATGGGAAAAGAAGAAAAACCCCCTACAAATATTGTCTGAATTTGATGCAATGAAGAGAGCTCCAAATGAATCTGTACAAGACTATTGCACTAGATATAACAATGTTTACAATTCAATTCCTGCAAATATAAAGCCCACTCCTGACTCTGTCTTACTCAAATTCCCAGATGGATTTGACACTGATATGGCATATCAGTTAAGAGAAAGAAATGCAGAAATTTTGGATAGAATGCAAACAGATGTTGTAGGTGTAGAAGTAAACATTTTAGCTAAAAAAGCAAGATTAAGAAATGAGAGGAGAGTGAATATGAAAGAAGAAGCCTCTAGTTCAGACACAAAAATAGATATGTTATCTAAAACCTTAGAGAGGATGATGGATTGGTTAGATAACATAGAAATAAGACCTCAATGGGATAATCAACAACAAATCAGAAATCCTAATTTTAGAAAAAAACACAAATTCAGGAAAATCAAAAGACTTAGCCCCAGACCAAACAATAAGACCTCCCTTTCAAGAGAACTATGCTGAGAGTTCTCAAAACAATGACGATGATGAGGATACCATAATTTTAATGCGAATATATGATAATAACACTATCTTTCTCACAAAGGAAGATCAAGATTTATTTGAACTCCAACAACTCCAATTAGATTTAGGGGAATCCTTTGATTACAAACAAGGTTATGAATTTTCCATTAATGAAGTACACAGTCAGTATAACCTAAAAAGGAAGAAAAAAAATGAGTCTTCTACTAAGAAAACATCTCAAACACCAAATAAGAAAACAGTAGAAGCTCCCAAAACAAAAGTTCTGCAAATTCTCCCTAGGGAAAATAAGCAAAACTCCAGTTCTTCCCAAAAGGTTTCCAGCCCAAAGATTTCACCAAGCCCTAAGAGTGTGGACATAACTGATGAAGTTGCTCAAGCTACAAAAGATTCACAAAAATCTGCTGCTCCTAAAGCATCTAATTCTGATAAAACAACAACCTTAGATACTAAAAAGCTTAATGTTGATTCTAAATCAGCAGATCCAAAAGCTGCCATTGCAAAAACAACTTTTGACAACTCCAATTATGAACAAACATCTACTGCTTCACAAACCACTCCTAAAAAGAAAACAAAGAGCAGTAAGACTCAAGACACTCAAACTGAAACTGAAAATATAACTGTATAAAGACAAGATAAACCAACACAAACTACAGTTACTAAAGAAGAATTGATTCAAATAAGTAAATCACAACCTTCATTCAACATACAATCTGAAATTGCTAAGCTAAAAATACCAATTCCTCTGTTAGAATTGGTAAAACATGACTTGTATAAATCAACCATAACTGAAATATTAAACATAAATGATGGAGAAGATTCCATAAATCTGAATGATGATCAGCCAGAGTTGATTTTTGGCCCAGATATGAATGGAAAGCATTTAGATGAAGCAGTTCCTCCATTTTACATTATTTTAACTATTCATGATCAAATCCTACACAATGCAATGCTAGATTCAAAAGCTTCACATAATTGAATGCCTAAAGCTATAATGGAAACCCTGAACTTAGACATCACAAGGCCCTATAAAGATTTATTTTCATTTGACTCAAGCAAAGTAAAATGCCTAGGTTTAATCAAATATCTGTGTGTAAATTTAGTTTAATATCCTGGTAAGAGTATATTAATGGACATTGTAGTAGTTGATATCCCACCTAAATATGGAATGTTATTATCTCGCTCATGGGGAGAAAAGTTATAGGGATCTCTATAATTGGACATGTCTTATGCTACTATATCAGTTTTTGGTCAACCTAAGAAGTTATATAGGGAAACATTAATGAAATATATGGTAAGTAGTGCTGAAAGGTCAATAAATTACCTAATTTATACCACACCTAATTTATACCACACCTAGTGATCTAGATTCTTTCATCCTATGTAATGCTGAAACTGATAATGAAATCAAGACTGAACTAAAGGAGGAAAAAAAAACACAAAACAATGAAAATATATTTTATGAATATCTATGGAATTTAGACTTTGATGGCTCAGTAAACAAGTTAGGAGCAGGAGCAGGAATATGGATAACTAATATAGAGAAAAATCATGCAGAAGGCCATGCTTTTAGACAGAATTTCAAATGCACAAACAATATGGCTGAGTATGAAGCCCTCATTTTAGGACTCCAAATAATCAGAAATTTAGGAGGAAAAAGAATAGCAATAATGGGAGACTCAAAGTTGATTATTAAACAAATTAAAGGTGATTATTATGTTTACAATCCTACACTTGGCCGATATAGAGACATTGTATTAGATTTGATTAATGATTTATTGGAATGTAATTTCTCTACAATACCAAGAAGGAAAAACTTACAAGCACATTCTTTAGAAACCTTTGCTGGCACTTGTAATTTACATTTTCAGCCTAATCATATGTATACTGCAGAAGTGAAACACATGCCAATAATTCCAGACAACCTCAAATATTGGCAAATTTTCTCACAGGACCAACAAATTTATCATTTTTTGAATAATGAAGGTGAATTTCAGAATTGTAAAATAGACACTGATTGTACCATAGATCAAGATTTAAATAGTGAAATTGATTCAAATAATGTAGATGTAAATAAAGTAAAGTTTCCTAAACCCACTAGATTTAGTCAATCAGATATAGATAAATTAGAGAGAGTAGAAATTGATGAGATAATTGATGAAGAATCTGAAATATTAAATCTCAAAGACAATTTCTTACCAAAAGGTTTAACTCCTTTAGAAGATCTATTTGACTCAAATGATGTTGCTAGAAAACCCAAAAAGGATCCAGTTAGATCTGACATTGAAGAATGTAACATAGGCATAGAACTGAAACCCAAAATGATAAAAATTTCCAAAGCCTTACCTCAACAAGAAAAGGAAAAATATATTTCTCTTTTTAAGGAATTCCAAGATTTTTTTGCTTGGAGTTATGAGGATCTTAAATCCTATGACACCAGCGTAATTCAACACCAAATCCCTATAAAAGAAGATCAAACACCTTTTAAACAAAAGTTAAGAAGGATAAATCTTGTGTTGATGCCTTTGATAGAAAAGGAAGTGAAAATAATGTATGATGCACAGATCATTACACCAATTAGGTATTCTGATTGGGTTTCTAACCTAGTTCCAACAAGAAAGAAAACATGAGAGATTAGATTATGTGTCGACTTTAGGAATCTAAACAAGGTATCCTTAAAATATAATTAACCTTTACCAAAAATGGATCACATCTTATAAAGGGTAGTTGGTTCTTCTAGGATTTCACTGTTAGATGGTTCTTTAGGATACAACCAGATCTTAGTCCAACCAGAGGATCAATCCAAAACAACGTTTACTACTCCTTGGGGCACTTTTATGTATGTAAAAATGCCTTTTGGTTTAATGAATGCAGGGGAAACTTTTCAAATAGATACGGATATAGCCTTTGAAAAGGAATTTGTGAATTCTTAGTAATTTACTTAGATGACATAATTGTATTTTCTAAAATTGATTATGAACACTTGGATCATCTCAGACAAGTTTTTATAAAATGCATAAAGTTTGGCATCTCATTAAATCCTAAGAAAACCTTATTTGGATTAGAAAAAGGCAAGTTACTATGACACATAATATCAAAAGAAGGAATCATAATAGATCCTACTAGGATATAAGAAATTTTTAACATCAGTCCACCAAGAAACATAAAAGAGTTACAAGCCTTTCTAGGTAAGATTAGCTTTTTAAGAATATTTATATCCAAATTAGCTGAGATAATTAGAGAAATAAATAACATGCTAAAAAAATATTCAGTTCTTAAATGGACTATTGAGGCCAGCAATGATTTGAATTCATCAAACATGCCTTAACCAAAAATCCAGTCCTTATAAGTCCCGACTTTAAAAAGGATTTCATCATTTTTTCATTTGCTTCAGAACACACCGTTGCTGCAGTTTTACTGCAGAAAAATGACCAGGGTTATGAACAACCCATAAATTTCTTTAGCAGAACACTTAGAGATGCATCTTTGAAGTATAATATCATGGAGAAACAAGCCTTAGCTTTGGTAAAGGCTATCAAAGACTTCACAGTTTACATTCTCTATTCTCATGTCAGCATTGTCTATGTCCTAAATGTTGTAGTGAAATACATTCTTACTCAGGATGGTCCTGATGGAAGAAGAGGTAAGTGGATTGCCACTATCTTAGAATATGACATAGAGAAAAAACCCACAAAGTTAATAAAAGGTCAAGGTTTAGCCAGACTCATGGCTGAATCAAATTGTAATGCCCTAGACATTAATTTTATTGCCCAAGTAGATGATCGGGAAGAGATGGAAACTCCAGAGATCAATGCAGCCTTTTTAGACTCACCATGGTATGCAGATATCATATTTGTATTACGAAACTTACAAGCTCCTCCTAAACTATCAAGAACCAAAGCTAGATTTTTAAAGCTTAAGAAAGTAAGATTTTGTATTCTAGACAATGTACTTTTTTGGAGAGATCATAGCGGGATTTTATTAAATTGTTTGCTAAAAGAAGAAGCTGAAAAAATATTAGAAGAATTTCATGCAGGTGATTGTGGAGGACATCTTTATTGGAAGAATACTACAGAAAATATTCTGAGAGCTGGTTTTTACTGGCCTACTTTGTTTGTTGATGTAAGAAGATATGTGACCTCCAGTCATAAATGCCAAATCTTTGAGGGTAAGAAAAATTTGTTACCCTTGCCCTTAAAACCCATCTCTACTGAAATGCCATTTCAATAATGGGGTCTTGACTTCATTGGAGAAATTCACTCCCCATCATCAGCCCAACATAAGTGGATTTTGACAGCCACTGACTATTTTACTAAGTGGATTGAAGCCATA
Organism: Pinus albicaulis; assembly: GCA_034641835.2. Lineage (NCBI taxonomy): Eukaryota > Viridiplantae > Streptophyta > Pinopsida > Pinales > Pinaceae > Pinus > Pinus albicaulis. The sequence continues at coordinate 1,375,544,531 of CM076580.1, read as the reverse complement.
CCTTCTAGGCAAGCCACATATACTGTCATTATCTCTTTCCTAGAAAGTAACATTCTTTCAAGATTTGGATGTCTCCAAAAGATAATTACTGACAATGCAGCAGCATTCAAACCCAAAAAGATGATTAAATTTTTCCATAAATACCATATTACATTAGGCCACTCTACTGCATATTATCCTCAGGGTAATGGTCTAGCTGAATCTTCGAATAAGAGCCTTGTAAACATCATCGGAAAGTTACTTGAATATAATAAAAAGACCTGGAATAAGAAGTTAGTCAACTCCTTATGGGCAGATAGACTTACTACCAAAAAATCCGTTGGTACCTCCCCTTACCAACTTGTCTATGGAATGGATGTTTTTTTTCCATATTCTTTAGGAGTACTAGTGATGAAGATTATCCACGAGTTACAAGTTGAAACAAATGACATTCAAAGAAGGATTAATCAAACTATTCACTTGCAACAAACAAGGGAAAAAGTTTATATCAATTCTCAAGTCATCTTGGATAAGATCAAATTTTTTTTGATAAAAAGAGTAAAGAAGATGATTTCTACATTGGAGATAAAGTGTTAAATGGGAGTCAAGAAGGGAATACAAACGTAAACATGGAAAATTTGATTTTCTATGGAAAGGACCTTATGTCATTTATGGTTATAGAGGTAACAATGCTTTCTTTTTAAAAGAAATAGATGGGGCAGAGATTTCAGAAGGAGCAGTAAATGGCAGAATGTTGAAGTACTACTACTCTCCTGAGTTAAAAAATAGTTAGTTTCATTTACTTTGATGATTTTACAATACACTGAAAATTTTAGATTGGATTGGATGTTTTCCTAACAAAGTTGAAGCCCAGAGAGAAGGCCCTAAGCTTTGAGAGATAAAATATCATAAGTATGAATAATTGCATAGATCAGAAGATACTTACAGGATCATCACAGTCAAATTTCAGAGGCTACTGGTCTTAAAGTTCTTGACATTTCACTAGAAAATTCCATCCCCAAGTGGATCCACTGTTAGGGTCCTATAATAATAGGATTTATAATTTTTGAATTGACTATGATAGTCTTGTAAATATGTACATACCTTGCTTTCTGCAAGTTGTTTTCCCATATTTTGAAAAATGAAATATAATAAAAAATAAAAGAGGGTAAAAAGTCCTAAAAGAAAAATCAAAGGACTTAGAAAAAGATAGACCCCAAAAGAAAAAAGAGATAAAAATAAGACTTGAAAGTGAGCAAGTCAAAATGCCACTACTATTTACTTTACTGCAAGAAAAATGATTATGTGCAAATTTTCAATAAATGCCATAATCCATGATTAGTTAAACAACTTAATCTTAACTTTTCATGCGTCGAATTTCATGTTTTAGATAGAGAATAAAGATATGTCAAACAGTATAAAATTGAAAAATCAGTAGATAAGATAGAGAATAAATGAGGATCTCAATAGTTTAATCTGAGCTCTCAGATGAAATAAAGTTAGACTTAGATAGTTTTTATGTTTTTGTAAGAAAATTGATTTGGGGTTGCAAGCCTAAATGCACGCAGGAAAATGAAGTAAAAAATGTTAGAAATAAAGATGGGTAGGTAGAAAGCAGTTGTTCAAGCATGAAATAAAGCATCATCGGGAAAAAATTACTAATTTCCCTTCCCCCACAATCATTTAGTATTCTAAACTTTCAGTTAAAAATGCTCAGAGCATTTCTTTGACTTCTGTTGGGACCAGACCCAAGGCTCGATAACTGATTGGTTAAAAATATTGGATTCCTACACAAAACCCATATTCATCAACATTTACCCTTCATCCATAATCATGATCCCTTTTCCTAAGTAAAAACCCATTTTTTACTTGGAAAAAGTAAAAACCCTAAATAAGTAATTTCATTTCCTTTCAAAAGCACTCAAAAATCCATAAAGTGCATTTATCCTAAGTTAAAGTGTGAAGTAATACATCAAAGACAAGCCATGCTTATTTGCACTTTACTTAGAGCTAAACATGTATTTTAATTCATACATTATCCCTTTTTTCATATTAATTTCTAATTTATTTATTAAATCCCTAATTACACCCTCCCGTATAGTATTAAATTCTTTTATTCTAAATAACCCTCAAAACCCTCTATTTTATGTTTTAACCAATGTTTAAATACCCCATGTGCTAAATATAAACCCTGCCCCTATCCCATTGGTTTAAACCTATCTATAAGAGCTAATTCCCACCCCCTATAGTTTTAAACAAATGTAAAAAATGTTTGAAAAACTATATATTAGACCCGCGCCCATGTATTGTTTGAAACATTGGTAAATGTTTTAATTTAACATTTAAACCTTATACCTGCCGCATCATATAAAACCTAAGGTTTTAAAACTTCAATTAAATGCTTATTTCTAAGGTTTAAAACCCATCCCCGCATACAATATACCCCGATCCCACTTTCCAACTCGATGCACCTTTCATAATTGATTTGGGTCGTTCGCAATCGAACCCCAAGATCCGACGGCGGAAATCCTATATCGCAAATAAACTTGCACAAAATTCCTCGTCTCGTTTCCATGCGAAATGGGTGGTATTTCGATTTCCTCTCTCCTCCACGTGTTTCCCTTTTACTGGATCGCATCCAATCCGTCCAAAACAACTTACCACCAAAATGGCACACGATAACCGCTTGTGGTTTTGATCCTTTGAGCCCGAAAACCACCATTTTAATGACTTGACCGCCATTTATTGCAGGCGAATATTAACTTAATATGCCTAAAAAACATTGGAAATGCATTCATTTCCTCTCTTTTTGCATGTAAGCCATGTACAAGCCACCCCCGACTGTAAAACAAGTAATTTCCGCCATTTTTTATGCCAAAAGCTTGCAAATTTGAACCTGTTACCATTAAATATTGGAGAGGAGCTTTGGATTGCTCCGAGATCGAAACAGATACCATACAAATTGTTCAAAACCTTCAGAAACCATCTTCAAAGCCCCGTACCTGCATATAAAAGGTACTGTTCCAAAAATCAAGCCTGTTTCAATTTGAAAAGACCTTTTTAAGGGAAATTTCCACTCAGAGCTTAAAATCATCCATAGAACCCTTTCAAAAAGTCTAGAAAATAGGCCAAACCTTGTCAAATTTCTAAAAAATCCCTGTTTATTTTGCACCCTGTTTTAAACACCAAATTTAACCCAGAAATATTATGAAGGTAGCCAAAATTTATGTGCCTAAACTCAAAAGAATTTTTACCCAATCATTCACTGAAAAACTTAGGAAACCCTTGTTTCTTATTTTAAACCAGTAAAAGTCTGTAAAAGCCTATTGAAGATTGAAATTGAAGAATAAATCCAAGAAAGAGACCATAATTTGCCTATTTTTATCCAAATAAACCTTTGCTAAAGTAAAAATAATTATGCAAACTGTCTAAACTTGTAGAAGTAGCCCAAATGCCTAAAAAGCAGAGTTCTAGCAATCCTGAAGGTTCCAAAGTGTCAAAATCAACTTTAGACATGACTTCTAAGACTATTATTATTGTAAATAATTTACAACCCCTTTTCTTAAACATTGAGCAAATTCCATTAGCTGATATTGACTACAAAATAGTAGACCCAATTGTTGAATTTAATCTGCTACAAATTCATAACTGGAGCTATGAAAAATCCTTAGATAATGAAGAAGAAGTCCATATTTGGGAATCACACTTGCCCAAATATGTTGTTCCAGTAACTCATCCATGTCAAGAGGTCATTAGGTTATGTCAACAATATTATGTGCATGAATAGAGAGCCATAGTAAATGCCAACAAAGAAGTGCTTTTCACCATTACTGTTGAATCCATGAACCAAATCTTACAACTCGAACTTGATCCTCAAGCAGTCCCTTTTTCCATAGAGGCCCTTACTAAGCTGTATATTGGCCTAGATTTTCCCAAAAGATTCATGATCTTCAAAAAACTTATGCCTTTACATGTAGAAATTCCTCAAATTAATCCTCCAAACTCCACTTCAAAATTTCCAGAGGGTTTAAGGCATATAATTTCCATGCTTTCATTCATTCTAGGATATTTCAATGATGAATATACAAATGAATCCATTTTAGGTTTCTTATTTACATTTACCCCAGGACAACCTCCATCTATTATTTTTTATTATGCTGGATATATTGCAGACAATATCCATGACCAATTGGTTAAATTGCCAATTGAAGGAGTGTTCAGATACACATCCTTCCTCTTCCATATGTTCTTACATTTTCAAGCAGATAAATTTCCATTTTCTCTTCAAAAGATTGATGTAGAAGGGAACCCTCTTTCAGTTATTTTCTGGACCTCTTTGATCAGGAAAGAGTCCACGGAGTTCACATATGCAGAGTTTTTGAGATTCATTCATCCATCCATTGATCAAAATATTAACAAATACAGAACAACCAAGGATAAGTGATGAGATGAAGAATATTTTACAATTGTTAGAGCAAACCAAGACTGGTTATTTGTACTTATATGAAAAACATACTAAGATTAGAGTGTTTGGATCCAATTTTTTGCCCTATAAGCTGCCCAAACATGTATCAATGAGAGTTTTTTCCTTGGAGTATATCAAGCAAATATTAAACTCTGATTCTATCAATTTCTTAGCAGCAAAGAAGAAAACACAGTTCAAATTGAAGAATCAAGTAGGACCATTCATTTGCAATCATAGGGATGCAGAGGCAAAAGCAACTAAACAACTATTGGAGTGTAGATTTGAAGAAAGCTTTCCTTGGAATTATGATCCCCAAGAGATTCTAAAAGGGATTCTAAGTAAAATGAGGGTTAAATGTAAGTTCACACCCTTAATTCATGAGACTAAACCAGAGATAGAAAAATATTCCAATCAGACTGAGTGGACAAAGAATACTTTAATACATGCAGTGAAGAAAAGTGATATTAGTCACACTTTAGAGACTGCTGATCAAACAGAGAAAGCAACTAAGAGAGTAAGAGAAGAAGGTACATATGTTGCTGAAACTACCACTGAAACTAAATTCAAGTTAAGATACAACAAAAGGCCTAAGTTAAATTCAATGGGTAAAGAGAAAGTAACCAATGATGTTGAAGAAACAGATCTCCCAGATACCAACACAGATGTTGCCACTGTCCTCATCAATGAGCCAGTTACTGAAAATCAGAATGAAGAACAAGTTAATAATGAAAATGCACAGTTTATAGAAAAACAATAGAGCATTGAAGCTTCATCCTCACAAAAAATTGAGGAGAAAGATCTAGATATCAAAGAAAATTATAAATAGATCAAGTTAAAGAATGAAGAAATAAAAAACACTATCTACTCTCAATATCTGAAACAAACCCCAAGTGTTCAAAATATACTTTTCTCTGCCTTTATTATTTAAACAAAAAACTAATCATGTCAGTGTTGCAACCTAGAGTGAAATCTCCAAAGATAGTGGCTGATTATAAGAAGGTTGATTTGGAATTCCAAATAGAAAAAAATCATGCTCTTGATCAGATTGAATTCCATAGACAGACTTCAGAGATGTTGTACTCTACTGTTACAACTAAAGCCATGAGTTCTCAGAAACTCCAGAACACCATCTCAAATATGAAGGATCAGATGAAATTGGACAAAGCATCCTTGTATACTAAGGATCTAAGAATCAAATCTTTGGAATAATTGGACTTACAGATTGGTTTTGACCCAGCAAATGTCAAGGCAACAGAACAATTAATAAAGAAAAAGAATGAGGAAATTGCAGCTTTGAGGAAACAGCTTAAACTTCCTCCAAGTGAACATCCTCAAACCAAGGAATTAATAGAAGGACAAAATGAGAAAGATGATATGATGAACATAATATTTTAGCTTACAACATAGATAAAAGAAATGGATATTTAGATGGACAAGCTTGTCTAGGAAAAAGAAACACCAAAAACACAAGAAGTGCCTACAGTCATCCCTATGGTTACTACAGATGTGGTATCAAATCTAGCTGAAGAGTTCGCACCTAAATTTTCACTGGCTACTGCAGTGCCAGTGACATCATCCACAACTTCAACTACAAAGTCATCTACAACTGCAGTTCATCCTACAGATGAGGCCAACAAATTGGTAAAGGCCATGAAAAAAATGTCTCTTAAGACAAGTGAAATTAACAGGTTGAAACAAATGGTTGAAAATATTGAAGATCAAAAGAAGTTGGCTCAAATTAATGCAAAAACTCATGAGAAAAAGGCCATCAGACTAAATGAAGAATTGAAGAAATTACAGAAGGAATTGATCTTGAACAAACATATTTCCTATGTGAAAAATTATTTGTGGAACAAGATCATAGAATCCATAAATGATGTATGACCCTCAATTCAAGTGATTTTTGAATAAAGAGATCTACTCAAAGCAGCATTAGAAGAGATCCAAAAGACTAAAGAGGAACTGGATAACAAACCAGAACAAGCAATAGAACTAATAAATTTTCTCAGCAGCAAGAACATGCAAGAGTTAGAAGAACTTGAAATTACTGATAGAACTGAAACTATCTTTGAGATAAGGAAAGTTATCACCAAAAATAGCCTGATGAAACGGTTAGAGGAAAAATGTGAGAATATGAACATCACCATAACCAGGTTTATGGTCAAATTTGAGAATTTGAGGCAAAGAAGTTTTCCTAATATTTTGGTCACCAATGACAAGTTAATGCCTCAAGAGGATTACAATAAAAATATCAGAGAATATGCCAAGGAGCAAGTTGAAAAATCAGGTGGTGGACAAGGCATTCCAACAGGAAAAGTCTTACTTAGGAGTTTTGAGGACTTATTTTACTTGCAACATGAAATAAGACACTTGTTTGTCACTAAACCAACTTTTTCCAGGCACACAGAAGAAGATGAAAACTTCAGGAAGCTGAAGAAAATATAAATTCCAAGTGAGGAAGATTGGAAGTCATTAACAGATTTACTGTGAAAGGTAAGAAGGAAGAAAGCTAACAGTAAAAACAGTTTGCTGATTTGCAGTAAAAACAGATTTTTATTACATCAGTAAACATATTTTACAAATGGTTAAAGAGTATCAGAGATTAAAGAGAATCAATGACAGAGTATCAGATAAAGTAGATCAGATTTCAAAACAAACTTGAATATCTAAAGCCAGCAAGGAAGACACCAAGGCAGCTAGCTGCATCTTATCCACAATCAGTTTCTATTTTATTTGAATTGATATGACAACTTGCTGATTTGTTGAGCAGTTATCTCTATTATTGTTGTAAAGATATTTTTATTTCCCTCAGATAATTCCTAGAAGTATTCTAGGATATTTTGTAAACAATTATGTATAAATACTTCATCTTTAGAAGTATTATTGTGGAATAAATTGCTGAAGGTTTCTATAGTCATTTTTGTGGACTTGAAGGCCATTTGTGTTTCAAATTTTGAGTAGCAGACTGGATCAGATCAACTAGCATCATATTTCAGGATTCATGTGATGAGCTATTTGGAGTGAAGTATTTTCTACTTGTCATTGTTTATCTTTCTTTGTTACATGCAATCCATAATGTTTTCCAAATTTGAATGAATGAACAGGAGTATTACTTCAGGATTTTTTAAAAGCACCATGTCTTTAATCTTTGTCATTTATATGTTTTCTTCTGATTTCTAGAGTAGGGAACCCTTAATTTCTCCCTCTTTCATTTGACCTCTTCTTACTACTTCTCTTTTCCGGATCAAAGAACCCTTCATTGCTCTTTATCCCGATCATATCATCTCACTAAACAACTTTCCAAGATCTCCAAGGGTTATCTATCTTGCCCTGAAAACATTTGAATTTTTGGCCCTGATCCTAGTTCTGTCTACTTGACTTTTGACTCCTCAGCCCAATGGACAAATAGATTTCCCACTATCCATCTCATTAGGTGATTTTTCCCATCAAATCAATCAAAACCAAAACCAATTGCACAATCATAATTAGCCTAATATTTTATAAAACAAAACAAGTTAAATCTTATAGAGAGAGCCCTCTCTGAACCCTAGGAAGGCTAGATCCTAGAGTTTATAAGTTGGTATGTGGTTACCTCTAGTTTTCTCAACTAAAAACCAAAAATCTCACAACTAGAGAATTACTGGAGTGATAACAGATCCTTCTCTGAATTACATTTGGCTCCTCCTTCAATCCTTGCAGCAGCTTCATGACAGGCACTCCTAAGGATGTAGGAAAGATGGCTTCAGCCCCATATACCAGCTCATAAGGTGAAGTTCCAATTGACCTCTTTGTGCACACTCTATCAACTCACAGAGAATACTTCAGATTCAAATGCCATGACTTCTTATTTTCCTGCAACACCTTCTTAATAATCCTCACAATGCTCTTGTTAGAAGATTCAACAAGACCATTTCCTTGTGGATAATATGCAGTAGAATGTCCAAGTGAAATGTGATATTGATGACAAAAATTAATCAACTTCTTAGATTTAAATGCCTATGCATTATCAGTGATGATCTTCATAGGGCAGCCAAATCTAGACAATATATAATTTTCCAAAATTAAATGATAACATAATCATTTGCTTGCCTAGGGATTGCTTCAATCCATTTGGTGAAACAGTATGTTGCTGTTAGAATCCAGCGATGCTGACCTGATGATGATGGATGAATCTCACCAATAAAATCTAGCCTCCACTGCTAAAATGGCACCTCATTATAAATAGGCATCAAGGGTAATGGTACAAGCTTCTTCTTACCATAAAGAATCTGGCATTCATGACAGGCAACAATTTTTTTGTAGACATCTTTAAACATTGTAGGCTAATAATACCCTACTCCGAGAATCTTGTTTTTTGTAGCCTTCCAATAATAATGACCTCAAAAATCTCCTTTGTGGAGCTCCTCAATCACTTTATCAAACTCCTCTTCTAGCAAACAATTCAACAAAATACCACCGGTATCCTTCCAATACAGATTTTTGTCAATGATGCAGTACCTCAAAGACTTTAACTTCACAAATCTTGCCTTGGACTTTGTCAGCTCAGCATGTGTTCTATGATGATGTAAGACGAAAACTATGTCTTTGTACCAATCTGAAATGATGTACTTTTCTTCAATGGGGATCAACTCTTCCTCTTCATCTGAAATTTCTGCAATTAAATTCATGTCAAGACAGTCAAAGTTTGACTGCGTCATCAGCTTTGCTAGACCTTGTCCTTTGATCAATTTTGTGGGCTTGATCTCTATATCATACTCCTGCAAGTTATCAATCCATTTCCCCCTCTTACCATCAGGATCATATTGAGTTAGGATGCCTTTCACAATAGCATTAGGAACAAAAGCTATAATATGAGAATGCAAAATGTAAATTCTGAAATCTTTGATGGCCTTAACCAAGGCATAAGCTTACTTCTCTAAGATGTTATACTTCAGCTCTGAGTTAACTAATGTCCTACTAAAAAATTAAATGGGTTGCTCAGTACCTTGCTGTCCTTTCTGCAACAAAACTCTAGCAATTGTATTTTCTGATGCAAAGGTAAAAACCAGAAATTATTTTGAGAAATCCGGGCTGATCAACACTGGTGCTTGGTTGAGTGCCTTTTTTATTTCCTCAAATGAGTGATTTTCTTCCGTTTTCCACTTGATTTTAGCTCCTTTCTTCAGCATCCTTGTTATGTCCTTTACAATCTCAGCAAAATTAGGAATAAACCTCCTCACAAAACTTTCCAAGGAAATACTGAATCTCCTTTTTGCTTCTATGAAAATCCACTTTTTGAATTTCATTGACCTTGTTTGGATCAATCTTAATCCCATATTTATAAATAATATGTCCAAGTAATTTAACTGAAGTTAAAGAAAAAATTCTTTTGGTGTGATTGAGAGAAATACCAAACCTTCTACACTTCAGTAGAATTATTTCTAGGTGCTTCAAGTGATCTTCTTCCCTCCTTGAGAAGACTGTTATGTCATCTAAATAGACAAACACAATCTTGTCCTTGTCCTCAGCAAAAGAAATGTCCATTGCTCTTTGAAAGGTAGCTCCTGCATTCATCAGACCAAAGGGCATGTTGGCATACATGAATGTGCCCCATGGTGTGGTAAAGGATGTTTTTTTCCTAATCTTCCAGATGCACAAGTATCTGATTCTACCCTAAACAACCATCAAGCATAGACATCCTTTGTGAGCCAACAATATTCTACAAAATTTGGTCCATCTTTGGGAGAGGGTAGTTGTCCTTCAGAGAGGCTTTATTCAAGTTTATGAAGTCAATGCATATTCTGATTTCTCCACTCTTTTTTTTTACTGGAACCAAGTTTGTAAGCCACTTTGAGAATCTGATTGGAACAATAATTTTGGCATCAAAGAGTTTCTTTATTTCCTTATCAATCAAAGGCATGAGAAGTGGATTAATCCTCCTCAAATTTTTCTTAAAAGGCTTTTCATTTTGTTTAATGGGAATGGTATGCTAAATGATAGTAGGATCACATTTCTCCAAATCAGCATAACTCCGAGCAAAAACATCTATGAACCTTTTCATCATCTCTATATATTTGTGCTTCATATCAACTGAAAGAAACTTTGAAAGCTTAATCATTTTTGGAATAAATATTGTACCAAGGTTACTACTCTCTACCTCTTCATCATCAGCTTGTATCCTAGGAGTTTTGAACACATCATTCTGATCAAAAATCTTCTAAAGGGGTATGAGACCTTTGGGTATAGAGTTATTCTTCAACAGTAACACTTCAGAATTTCCCTTAGATTTAGCAAGCATGTTTTACTGATCTACTTGTATATTTTCAAACTCTTCTTTCAGCTCAATAAAGTTCTTTACTTGTTGGTCATCCTCAAAGACTTTCCAATGGATAATGTTATTAGGGATAGCTGGTCTATGGTGAACGCCAACCTCATATTTTTCAGTGGAATGTATGGAAATGATGAAAATACTTGCAGAGACAGCTATGGAATCAGTAATGGAGTTGTGATCCTTAGTCTTAATAATGAATGAATGTTCTTGGAAATTTTCCAACATATCCATGACTAAATTTCTGTATGCCCTCATTCTCACATCCTTTGTTTGATACACACCTTCAACTTGTTTAAAGACTAATTCAGAATCTCCACAAACAGAAATCTTTTGAGGACCCATTCTTTTAAAAACTTCTAAGCCCAAAATCAAAGATTCATACTCAGCCATGTTATTTGTGCAATCAAAATTTAGTTTTTAAGAAAAGAACTTACTTTCATCATCCAGACTTGTGATCCAAATTCCTTCTCCTGCCCCCTCTCTTCCTGCTAATCCATCAAAATGCAACAACCACCAACCTTCTTCCTTCTCCCCACTAATTTTCTGATCTTATTCTTGCTGATTTTATGTCTGTTGAATTACAGATTATTGATTTTATACCTTCTTTTCATCCTCTGCTTCATCAATCAACTCATTGAAAATAATATCAGATCCAAGTTCAGTATCAAGAACATAAATTGGAAAGTTGTGAGGTTTATATTCACTACTCACCATGAAAGCTATTCTTGTTTCTCTATAAAGTCTCCTTTTCTTACCAAAAACAGGAATGGTCGCATGAGTTAGGTCCATCTGCATTGTACCTTTGATTTTTGCTGCCCATGACCTTGATAATAGCATGCCAAAATTTGGTGGAATGTCTGCTACGACAATGTCCATGACCACTTTCTTGGCAGGGACTTGTGGAAGACCAACAACAACATCTTTAATTAAACTAATGCATTGAACTATTTTTGAATCAAAGGAAAAAAAATCCTTATATGGTCTAGTAATTTCCAACCCCATCCTCTCCATGATTACTTTGGGCATAAATTTGTGAGAGACACCTGAATCCAACATGTCATTATGCAATGTCATGTCATGAATACTAAGGCTAACATAAAAAGGAGGCACCTCCTCATTCTGCTCATCTTCTAATCTTGGGCCCAAGTATATGGTTGGATGATATTTTTGAATATTTAGGATATCAGCAGCTCCTGGTTGTGAATTCAACATTTTCATAATCCTACTTCTGTATTCATTCCCCTTAAGAATCTCTCCAAAATGTACTGGAATTTGGATCTTAGAGATCTCATTTTCCAAACCGAAAAAATAAACATATTTTTCAGTCACTTTGAAAGGAGGAGGAGGTGGTGTTTATTTCCTAACCTCATCAGCCTTGGGGGCATATTTCTTGGGCCGTGTTTTATTTGCAGTAATTGACACATTTATGTTTTTGAGGTTGTATTGTTTCTACATTTGAAAGATTGCATGTTGATACCCTTTAAAATAATCAGATGGTTCCTCACCCTTATTCACTTCATGGTCTGACTCATCATGTTCCTCCTTGGTTAAAAACATCCTTGAAATGTTCTCATATAAGAAATGAATTGAGTCTTCTTGTATTTCGGGCTGATCTTCTTCATCAACTAAGTTTTGGTGAAAATGAGGCCTTACTTGAGGGACAGGTGGCTGATTTCTGTTTTCCCTTGGCCTTTGCTGGTTTTGAGGTCTTCTAAATTGAGGATTTCTAAATTGAGGCTCATGTTGTGAAGGAGGAGCAGAGTCATTACCAAGGGTAAGCATATCCATCAGTTTTTCCATTGTCTTCATCATGGAATCAAATTTGTCATCATAGGTGGAAGGCTTATCTTCTTTTTTCAACTTAGTCTTACCCATCTTGGAATTTTTTGGTGCTATCATATTGACCTCCACCTCCACTGCATCATTTTTCATTTCAGCAAGTAAAGGTGATTCTCTCTCTCTCAGTAGTATGGAAAATTCATAATCAAAATCTTCAACATATCTTAGCTGGGTTGCTCTTGGAGGAGGCTTGAGATGGGCAGGGATTGAGTCGTACACTTTGTTAAATCTCTTTGAAAAATTTTGAACAATTTCATCAACAACTCTCTTCAAGCTATTATACTCAGTGAGGGCTTGTACAGGTTTGGTTCTATTTCCCCACTTCCTCAAAAATCTATCTTCAAATTCATTCCAATTGTGCATGCTTCCAGGAGTAAGGGCTTTGAACCACTTCCTAACTTCACTAGTAAATCTATAAGCAAAAAATCTCATCTTGACATCCTCATGGTCAACCTTCTCCCTGTCTATAAAGTCATTGAACAGGTCTACATGCTCTGCAGCTGTAATCTCTTCGTCACTTCCCCAAGTTTTGATTCTAGCAGAATATTTGCTAGGAAGGGCATTTAAGATAGCTGGAAGGGAAAGAGTAGCATACCTAGCAGGTGCAACAGGTGGAGGAGGCAAATTTCCTGCCATGATGAAGGGAATGTGGTAGTTTTAGGGAGAGCAGTAGTAGAGGAAGAGGAAATGATAGGAGGAGGATTGTTTTGTATTTTTTTGTCCACTAACAATTGATCTCCAATCAGGGAGAGGAAAACTAGTTCACCTTCTTAGCAAAATTTCAAAAGGGTCAAGCTCCTTCAACCTATCCAAATATTCTCTTTCTAACAACAACTCAGAAGTGACTGCTTCCCAAAACTCTTCTTTATATTTTTGTGTCACTAAGGCTGAGGTATCAGTACCTCTCCTATGTAGGTCTAAGACAATTTCCGTTAATTCTTTCACTTTCAGACCTAAACAAGACCTCCTGAATTTTATCATCAAATATTTTGTCTTCAAGACTTCTTAAAACTTCAGAGGACAAGGATTTTGTATGTAATGGAGTACCTGCTACTGCATAAATACCTTGACTACCTCTGGAGATGGTGTTTGGATTGTCCACAATGGTAGGTGGATCTGGGTTAGGATTACTCCTCGTGTATCTCCTTCTCGAACCCACCTTTGATCATATGAATTTTGAATGGAGTCACCAAGGTAGATGCAACCTCGAGTAGCTTCCTGATCTCCTGCTACCTTTAGAAGTTCAGCTTCAAGATTTTGGGAAAGTGTAATCTTCAAGCTTCCGGCAGATGCACCAAAATTTTATCACAAAAATGTACCTGATAGGCTGCTAATCAGAAAATCTCATGTAACTATTTCAGACCAATATTTTGACTGAAGCTTAGCCTCTTCAGTCTGATAGGTCTCTCTCAAAGGGTTAATGATATTGAATAAATATGTATTTAGATGGCTAACTCTACTTGGAAAACAACTTGCTTGTAATGAGTATAGGTTGAAAATAGTATTAGTATGAAAACATTGGGCTTATGGAGTCAACATTTTCTGTGATTTAGTAGTGAGTTCACTTGACATGGAAGCTGAGGCAGGTAATATTTTTTAGCAGAAGTACACACACACACATGAAGCAGGAAATCACACAGTCAATTCATCTATAAAGGAAGTTAGAGCATTACATGAATGAATTTTGAGTATTAAAGATGAAAACCACTGCAAATGGTACACATAAAAACATAGATAATATAGGCACTAAAAACTCAATCAAAATCTCAGGTTGGTTAAGAAACAAGTCTCTGTATTACTGAAAATAGTCAATTTACATAAAGCTGCAGTTTTGCCAACACATCTCCAACCCTTGAAAAATTCGACCTTATGCCCTTTAATAGACTTGTTACATCATGAGATGATCTACCTCTTGGCTATATTCATCAAATTTTTTCTTAATGACACCTTGCATAAGCATAAAACATCTATTTAATGAGAAATTGACAGCTATCCTAATTGATAGTCCTTTTCCTAATAGGACTCAAACTATACATTATTACATTTAACAACCTTATCTCTAACAACAATTACATATTTGAAAAATATGCTTTCACATGTTCGAATAGGGGTGATGGGACTCATCATTACATGACCTTTTAATTGACCTCCTCTAAAACTGGAAACAAACCCTATTTTTTAGGCAAATTTGTCTTCATCTTCAACAAATTCTTTGGCTGGTAGTTTTTCTTCATTTTGTGGTCTTTAAGTGTTGAATAAATGCTGTCATGGTCCTTTAACACTTGGATAAAATCTAGCTTGTTGGGAAAAATACTGAGGGGGGGGGGGGGGGGTGAATCAGTATTTAAGACTTACTCAAAACTTTTTACGTTTTCTTACTTCAAAACACATACGCGACTTTCCGGAAGCCAACTCGCGTATACACGCGGATATACTTAATAAAACATGCGTATGTCCAGAAATATTATTATGTAGATAATTCTTCACTTATATCATTCCATCATTCATTCATTAGATGTTCAATAAACAGTAAGCATGTGCAGTAATAACAGAATAAACCATCACACATAAGAAACACACATGAACACCAAGATTTTAGGTGGAAACCCAAGTCGGGAGAAAACCACCACTGCCGTTGTCTCAGCCTTCAATATTTTATTATAGAGAAAACATCTTGCAACCATGTACTGGCGCAGACTCATACCAGCATGCAGGCACCCACCTCTAGAAGGCTACAACCTTCTCTCGTTTACCAGCCTCTCTTGGAAGGGAGCTACAACCCCCTGCTCTCGTTTACCAGCCTCTCCTGGAAGGGAGCTACAACCCCCTGCTCTCGTTTACCAGCCTCACCTGGAAGGGAACCACAACCCCCTGACTAAAGGCTTCAACCTTCAGCACCTTTGTGGACCACGTTTCATCAATTTTCAGACTGGATCCAACCCACACAATTAAGCTCAAGGAACATTCATCAAACCAAAAATTTTCTCTATAGTAGCATAATCAATATTCGAACAACCTAGATAGCAGTAAAATAGCAGAACTGATCAGACATTTTTTTTCCACACACTTCAGCAAACCCTAGATTACATACATGCTTTTTATTCACTGATCCTACGTATATACGCGCTTTCACCTCGACGAACTTGCGTATATATCTTCAGACATTTTAGGGCAGTGCAACTCTCCAGAATAGATAAACAACTCAGATCTTCATTCTTTACTTCAACACAGATTCGCCAGATCACAGATCTAATCATTCCATAAATAGATCCAGAAGATACATATACATTTCAGATCTAGAGATCCCTCTTTATCATTTTCTTCATAGATGCATCATAGATTCAGATCTATCATCAAACTGTTACCCTTTCCAAACAGATATACTTCAGAGTGAAGTATTCATTCACAACCCTTATATGTTCTTCATGATTGAACCAGGAATTATTCATCATCTGATCTAAAGATCTTGATCAATCATCATATTCAAAGGTGTGCCATAGATTCAGATATATCAGAGTTTATTCATACAGATATCTCTAAAAGAGATTCGTTTATTATCGACCCTTTCACACGCACACCCTTCTTCATGATTCTCATCACCTTATATAGTTTTCGCTTTTAATAAAACCTTGGGTCAAAACCACGAACCACTAATGGTATTCCTGGACGGGTCAAAATAGATAATCCAGCGTATTAAAAATCGAGCCAATCCAGATTGAAACCCCAACCTTCGTTCTTCCATGCACGAATCGTCCCAAAGGTAGTCTTTTATCTCCGCCATATAATATTATAACTATAACCCCAATGGTTATTTTAAAACTTTACACTGCCCCCCGTAACATTACTTTTAAACATATTTCAATAAACTTTTAACCCGGACTTCAATCTTCAACCAAACTGGATTTCATTTTTTGACCCCGGGCCCACATCGTAGTCGGCCATTTGCGATGTGTGATATGCGGTGGCGTGACATCGCATCACAACTTACAACCGGTGGAAACATATGGCGAAAATAACAAATATGCGATATTGTGATATTGCGATGATCGCATATCGCAACATTCAATCAGCGCGCACACACACACACACACACACACACACACACACACACATATATATATATATACACCATGAAATTATGCGATGTGCGATGATCGCATATCGCAACAATCACCAAACTCTGGTTTGGGCGGAGGGTGAGTTTGCGACATTTCGATGTTGCGATCGTGCGATGGCGCGACGATCGCATATCGCAAATAATCCATATCAACAAGACACTTGAAACTTCAAAATTGCGCTTTGCGATTTGCGATCAACTGGTAGGGACCACTTGTCCTGCCGCTTTCAAAGATTTAAAGTCCTTCCGCTGTTTTATTTAATTTTCTTCATACTTGGTTGTTGAGGGCTTAAACGCCCGAAATGACTGTTTTTAAATAAACTCTGCTCCTCCGTAGTCTGGAACTACAACTGTCTTCATTCCACTATAAAATGCCACTGCCTATTACCATAATGACAATTCATTCATCCTTACACGTCTCATTCTTTTTGAATTCGTGTTGCTGTTCACCAAAACTCTGCTGCGCCTTTGTACTCTTTTATCCCATTCTATCTCTGCTCCTTCTTTGCCAATTCCTTTGCCATCAAGGACAACTTCATCAAGTAGGTTGCCATCAACTTTATCAAGTAGGTTGCCATCAAGGACAACACTCTGCATCATATTGCCAACAATCTCCCCCTTTGGACTTGATGGCAACCATGATGGTGTTTGATCACCACAACAGATAGATACATTAAGCATAATGATATTATCCCCTATTCAAACACCATGTCACTCTCCCCCTTTGACATCAAGGGCAAAGGGCGGATCAAAACCAACACAAGGTTGTTTTCTCCTCATGTATATAGAAGAGCGTTGTAGATCTGATGTGCACTGAATTTACCATGCTCCCCCTGAGTTCATGCTGAATCTTCAAACATATTTTTCAATGAAGTACATGACTCTATGACCTTCCTATCACCAAGGACTCATACTTACATCAAAGATCCAACCAAGTGGATTTACATATGAGACTCAACTACCCAACCAAGAAGGTTTACACATTTGATCAAGTCCTTACATGACTGAATATTACAATTTTACATCATAGGTCTCAACATGACCTTTTTATCAAATTACAAATATGAATTTTATGACCAGTACTAGAAATACCTCAAGAGAGAGAGACCTTATTTCAGAATCATCATAATGCCAACAATGCATTACGCTCAGCAAGGCTAATTCTCCCCCTGAAAATGTCCATCCAAGCATCCTTTCCATATGACCAAGGCTCGTCCTTATCTTGTGCAACCTGAAATTCTTTCAACAATAAGTTATCAGCAATAAGTTATCAGCAACAATCTCGGCATGATATGTCCTTATCTCTGAATCATAAGACTTCCATCTCATCCATGTGTGAAAAAAAATAATACTCTTCAGAAAAAAGAAAACAGGGCTCATCCATAATCTCATCATAAGAAACTATGTATCATGTCATCATCATTTAGATCTGAGAATTAAGCAGATATAATTTCAATAATGCAATCATTAATAGTCAGACTGATGCTCCCCCTGAATCTGTGCTCCTGATCTTTAGCTTGTCATACTATTTTTCTTGTCATAAATGAATACGTGATCGTCTCCACTGTAACTTGCGTGTATACACGGCTTTAGTTCACAGAACCCGCGTATGGAAAGTGAAACATTGAAAACTTCACATTCCTTCATCTCCCCCTGAATTTGTACCACCTGTACCTATCTTCTTCACATCAGATGCTCTGTCAGAAATAAACATCACCATAATAACCAAAACCATCATGGGAATCACCATACATCGCTCCCCCTGTGATGATACATTACTAATCCCTATAATGTATCTCACATCACTCCTGCATTCATTAAGAGAAGTAAGCTTTAGAAGCGGATGATTGCAGTAGGGTCAATATTCCCTACATTTCTGACCGGTCCTCCTTCTTTTTCCAACTTTGCTTGAACTTTCTAATTGAGTGCTGGAAGTTCTCCAATTTCTCAGATCTATTCATCCTACATTCTTTTTCTACATGTCCATACTTGTCACAAGTATAGCATCTTATGTGACCAGAAAAGTAAGCATAAGGATCATAATGTGTTGTTCTATTCTTCCTTCTATTGCAATCAGCTGCTTTATGACCATACTTGCTGCATGAAAAACAATATCCCTTGAAGCAACCAGAGTACCTTTCTGAATAGAATCTGTTTGATTGTGACTGAAATGATCTGCTTCTGCAATTTGCTGCAATATGCCCATAATTATGACATTTAAAGCATTCAACATTAGTGAATGATTTCCTTTGAGTATTCATGTTTGTTGGTTGACCTTTTGTTTCTTTCACCACTTCTGGTTTTGCTTTGTCATCCTTTGAATTTTTAGCACTTCCTTGTAAACTAGATTCTCCTTTGACCATTTCATGAAAACCAAGACAAATTTTAATAGCAGGAGACCTTTGATTACTAAGAATTTTGTCTAGAATCTTAGTACTATCTTGAAACCTCAAGAGTTTATCCTTTTCTTCTAATTTACCTTTAAGAATGTTTACCTCAACCTCGATTTGTATTAGCTAGCCCTGTCAACAACCGACCCTTTTTCTTCTTTCTTGATCATTTTAATTTTAAGATTTCTTCACACAGCCAATTTTCTTGATCTTCACATGTTTGTATGAGTTCTTCATTCTTCTTATTTGATTTTTCTGAGATATTCTTTGAGAGAGATGATTTACTTCCAAGTCCTTCCTTTTCAAATGATTGTAAGTTATGTTCTGCTGTTGACTAAGTTTTTATCTCAGAGAGACCAGTTTACCTTTGGAAGGTCTGCTTCTTTCACTATGTTGATTGCCTCCACAAGAAACACCTGTGATCATTGATTTCTATTCAACTCTTTGTTCTGATTACTTCTACATTAACATGATACAGTAATTGTACCTTTCCTTGGAAATTTCTCTCTTCAGTACAGTCATCTCATTGTAGATACCGTCTCTTTCTTTAAATGATCTTTGTTGATATTCAACTTTAATCTTGAGAGCTTCTTCTAGATCCATAACATTACTTTCACTATATTTACCATTGCATGCACAAGAAAGTGAATCACAAGCACCACATTCAATACCTGTTTTATTTTCCTCATTTTTTGCTGCACATGTTTTCTGAGAAATCTCCTTTTGAGTAGCCTTCTTCTTTTGCTTCCAACTAGACGGATCTGTTCAAGCGATCCAAGCTTCTACGAGAAGGACTTTCTGATACCAATTGTTGGAAAAATCTTGAGAGGGGAATTGGGGGGTTGAAACAGTATTTAAGACTTACTCAAAATTTTTTACTTTTTCTTACTTCAAAACACATACACGACTTTCCCGAAGCCAACTCGCGTATACACGCGGATATAGTTAATAAAACATGCGTATGTCCATCAATCTTATTATGTAGATAATTCTTCACTTATATCATTCCATCATTCATTCATTAGATGTTCAATAAATAGTAAGCATGTGCAGTAATAACAGAATAAACCATCACACATAAGCAACACACATGAACTCCAGGATTTTAGGTGGAAACCCAAGTCGGGAGAAAACCACCGCTGTTGTTGTCTCAGCCTTCAATATTTTATTATAGAGAAAACATCTTACAACCATGTACTGGCGCAGACTCATACCAGCATGCAGGCACCCACCTGCAGAAAGCTACAATCTTCTCTCGTTTACCAGCCTCTCCTGGAGGGGAGCTACAACCCCCTGCTCTCGTTTTCCAGCCTCTCCTAGAAGGGAGCTACAACCCCCTGATCTCGTTTACTAGCCTCACTTGGAAGGGAGCCACAACCCCCTGACTGAAGGCTTCAACCTTCAGCACCTTTGTGGATCACGTTTCATAAATTTTCAGACTGGATCCAACCCACACAATTAAGCTCAAGGAACATTCATCAAACCAACAACTTGCTCTATAGTAGCTTAATCAATATTCAAACAACCCAGATCATCATTGACAGATAGCAGTAAAATAGCAGAACTGATCAAACATTTCTTTCCACACACTTCAGCAAACCCTAGATTACATATGCGCTTTTTATTCACTGATCCTACGTATATACGCGCTTTCACCTCGACGAACCTGCGTATAGATCTTCAGACATTTTAGGGTAGTGCAACTCTCCAGAACAGATAAAAAGCTCAAATCTTCATTCTTTACTTCAGCACAGATTCGCCAGATCACAGATCTAATCATTCCATAAACAGATCCAGGAGATATATATACATTTCAGATCTAGAGATCCCTCTTTATCATTTTCTTCATAGGTGCATCATAAATTCAGATCTATCATCAAACTGTTACCCTTTCCAAACAGATATACTTCAGAGTGAAGTATTCATTCACAACCCTTATATGTTCTTCATGATTGAACAAGGAATTATTCATCATCTGATCTAAAGATCTTGATCAATCATCATATTCACAGGTGCGCCATAGATTCAGATATATCAGAGTTTATTCATACAGATATCTCTAAAAGAGATTCGTTTATTATCGACCCTTTCACACGCACACCCTTCTTCATGATTCTCATCACCTTATATAGTTTTCGCTTTTAATAAAACCTTGGGTCAAAACCACGAACCACTAATGGTATTCCTGGACGGGTCAAAATAGATAATCCAGTGTATTAAAAATCGAGCCAATCCAGATTGAAACTCCAACCTTCGTTCTTCCATGCACGAATCGTCCCAAAGGTAGTCTTTTATCTCCGCCATATAATATTATAACTATAACCCCAATGGTTATTTTAAAACTTTACACTGCCCCCCGTAACATTACTTTTAATCATATTTCAATAAACTTTTAACCTGGACTTCAATCTTCAACCAAACTGGATTTCATTATTTGACCCCGGGCCCACATTGCAATCGGCCATTTGCGATGTGCGATATGCGGTGGCCCGACATCGCATCGCAACTTACAACCGGTGGAAACATATGGCGGAAATAAAAAATATGCGATATTGCAATGATCGCATATCGCAACATTCAATCGGCACACACATATATATATACCATGCAATTGTGCGATGTGCGATGATCGCATATCGCAACAATCACCAAACTCTGGTTTGGGCGGAGGGTGAGTTTGCGACATTTCGATGTTGCGATCGTGCGATGGCGCGACGATCGCATATCGCAAATAATCCATATCAACAAGACACTTGAAACTTCAAAATTGCGCTTTGCGATTTGTGCTCAAGTGGCAAGGACCACTTGTCCTGCCGCTTTCAAAGATTTAAAGTCCTTCCGCTGTTTTATTCAATTTTCTTCATACTTGGTTGTTGAGGGCTTAAACACCCGAAATGACTGTTTTTAAATAAACTCTGCTCCTCCGTAGTCTGGAACTACAACTGTCTTCATTCCACTGTAAAACGCCACTGCATATTACCATAATGACAATTCATTCATCCTTACATGTCTCATTCTTTTTGAATTCGTGTTGTTGTTCACCAAAACTCTGCTACGCCTTTGTACTCTTTTCTCCCATTCTATCTCTGCTCCTTCTTTGCCAATTCCTTTGCCATCAACGACAACTTCATCAAGTAGGTTGCCATCAAATTTATCAAGTAGGTTGCCATTAAGTACAACACTCTGCATCATATTGCCAAAAATCTCCCCCTTTGGACTTGATGGCAACCATGATGGTGTTTGATCACGATCACAATAGATAGATACATTAAGCATAATGATATTCTCCCCTATTCAAACACCATGTCACTCTCCCCCTTTGACATCAAGGGAAAAGGGCGGATCAAAGCCAACACAAGGTTGTTTTATCCTCATGTAGATAGAAGAGCGTTGTAGATCTAATGTGCACTGAAGTTACCATGCTCCCCCTGAGTTCATGCTGAATCTTCAAACATATTTTTTTCAATGAAGTACATTACTCTATGACCTTCCTATCACCAAGGACTCATACTTACATCAAAGATCCAACCAAGTGGATTTACAATGAGACTCAACTACCCAACCAAGAAGGTTTACACATTTGATCAAGTCCTTACATGACTGAATATTACAATTTTACATCATAGGTCTCAACATGACTTTTTTATCAAATTACAAATATGACTTTTATGACCAGTACTAGTAATACCTCAAGAGAGAGAGAACTTATTTCAAAATCATCATAATGCCAACAATGCATTACGCTCAGCAAGGCTAATTCTCCCCCTGAAAATGTCCATCCAAGCATCCTTTCCATATGACCAAGGCTCCTCCTTAGCTTGTGCAACCTGAAATTATTTCAACAGCAAGTTATCAGCAACAATCTCTGCATGATCTGTCCTTATCTCTGAATCATAAGAATTCCATCTCATCCATGTGTGAAAAAAAAGAATACTCTTCAGCAAAAAGAAAACAGGGCTCATCCATAATCTCATCATAAGAAACCATGTATCATGTCATCATCATTTAGAACTAAGAATTAAGCAGATATAATGTCAATAATGCAATCATTAATAGTCAGACTGATGCTCCCCCTGAATCTGTGCTCCTGATCTTTAGCTTGTCATACTATTTTTCTTGTCATAAATGAATACGTGACTGTCTCCACTGTAACTCGCGTGTATACGCGGCTTTAGTTCACAGAACCCGCGTATGGAAAGTGAAACATTGAAAACTTCACATTCCTTCATCTCCCCCTGAATTTTTTACCACCTGTACCTGTCTTCTTCACATCAGATGCTCTGTCAGAAATAAACATCACCATAATAACCAAAACCATCATGGGAATCACCATACATCGCTCCCCCTGTGATGATACATTACTAATCCCTATAATGTATCTCACATCACTCCTGCAGTCATTAAGAGAAGTAAGATTTAGAAGCGGATGACTGCAGTAGGGTCAATATTCCCTAAGTTTATGACCGGTCCTCCTTCTTTTTCCAACTTTGCTTGAACTTTCTTATTGAGTGCTGGAAGTTCTCCAATTTCTCAGATCTATTCATCCTGCATTATTTTTCTACATGTCCATACTTGTTACAAGTATAGCATCTTATGTGACCAGAAAAGTAAGCATAAGGATCATAATGTGTTGTTCTATTCTTCCTTCTATTGAAATCAGCTGCTTTATGACCATACTTGCTGCATGAAAAACAATATCCCTTGAAGCAACCAGAGTACCTTTCTGAATAGAATCTGTTTGATTGTGACTGAAATGATCTGCTTCTGCAATTTGCTGCAACATGCCCATAATTATGACATTTAAAGCATTCAACATTATTGAATTATTTCCTTTGAGAATTCATGATTGTAGGTTGACCTTTAGTTTCTTTCAACACTTCAGGTTTTGCTTTGTCATCCTTTGAATCTTTAGCACTTCCTTGCGAACTAGATTCTCCTTTGACAGTTTCATGAAAACCAAGACCAAGTTTAATAGTAGGAGACCTTTGATTACTAAGAATATTGTCCAGAATCTTAGTACTATCTTGAAACCTCAAGAGTTTATCCTTTTCTTCTAATTTACTTTGAGGATGTTTACCTCAACCTCCAATTTTTGGCATTGCTTCTTCATGCTTTCTTCGACCCTTTTTCCTTCTTCTATTTGATCATTTAATTTTAAGATTTCTTCCTTCAACCAATTTTCTTGATCTTCACATGTTTGTAGCAGTTCTTCATTCTTCTTATTTGATTTTTCCAGATCTTCTTTGAGAGAGATGATTTCTGCTTCAAGTCCTTCCTTTTCAAATTATTGTAGAGGTTCTTTATTCTTCTTATTTGATGCTTCAAGATCTACTCTCAGAGAGATGATTTCTGCTTCAAGTCCTTCATTATTCTTATTTGATTTTTCCAGATCTTCATTTAGATCATTGATTTCTACTTCAAGTCTTTTATTTCGATTGCTTCCATAATTGTACAATTTTTGATACTTGTCTACCTGTTCATTCAGAATTTCTATCTGTCCTTTCAGCTGAGAGATCATCTCATTGTAGATACCGTGTCTTTCTTTAAATGATCTTTGTTGATCTTCAACTTTAATCTTGAGAGCTTCTTCTAGATCCATAACATTACTTTCACTATCTTTACCATTGCATGCACAAGAAAGTGAATCACAAGAACCACATTCAATACCTGTTTTATTTTCCTCATTTTCTGCTGCACATGTTTTATGAGAAATCTCCTTTTGAGTAGCCTTTTTATTTTGCTTCCTTCCCATTGCGACGGATCTCCTTCAAGCGGTCAAGCTTCTACAGAAGGACTTGCTCTGATACCAATTGTTGGGAAAAATACTGAGAGGGGGGGGGGGGGGGGTGAATCAATATTTAAGACTTACTCAAAACTTTTTACTTTTTCTTACTTCAAAACACATACGCGACTTTCTTGAAGCCAACTCGCGTATACACGTGGATATAGTTAATAAAACATGCGTATGCCCATCAATATTATTATGTAGATAATTCTTCACTTATATCATTCCATCATTCATTGATTAGATGTTCAATAAATAGTAAGCATGTGCAGTAATAACAGAATAAACCATCACACATAAGCAACACACATGAACACCAGGATTTTAGGTGGAAACCCAAGTCGGGAGAAAACCACCGCTGCTGTTGTCTCAGCCTTCAATATTTTATTATAGAGAAAACATCTTACAACCATTTACTGGCGCAGACTCATACCAGCACGTAGGCACCCACCTACAGAAGGCTACAACCTTCTCTCGTTTACCAGCCTCTCCTGGAAGGGAGCTACAACCCCCTGCTCTCCTTTACCAGCCTCTCTTGGAAGGGAGCTACAACCCCCTGATCTCGTTTACCAGCCTCACCTGGAAGGGAGCCACAACCCCCTGACTGAAGGCTTCAACCTTCAGCACCTTTGTGGACCACATTTCATCAATTTTCAGACTTGATCCAACCCACACAATTAAGCTCAAGGAACATTCATCAAACCAACAACTTGATCTATAGTAGCATAATCAATATTCGAACAACCCAGATCATCATTGACAGATAGCAGTAAAATAGCAGAACTGATCAGACATTTCTTTCCACACACTTCAGCAAACCCTAGATTACATACACGCTTTTTATTCACTGATCCTGCGTATATACGCGCTTTCACCTCGACGAACTTGCGTATAGATCTTCAGACATTTTAGGGCAGTGCAGCTCTCCAGAATAGATAAATAGCTCAGATCTTCATTCTTTACTTCAGCACATATTCGCCAGATCACAGATCTAATCATTCCATAAACAGATCCAGACGATACATATACATTTCAGATCTAGAGATACCTCTTTATCATTTTCTTCATAGGTGCATCATAGATTCAGATCTATCATCAAACTGTTACCCTTTCCAAACAGATATACTTCAGAGTGAAGTATTCATTCACAACCCTTATATGTTCTTCATGATTGAACCAGGAATTATTCATCATCTGATCTAAAGATCTTGATCAATCATCATATTCACAGGTGCGCCATAGATTCAGATATATCAGATTTTATTCATACAGATATCTCTAAAAGAGATTCGTTTATTATCGACCCTTTCACACACACACCCTTCTTCATGATTCTCATCACCTTATATAGTTTTCGCTTTTAATAAAACCTTGGGTCAAAACCACGAACCACTAATGGTATTCCTGGATGGGTCAAAATAGATAATCCAGCGTATTAAAAATCGAGCCAATCCAGATTGAAACCCCAACCTTCGTTCTTCCATGCACGAATCGTCCCAAAGGTAGTCTTTTATTTCCGCCATATAATATTATAACTATAACCCCAATGGTTATTTTAAAGCTTTACATTGCCCCCCGTAACATTACTTTTAATCATATTTCAATAAAATTTTAACCTGGACTTCAATCTTCAACCAAACTGGATTTCATTTTTTGACCCCGGGCCCACATTGCAGTCGGCCATTTGCGATGTGCGATATGCAGTGGCGCGACATCGCATCACAACTTACAACCGGTGGAAAAATATGGTGGAAATAACAAATATGCGATATTGCGATATTGCGATGATCGCATATCGCAACATTCAATCGGCACGCACACACATATATATATATATATATATATATATATATACCATGCAATTGTGCGATGTGCGATGATCACATTTCGCAACAATCACCAAACTCTGGTTTGGGCGAAGGGTGAGTTTGCGACATTTCGATGTTGCGATCGTGGGATGGCGCGACGATCGCATATCGCAAATAATCCATATCAACAAGACACTTGAAACTTCAAAATTGTGCTTTGCAATTTGCGCTCAAGTGGTAGGGACCACTTGTCCTGCCGCTTTCAAAGATTTAAATTCCTTCCACTGTTTTATTCAATTTTCTTCATACTTGGTTGTTGAGGGCTTAAACGCTCGAATTGACTGTTTTTAAATAAACTCTGCTCCTCTGTAGTCTGGAACTACAACTGTCTTCATTCCACTGTAAAACGCCACTGCCTACTACCATAATGAAAATTCATTCATCCTTACATGTCTCATTCTTTTTGAATTCGTGTTGCTATTCACCAAAAATCTGGTGCGCCTTTGTACTCTTTTCTCCCATTCTATCTCTGCTCCTTCTTTGCCAATTCCTTTGCCATCAAGGACAACTTCATCAAGTAGGTTGCCATCAACTTTATCAAGTAGGTTGCCATCAAGGAAAATACTCTGCATCATATTGCCAACATAGCTATCCAAAGATGCCCAAAAACATGGTTAAAAAGCTCCAACACAGTACGCTACGAAAATAAGATAGCTTCGTAGCACTGCAAAAATGCCATTTTCCATCGAGATTTTTGGTTCTTTCCTTCTACATGGTGTTCATTCTACCTTGATACATCTCCCATAGAAATTTCACCTCTTGAAAGCTCCCAAAACTGGTTCAAAGAGTAAAAATAAAGCTACAATAGTTTCATAGCATTTCAATGTTCTTCAAGCCCAGGGATGCTACGAAACTACTGAAAACAGTCAAAAATCCAAAATTTTGTGTAACTTCAAAAATCTGCCTTATAAGTGCAAAAACTAAGTTTTTAACATGTCGTTAGTCTTCAAAACCATAAACCAGCTCACACTATTATTCTTGAGGGGTTTCTTCCTCATTGATGATGAGTTGAGCAATTGGCTCCTCAACTACTGTCATTTTAAGACATTTTTTCTCTAACTCCTCATGAATTAGTTCAAGGTGCTCCTGAAGGTCCTTAACCTAATCTTTAACTTTCTATTGGTGGCTTTCAAACATGTGTTCATTTTCCTGACATGTTTGACCTCTTTCCTCAATGGAATGTTCCATTTGATAAGCTGTTGTGTATTATCTAGAGTCTTGGAAACACTGTCAACCTGATCTTCCAAAATTGCCTTCATATTTTCAAACTGAATCTTCTCTACACTGTGTTTCCTTGCATCTTTCTTCATAACAACAATTTCATGATTGGCCAACTTCAATTTTTCTTCAAGTAGTTGAAACTCTGTTTTTTCCATCACCTTCTCTTTTCCTTTCTTTGATTTTGTAACTGTATCTTTCTCTGCAGGTGATGAAAGATCAATGATGTCTTGTGGTGGATGGACTGTGTCAGTAGGTGGCTGAACCTCTTTACCACTCTATAATAGCTTTCTAGCATGTCTTGTCATAGGATTTCTTTTTTGAAACATGAAACCTGCATCTTCTCCTTCAAATTCTAATTTCTTTGCAGATTTGGCATTTTTTAGCTTCTGTCCACCTTCCTGTATGTCCTCAGCCTGGACTATAGGAGTTTCTTCTATGTCAAAGGCATGTAGTATGTCTTCTAGATTTCCTTTAGCTACTGATTTGTCTTCTACATCCATTGTTTTCTCTTATAAGGCCACTGTTTGGCTCCTTGTCATTCTTTTGGTTCCTTGTTTACTCACAACTTGTTTTTGTTTTGCAGGTGGGACATTTGGTGTATCAAAACTATGCAATTGCTCTGTTTCTAGCGTGATTGGTTCACTTGGTTCTACCCTTGTAGGTTCACTTGGTTCTGCAACCAATGGTTCACTTTGTTCTGCTACTAAGGGTGATGGAATTCTCCTAGGTTTAGGAGTTCTTGAAGGAGTAAGAGCATCCAACTCAAAACCACTAACAAACAAAAATGAAGACCAGTATCTGCCTAGCCTTTGGAGTTCATTTAAAACTAGTAGTTTCATTAAACCATAATGAAACAAATAAGTCTTACTCCCTTCAGATTTTTCTTGGACCTTATTTTCCATTTTTGACAAACTTCTATGTAAATAGAAAGGTAGATCAAGGGAAATCTTATCAGTAAAGTGTAGAAGTAGCTTGAAATGATATGAGTAGACTTTATGGTATCTCCCTTCACAAGTAAAATACTTTTGGATGATGAGCAACAATTTTGAGTAGTTGTCCGTCATGCAGCTCCTTGGAATAGCATTGGTGAGATCCATTTCATTGTTTTTAGGCTTCATAAATTCCTTGCACTTCTCCATGTTGAATTTGAAACCTTTGAACCACTTCTCTTGTCCTCTTGGAATCCCTGTAGCTACAACAATAACCTCTGGTGTGATGGAAATATTAAGTATTCCCACTTTGGTGGGTGTTCCACTGAATTTTAAATAAAACTCTTTGGAAACCTGTACATGACAACCTTGTAATTTCTCACAAAAATATAAGAAACCTACCCTTTTGAATAATTCCACAGTTGTTGGGTCTTCATTAATCAAATTCATATATGCTATTTCATATCTCATACATTGGCCACCCTTATTTGTCCTTCTTTTTTCTGCCATGGTTTCTTCAATGCCTTCACAACCTTGCTCGATAGTGCTCAATGTAAACCTTTGAAAACACCAGCCACAACTTTGGCTTAATTTAATAGCTCTCCAGAGCTCAATATCATGCAAAGAAGGGATACGAAATGAAAAATGACTGAATTAGGAAAGGTTTTGAAGCTTGATGTCTTCTCATGACACAATGATGACTCATACATACCTAAACTGCTGATGATGACTTCATACCTGACCATGTACCTTGATTTTATCCCTCCATGACTCGAATGGTATCTAACTTACCCTTTCCCAACGATTTTCTAACACCTAACAGCTAACTTGACAAGATAGACATGAAACCACGCTTTTGTAGCGAGTTTAGTGAAAATCTGGGTGTTTTTGCTATGAAACTATCAATAGTTTCGTAGCGAAAAGTGACATTTCTCAGTGTATTTCACTACGAAATTGTGGTTTCTTGGCTAAAATGACATTTTTGATATAAAAACCTTGGGAATTGAAATATGTCAGAAAATAAAGAGTGATGTGACATGAGGGGATTTGAAAATGAGTGGGTTTAGACCTTAGGGTAAGATTAAACAAGAAAAATTAAAAATTTCCCTTGACCAAGAATTATAAAAAATGAATCCTACAACCCTAATTTTGACACATGAACCTATTTAACTTTGTCAACTAATGCTTCATTTTTTTGGGTGATAACAGTGGATCCACTTGGGATGGTGTACACCAGTGGTACACCAAAGAGCCAGTAGTTCCAATGCTACTATCCATCTTCTTGAAAACAAAAAAAACTTTGAAACTTGCCAAGATTTTTCTTCAAACTCTAATGGCCTTCATCTCAGGCTCAAGCTTGATGATTTATCTTGTCATTATTAACAGAAAAAAACATAAAATGGAATATATACAATGGAATGAATGATCAATAGATTTTAAGAAGAGTAGTGCTTCAAAAACCTGCCATGGACAGGCCCTCTAGCACATGGTTGTTCATCCATCTCCTACAAAATTTAAGTGTTGTTCCCATGGAATGCAGCTACTCTGAATGGACCCTTCCAAATATTCTCAAACTTACCATGTTTCCCCTTCTCTTCAATCCCGACCTCCCATTTCAAAACCACATCTTGGATTTGAAAATTTTCTTCCTTGACCTTATTTTCAAATGTCTTCTTGATTATGTTTTGAGATTGCTGATTACTGTTATAGAATTCCTCCCTCTTCTCTTGCAAAGCTATCAACTGATTGATCCTTCTCTGAATTTCATTTGGATTCTCCTCCAATCCTTGCAGCATCTTCATGACAGGCACTCTTAAGGATGTAGGAAATATGGCTTGAGCCCCATATACCAACTCATAAGGTGAAGTTCCAATTGACCTCTTTATGCACACTCTATCAGCCGATAGAGAAAACTTCAACTTCAAATTCCATGAATTCTTATTTTCCCGCAACACCTTCTTAATAATCCTCACAATTCTCTTGTTAGAAGATTCAGCAAGACCATTTCCTTGTGGATAATATGCAGTAGAATGCCCAAGTGAAATGTGATATTGATGAAAAAAATTAATCAGCTTCTTAGATTTAAATGCTTGTGCATTATCAGTGATGATCTTCATAGGGCAGCCAAATCTAGACAATATATTATTTTCCAAAAATGAAATGATAACAAAATCATTTGCTTGCCTAGTTGGGATTGCTTCAATCCAATTGGTGAAATAGTCAGTTGCTGTTAGAATCCAATGATGCTGACCTGATGATGATGGATGAATATCACCAATAAAATCTATCCCCCACTGCTGAAATGGCGCCTCAACATAAATAGGCATCAAGGGTAAAGGTACAAGCTTCTTCTTACCATAAAAAATCTGGCATTCATGGCAGGCAACAATATTTTTGTAGAAATCTTTAAACATTGTAGGTCAATAATACCCTGCTCTGAGAATCTTGTTAGCTGTAGCCTTCCAATAATAATTACCTCCACAATCTCCTTTGTGGAACTCCTCAATCACTTTATCAGCCTCCTCTTCGAGCAAAAAATTCAACAAAATACTACTGGTATCCTTCCAATACAGATTTTTGTCAATGATGCAGTACCTCAAAGACTTTAACTTCACAAATATTGACTTGGACTTTGTCATCTTATCAGCTACTCGATGATGATTTAAGACAAAAACTATGTATTTGTACCAATATGAAATGATGTACTTTTCTTCAATGGGGATCAGCTCTTCCTCTTCATCTGAAATTTCTGAAATTTCTGCAATTAAATTCATGTCAGGATAGTCAAAGTTTGACTACGCCACCAGATTTGCTAGACCTTTTCCTTTGACCAATTTTTTGGGCTTGATCTCTATATCATTCTCGAGAAAGTTAGCAATCCAGGATGTCTTTCATAACATTGTTAGGAACAAAAGCTATAATACGAGAATGCAGAATGTAAATTCTGAAATATTTGATGGCCTTAACCAAGGCATAAGATTTCTTCTCTAAGATGTTATACTTCAGCTCTGAGTTAGCTAATGTCCTACTAAAAAATGAAATGGGCTGCTCAGTACCTTGTTGTCCTTTCTGCAACAAAACTCCAGCAATTGTATTTTCTGATGCAAAGGTAAAAACCAGAAATTCTTTTGAGAAATTCGGGCTGATCAACACTGGTGCTTGGGTGAGTGCCTTTTTTATTTCCTCAAATGAGTGCTTTTCTTCTACTATCCACTTGGTGTTAGCCGCTTTCTTCAGCATCATTGTTATGTCCTTTACAATCTAAACAAAATTAGGAATAAACCTCCTCACAAAATTTACCTATCCAAGGAAAGATTGAATCTCCTTTCTGCTTCTAGGAAAATCCACTTTCTGAATTGCATTGACCTTGTTTGGATCAATCTTAATCCCATATTTAGAAATAATGTGTCCAAGTAATTTACCTGAAGTTAAAGCAAAAATGATTTTGGTGGCATTGAGAGAAATACCAAACCTTCTACACTTCAACAGAATTATTTCTAGGTGCTTCAAGTGATCTTCTTCCCTCCTTGAGAAGACTCTTATGTCATCTAAATAGACAACCACCATCTTTTCCCTCTCCTCAACAAAATAAATGTCCATTGCTCTCTGAAAGGTATCTCCTACATTCATCAGACCAAAGGGCATGTTGGCATAGATGAATGTGCCCCATGGTGTGGTAAAGGATGTTTTTTCCCGATCTTCCGGATGCAAAAGTATCTGATTGTACCCTGAAAAACCATCAAGCATATACATCCTTTGTGAGCCAACAATATTCTGCAATATTTGGTACATATTTGGGAGAGGGTAGTTGTCCTTCAGAGAGGCTTTATTCAATTTTCTGAAGTCAATGCATATTCTGATTTCTCCACTCTTTTTTCTGACTAGAACCAAGTTTGCAAGCCACTTTGAGAATCTAATTGGAACAATAGTTTTGGCATCAAAGAGTTTCTTGATTTCCTTCTCAATCAAAGGCATGAGAAGTGGATTAATCCTCCTCAACTTTTGCTTAAAAGGCTTTTCATTTTCTTTAATGGGAATGGTATGTTGAATGATATTAGGATCATACTTCTTCAAATGAGCATAACTCCAAGCAAAAACATCTATGAACCTTTTCATCATATCAATATATTTGTGCTTCATATCAACTGAAAGAAACTTTGAAAGCTTAATAATTTTTGGCATAGCTACTGTACCAAGGTTACAACTCTCTACCTCTTCATCATCAGCTTGTATCCTAGGATTTTTGAACACATCATTCTAATAAAAAAGCTTCTCAAGGGGTATGAAGCCTTTGGGTATAGAGTTATTCTTCAGCTGTAACACTTTAGAATTTCCCTTAGATTCAGCAAGCATGTTTTACTGATCTACTTGTATATCTTCAAACTCTTCTTTCTAATCAATAAAGTTCTTTACTTGTTGGTCATCCTCAAAGACTTTCTAATGGATAATGTTATCAGGGATAAATTGTCTATGGCGAACCTCAACCTCATATTTTTCAGTGGAATGTATGGGAATGATGAAAAGACTTGTAGAGAAAGTTAGGGAGTCAGCAATGGAGTTTTGATCCCCAGTCTTAACAATGAATGAATGTTCTTGGAAATTTTCCAACATATCCATGACTAAATTTCTGTATGTCCCCATTCTCACATCCTTTGTTTGATACACACCTTCAACTTGTTTAATGACTAATTCAAAATCTCCACAAACAGAAATATTTTGAGCACCCATTCTTTTCAAAACTTCTAAGCCCAAAGTCAAGGATTCATACTCAGCCATGTTATTTGTGCAATCAAAATTCAGTTTGTAAGAAAATAACTTACTTTCATCATCTAGACTCGTGATCCAAATTCTTAATCCCACCCCCTCTCTTCCTCCAGATTGATCAAAATGAAACAACCACCAACCTTTCGCCTTCTCCTCACTGATTTGTTGATCTTCTGCTTGCTGATTTTCTGTCTGCTGAATTACAGATTGCTGATTTCTGCCTTCTTTTCATCCTCTGCTTTATTAGTCAACTCATTGAAAATAATAGAAGATCCAAGCTCAGTATCAAGAGAATAAATTGGAAAGTTCTGGGGTTTATTTTTACTACTCACCATGTAAGCCATTCTTGTTTCTCTACAAAGTCTCCTTTGCTTACCAAAATCAGGAATGGTGGCATAAGTTAGGTCCATGTGCATTGTACCATTGATTTTTTCTGCCCATGACCTTGATAATAGCATGCCAAACTTTGGTAGAATGTCTGCTACCACAATGTCCATGACCACTGTCTTGGCAGGCACTTGTGTAAGACCAACAACAACATATTTAATTAAACCAATGCACTGAACTCTTTTTGAATAAAAGGAAAAAAAATCCTTATATGGTCTAGTAATTTCCAACCCCATCCTTTCCATGATTACTTTGGGCATAAGATTGTGAGAGGCACCTGAATCCAACGTGGCATTATGCAATGTCATGTCATGAATACTAAGGCTAACATAAAAATGAGGCACCTCCTCATTCTGCTCATCTTCTAATCTTGGGCCCAAGTATATGGTTGGATGATCTTCTTGAATATTTAGGATATCAACAGCTCCTGGTTGTGAATTAAACATTTTCACAATCCTACTTCTGTATTCATTCACCTTAAGAATCTCTCCAAAAGGTACTGGAATTTTGATCTTAGAGATCTCATTTTCCAAGCTGAAAATAGAAAAAAAAAATTTAGTCTCTTTGACAAGAGGAGGAGGTGATGTTTCTTTCCTAACCTCAGTAGCCTTGGGGGCATCTTTCTTGGGTTGTGTTTTATTTGCAGTAATTGGCACATTTATGTTTCTGAGGTTGTATTGTTTCTGCATCTCAAATATTGCATGTTGATACCCTTTAAAATATTCAGATGGTTCCTCACCCTTATTCTCTTCATGGTCTGACTCATCATGTTCCTCCTTAGTTAAAAACATCCCTGAAATGTTGTCATCTAAGCAATGAATTTAGTCTTGTTGTATTTCAGGCTGATCTTCTTCATCAACTAAGTTTTTCTACAAAGGAGGCCTTACTTGAGGGTCAGGTGGCTGATTTTTGTTTTCCCTTGGCCTTTGCTAGTTTTGCGGTCTTCTGAATTGAGGATTTCTAAATTGAGGCTCATGTTGTGTAGGAGGAGGAGAGGCATTACCAAGGGAAAGCCTATCCATAATTTTTTCCATTGCCTTCATCATGGAATCAAATTTATCATCGGAGGTGGAAGGCTTATCTTCTTCTTTCAACTTAGTCTTACCCATCTTGGAATTTTTTGCTGCCATCATATTGACCTCCACCTTCACTGCATCATTTTTCATTTCAACAAGTGAAGGGGATTCTCTCTCTCTCACCAGTATGGAAAATTCATAAAAAAAAGCTTCAACATATCTCAGCTGGGCTACTCCTGGAGGAGGCTTGAGATGGGCAAGGATTGAGTTATACACTTTGTTAAATCTCTTTGAAAAGTTTTGAACAATTTCATCAATAGCTCTCTTCAAGATATTATACTCAGTGAGGGCTTGTATAGGATTGGTTCTATTTCCCCACTTCCTAAAAAAGCTATCTTCAAATTCATTCCAATTGTGTAGGCTTCCAGGAGTAAGGGCTTTGAACCACTTCCTAACTTCACCAGTAAAGCTCTGAGAAAACAATCTCATCTTGAAATCCTCATGGTCAACCTCCTCCATGTCTATAAAGTCATTGAACTAGTCCACATGCTCTTCAGCTATAGTCTCTTGATCACTTCCCCAAGTTTTTATTCTAGAAGAATATTTGCTAGGAAGGCCATTTAAGACAACTGGAAGGGAAAGAGGAGTATACCTAGCAGGTGCAGTAGGTGGAGGAGGCACATTTCCTACCATGATGAAAGGGACTGTGGTATTTTTAGGGAGAGCAGTAGTAGAGGAAGAGAAATTGATAGGAGGAGGAATATTTGGTCTTTGGTGTCCACTGACAATTGAACTCCAATCAGGAAGAGGAAAACCAATTTTACTTCTTAACAAAATTTCAAAAGGGTCAAGCTCCTTCAACCTATCCAAAGATTCTCTTTCTAACAGCAACTCAGAAGTGACTGCTTCCCAAAAATCTTCTTTATCTTTTTGTGTCACTAAGGCTAAGGTATCAATACCTCTCCTATGTAGGTCTAAGACAATTTTCGTTAATTCTTTTTCACTTTCAGATCTAAACAAGACTTCCTGAATTTTATCATCAAATATTTTGTCTTCAGGAATTCTTAAAACTTCAGAGGACAAGGATTTTGTATGTAATGGAGTACCTGATATTGTAGAAATGCCTTGACTGCCTCTGGAGATGGTGTTTGGATTGTACACAATGGTAGGTAGATCCAGGTCAGGATTACTCCTCGATTATCTCCTTCTCGAAGCCACCTTTGATCATATGAATTTTGAATGGAGTCACCAATGTAGATGCAGCCTCGAACAAATTCCTGAGCTCTTGCTACCTTCAGAAGTTCAGCTTAGAGATTTTGGGAAAGTATAATCTTCAGGCTCCCAGTAGACGCACCAAAATGTTATCACAAAATTGCACCTGATAGGCTGTTAATCAGACAATCTCATGTAAATGTTTCAGACCAATATTTTAACTGAAGCTTAGCCTCTTGAGTCTAAGAGGGCTCTCTCAAAGGGTTAATTATATTGAATAAGTATGTATTTAGATGGCTAACTCTACTTGGAAAACAACTTGCTTGTAATGAGTATAGGTTGAAAATAGTATCAATATGCAAACATTAGGCTTATGGAGTCAAAATTTTATGTAATTCAGTAGTGAGTTCACTTGACATGGAAGCTGAGGCATTTAAGAGTTTTTAGAAAAAGTACACACACACATGAAGCAAGAAATCACACAGTCAATTCATCTATAAAGGAAGTCAGATCGTTACATGAATGAATTCTGAGTATTAAAGATGAAAACCACTACAAATGGTACACATAAAAATATAGATAACATAGTCACTAAAAATTCAATCAGAATCTCAGGTTGGTCAAGAAACAAGTCTCTGTATTACTGAAAACAGTCAATTTACATAAAGCTACAATTTTGCAAAAAAATCTCCAACCTTTGACAAATTCGACCTTCTTCCCTTTAATAGACTTGTTACATCATGAGATGATCTGCCTCGTGGCTAGATTCATCAAATTTTTTCCTAATGACACCTTGCATAACCATAAAACATCTATTTAATGAGAAATTGATAGCTATCCTAATTGACAATCCTTTTCCTAATATGGCTCAAACTATTCATTATTACATTTAACAACCTTATCTCTAACAAAAATTACATGTTTGAAAAATATGATTTCACATGTTCAAATAGGGGTGATGGGACTCATCACTACATGACCTCTTAACTGACCTCCTCTAAAACAGGAAACAAACCCTGCTTTTTAGGAAAACTGGTCTTCATCTTCAACAAATGCTTTGGCTGGTATTTTGTCTTCATTTCGTGGTCTTTAAGTGTTGAATAAATTCTATCATGGTACTTTAACACTTGGATAATATCCAACTGTCCAAAGAATCCCAAAAACCTGCTTAAAAAGCTCCAACACAGTACGCTACGCAAATATGACAGTTTTGTAGCGTACTTTTGTAGCACTGAAAAAATGCCATTTTCCATCAATGTTTCTGGTTATTTCCTTCTACATGGTGTTCATTCTACCTTGATACATATCCCATACAAATTTCACCTCTTGAAAGCTCTCAAAACTAGTTCAAAAAGAAAAAATAAAGCTACAGTAGTTTCGTAGCGTTTTGTTGTTCTTCAAGCCCAAGCATGCTACGAAACTGCTAAAAAGAGTCAAAAATACAGAATTTTGTGTAACTTCAAAACTCTGCCTTCTAAGTGAAAAAAATCTGTTTCTAACATGCCATTAGTCTTCAAAACCATAAACCAACTCACACTATGATTCTTGAGGGGTTTCTTCCCCATTGATGATGAGTTGAGCAATTGGCTCCTCAACTACTGTCATTTTAAGACCTTTTTTCTCCAAGTCCTCATGAATTATTTCAAGATACTCCTCGAGGTCCTTAACCTGATCTTTCAAATTTCTATTGGTAGCTTTCAAATGTGTGTTCATTTTCCTGCCATGTTTGACCTCTTTCCTCAGTGGAATGGTCCATTTGATAAACTGATGTGTATTATCTAGAGTCTTGGAAACACTGTCCACTTGCTCTTCCAAATTGCCTCATATTTTCAAACTGAATCTTCTTCAAGGAGTTGAAACTCTGTTTTTTCCATAACCTTCTCTTTTCCTTTCTTTGATTTTCTAATTATATCTTTCTCTGCAGGTGATGAAAGGTCAATGATGTCTAGTGGTGGCTGGACTATGTCAGTAGGTGGTTGAACCTCTTTACTTCTCTCTAATAGCTTTCTAGCATGCCTTCTCATAGGATTTCTTTCTTGAAACATGAAAATTGCATCTTCTCCTTCAAATTCTAATTTATTTGCATATTTGGCATTTTTAGATTCTGTCTACCTTCCTCTATGTCCTCAGCCTGGACTATAGGAGTTTCTTCTATGTCAATGGCATGTAATATGTCTTCTAGATTTCCTTTAGCTACTGCTCTGTCTTCTACAACCATTGCTTTCTCTTCTAAGGCCACTGTTTGGCTCCTTGTCATCCTTTTGGTTCCTTGGTTCTACCCTTGCAATTTCACTTGGTTCTGCAACCAATGGTTCACTCTGTTATGCTACTAAGGCTGATGGAATTCTCCTAAGTTTAGGAGTTCTTGAAGGAGTAAGAGCATCCAACTCAAAACCACTAATAAAAAAAAATGAAGGCCAGTCTCTGCCTAGCCTTTGGATTTCATCTAAAACCAATATTTTCATTAAACCATGATGAAACAATGAAGTCTCACTCCCTTCAGATTTTTCTTGGACCTTATCTACCATTTTTGACAAAATTCTATGTAAATAGAAAGGCAGATCAAGGGAAATCTTACCAGTAAAGTGTAGAAGTAGCTTGAAATGATATGAGTAGACTTTATGGTATCTCCCTTCACAAGTAAAATACTTTTGGATGATGAGCAGTGATTTTGAGTAGTTGTCCTTCATGCATCTCCTTGGAATAGCATTGGTGAGATCCATTTCACTGATTTCAGGCTTCATAAGCTCCTTGCACTGCTCCATGTTGAATTTGAAACCTTTGAACCACTTCTCTTGTCTTGTTGGAATCCTTGTAGCTTTAGAAATAACCTCTAGTATGATGGAAAGATTAAGCATTCCCACTTTGGTGGCTGTTCCACTGAAATTTAAAGCAAACTCTTTGGAAACCTGTACATGGCAGCCTTGTAATTTCTCACAAAACTATAAGAAACTTTTCCTTCTAAAGACTTCCATAGCTGTTGGGTCTTAATTAATCAAATTCATATCTGTTGGTTCATATCTCAGACATTGGCCACCCTTATTTGTGCTTCTTTTTTCTGCCATGGTTTCTTCAATGCCTTCACAACCTCACTTGATAATGCTCAATGTAAACCTTTGAAAACACCAGCCACATCTTTGGCTTAATGTAATAACTCTTGAGAGCTTAATATCACGCAAAGAAGGAATACGAAATGAGAAATGATTGAATTAGGAAAGTTTTTGAAGTTTGATGTCTTCTCATGACACAATGATGACTCATACATACCTTAACTGGTGATGATGATTTCAGACCTGACCATGTACCTTGATTTTATCCCTCCATGACTCGAATGGTATCTAACTTACCCTTTCCCAACTATTTTCTGACACCTAACAGCTAACTTGACAAGGCAGACATGAAACCACATTTTCGTAGCAAGTTCAGTGCAAATCTGGGTGTTTTCGCTACGAAATTATCAACAGTTTCATAGAGAAAAGTGACATTTCTCAGAGTATTTCGCTACAAAATTGTGGTTTCTTGGCTAAAATGATATTTTCGGTATAAAAAAATTGGGAATTGAAATCTGTCAAAAAATAATGTGTGATGTGACATGAGGGGATTTGAAAATGAGTGGGTTTAGACCTTAGGGTAAGCTTAAACAAGAAAAATTTAAAATTTCCCTTGACCAAGAATTATAAAAAATGAATCCTACAACCCTACTTTTGACACATGAACCTATTTAACTTTGTCAAATGATGCTTCATTTTTTTGGGTGATAATAGGTCCAGAAATCTAAAAGGAAATAAAAATGTAATAGTATAGAATATCAAGTTTTAAATATAATTTTATTGGATTTGTATGATGAATTTTCCAATAGAATATCCATGAAATTTTTTAGATCATATAGGTATCAAAGCATGTTTATTTGGGTATATTATGGATATTTACAAGGGATCTAGATCAGTTGGGCCAAAAGTCGCAAAACCCTAATTATGGCCAATGAATCTATGAATAACCCTCATGATCCTATAGAGGAGAGGCTTTCATAGCTAGAACAACAAGTCACGAATTTAAATGATAATGTAAATCTCCTCATGGCGGCCCTGAGAAATAATATTGGGATATTCGAAGAAGATAGGGGTTCTATGTTAGAAAATCGGAAAGGTAGAAATATTTTGTTGCCTTGACAATTACTTGTGATATACTTATGTTCTTGTTTTCTTTCTTTATGTTATTATTTTATCTTATTCTCATCAAAAAATCATCAAAATAACACATGAAGATCAAGGACACCAAATATAGGCACTCAACCAGGGATAAAACCCCTAAGAAGGATAGAACCCAGTCAAGCTCTTCCACTAGTAGATTCAAATCAAAATTGAGACAATCCAAGACCTTAGACTAGACCAAAAGAAATTCCTGCTCCACGAAGTCAACCTTCCAAGAAGATGAACCAAAAACTAGAGATCAAATTTTTTCATACTGCTTCAACCTAGCTTCCTATCAGAATTTTAACCTCCAACTTCAGAATTTCAGCCCTACTGCAGTCTTGCAACTTTGGCCCTCCCGCAACTTTAGATTTTCACATGTGTGAGACACAAGAGAGAGAAAATGAGGTTCTTCCTTCTTTGCTTATGGATTCTTCTTATTCTAGGCTTATTTTCTCCTTCTTATTATTATTTCTTACTTCATTCTCTCCTTCGAATTGCAGTTCGAACTTGGGTAAGTGAGTGATCAAATGAGGTTATGTAGCTGCCTTTATGCAGT
The DNA here is from genome assembly GCA_034641835.2 of Pinus albicaulis. Taxonomy (NCBI): domain Eukaryota; kingdom Viridiplantae; phylum Streptophyta; class Pinopsida; order Pinales; family Pinaceae; genus Pinus; species Pinus albicaulis. The sequence continues at coordinate 1,375,503,500 of CM076580.1, read as the reverse complement.
ATTTTTGGGTGGTCGAATTCCGCTAATGAGGTTGACTTGTCTTCTTTGAGGCTGACTTGGTGAAGTCCTAAATGACTGAATTTACATCAAAATAAATTTATTTCTTGATAAACAAAGCCCAAGGAGGGTCTATTACATAATGACATGACAAGGAATCTTGAAATAAACCCTAGAAGCTTACAATGGAGGATTTTACTTATTAATCATTGACCCAAGCATGAAACCCATGATTTAATAAGTCATTATCTTTTATAATAAAATTTATTTTTCTTTCTTTTGACAAATACATTACATTATGACTCGAATACAATTATGAAGATCAACACTAGTTACATTCTTCAACGCTCCCTCTTAACTAGGGAGGTATTCACAATTACATATATACAGAGGTACATGGAAGATCTAAAAATGATATACACTATGAATATTCATAGAATACACAATGCTACGAATTAAATACCTGATCATGGTATCTAATTGGGTGGGACTAAGGTGTGTTCCAAGCTTCGGCCTGTTTAGGTACCATCAGGCTTTAGCTCTAACACCAACCCAGGGATCTAGTTGTGTATCCAATGTCAAAGCTCTAAGACCAATGCCACCCTCCCTATTTTTGGATCTAGACACCATCACAGGTTGCTCAAATTTCCTCCCAAGCGTCTTGTCACCCCAAGATGCTTCATCTCTCCCTATCAACTAAATTGGATACAATCCAAGCATGCTTCAAGCGTTCAACCTTCTTATGGAGAGATCCTATATAATCATAATCCCAATTAGCAACAAAATTTAAGATATATATACAAATTAAAAAAACCTCTATGATATTCAGATATTTTTTTTTCTTAGTTCATTATCATATTATCCAAACATATCTTCGTCGGAAACTATCTTCTTTAACTTCTTTAGCAACACCCAACTCAGCTTCAACACTTCTTTTAAAAGTGTCCAAGTTTTGTTCACATATTTATTGATTATGAATAACCATTAATAGTTCTTTAACTATTCTCTTATTTGAAAAATTCTGATGGCATGTTTATCAAATTATTCACTTCTCTTTAGGCTCCCTCTTAACTAGGGAAATATACACTTTCCTTTATCCAAGGAAAAGTCCATCAAATATCTTATCCTTCTATTTATACATGCTCTTCCTTTTGCAACAACAATTCATCGGAGAATTTATATTTTCCTTCAAATGGAAACAAGATTATCTATAGAAATTTAATGTCATCAAGGTTCTCACAACTCTCTCTTTCCATCACGCTCCACATTATCATTAAATTACCATCAAATATGAGGTAAGCATATTCATCATCTTGAAGACTATGTACCTGTAGAGTTTCAACAACAAGTGAAACCAAACACAAATATATATGTACAAGAGCATGACGCATGTCATTATAATAGGAACATAATAAATAATATTTTATACATTCAAGACCTAAACCTGGTTAGGTTTTATCAATCAAGAAATTTATCCATTAGACTTATTATAACAACATTTTCTAGGGTTTCGTCACAGACCCCAGATTTCATCATCAAAACTAAATCACATCAATAATCGAAAACATTATACTTCTATATTATCGTGCCCTAGAAAATAAACTACTAGGGTTTATTGCAAACCCTAGATTTCAAAAAATAAATCATGAATAACAATAATAAAGTTATCATACAAACATTTCATTTCTAGGGTTCCATTATTATTTCCTAGAGACTTATATTAGTCTCATACTAGGGTTTTATCATAAACCCTACATACAAACTCCAGAATTAGATAAAAAAAATTGACCAGACTAGGGCTTCAATTATATGGAAGCATATACACCCAGAGATCCAGTTATAGGGTTTCATATTGACTTATTACAAGGTTTTTATCATAAACCCTAATTTACCAAACCCTATGAAAAACTAGAGTTTCTAGATATCAACAAAAAACCCTAAAAGGCTAGGGTTTTACCATAACATTACCGAAACCCCAAACATTAAGAGTATGATTTTGACAAGAGATCTAAACTTTATCAATAAACACTAAGAAGATTATGGTTTCATCATTAGCATACCCTAAGCATCGAAAGGCTAGGGTTTTATAGTGAACCCTAAGGTTAGGGTTTTATCAAAAGAAAATGACAAGAGATAAAATGATAAGGGTAGACTCAATATAGAAATTAATAACCCTAACAAGAATCCTTATGATTCAAAACCCTAGACATGATAGAGTTAGAAATATGAATCAAATTTCAAAATGAAAAATATCCATACCTTCTTCTGCAACAAGTTAAATCAATCAAGCATACCTTGAGTTGTTCTTTACAAACCTTGTAGAGTTTCTTTAGAAACAAGCCTACTTTAATGACATAAGTATTTTCCTGAAGTTTCCTCCATAAACTTTGTGTATTCGTGCAAGCTTTCCTACTAAGTAAAATACAAATAAAGAATTATGAATATGCAATACAAAAAAATCTTGAAGTGTGGATGAAATCAAACATGAAAGAGGAAGCTCAAAAAAATATACTTATCTTTTGGTAAAATGGTGAAGGCTCCCTTTCAATCCAATATTTTTGAGGGATACCTATAACTTATCAAAAAAATTAAAGAACTTATAAAGAAACATATTAGATCAAAATATAAAAGACAAACTTTACAAAACTTAAAATAGTGAATTAGAAGGATGTGCAAGGAAATATTTTATAGTATAAATCTTTGAATTCATATTCTTTAGGTTTTTTCTTCTTTGGTGGAGCTTCATAAACAAAATTTGCATGTTATCTTTCTCTCTTTCTATTCCTTGGATTTTCAGGACATCGACTCTTGTAAAGTCCCATCTTATGAAAATTGTAGCAGTCAATCTTTGATAGATCAACCTTCTGCTTTGGTCCTTTGAATTTATTTTATCCTCCCTTCGTATTGTGATTAACATATAATGCGTTGGAGGCATTTTCCTCATCTTATTCCTTATTATTATTTTCTAATGAGATGTGGGCATCGCCTTGAGTAAAAGCATTCCATATTTGTTTAAAATATGGTGTTTCCTGGCAACTACTAATACCTAATGCAAAAGAGATCTATGATTCTGGTAGACCTAATAGTGCATCAATCACAAGTTTCTTTTCTGGTATAGAGTCATCAATGGATTTTAGTTCATATCTTATTCAGGAGATCCTCACAAAATATGAAGAAAAAATATCATCTTTTGTCATCTTTGTTGTTCTTAGTTCATTCTTGAGACTGGATATTTGTCCAATGTTATTGATGGTGAATATTTTGGAGAGATCTTCATACATCTTCTATGAAGTATCTATGTTCGATTTGTCGGGGATTATATTTTACTTTACTCCATCCGCAATTATATTCATGGCCAAGATGCCAGTTTCCTTGTACTTTTCTTTTCCTACTTGATATGTTGGTTTCTGAACTTTCCCTTGAACAAATTCTAATACGTTATATTTTTCAAGGATGAGATCCATCATTTTCTTCCATGCTCTATAGTTGGTGGCTCCTTCTAACTTATTTTATGTCTTCATTGAAGTTTCCATAGATTTCTCTAGATGTTGACTCTTCGCTTCTTCTTATGATCTCATTTTGAATCATTTATTTTGATCCTTCCTTATTTTAATAGATATTCAAACTGCATTTTTTCCTTTCCTCTTTTACCTTAGCCCCGATTCCATTTTAGAAAATCACAAAGGTATAAATATTCTCTTATCTTGAAAATTACTTGTGATATACTTATGTTATTATTTTCTTTATTTATATTCTTATTTTATCTTCGTCTCATCAAAATCATCAAAATAAAACATGAAGATCAAGGACACAAGATATAGGCACTCAGTTAGGGCTAAAACCCCTGAGGTGAAAACCCAGTCAAAATCTTCCACTAGTATATTCAAATCAAACTTGAGACAATCCAAGAACTTAGATCAAACCAAAAGACCATCCTCCTCAACCAATTCAACCTTCCAATATGATGAACCAAACACTAGAAATAAAATTTTGTCGAATTGTTTCAACCCAACTTCAAGTTAGAATTTCAGCCCCCAACTTGAGAATTTTGACCCCAAACTTCATAATTTTAGGCCACAGCTTTAGAATTTTCACTACTACGGTCCTGCAACTTTGGCCCTCTTACAGCTTCATATTTCACATGTGTGAGACACAAGTGAGACAAAATGAGGTTCTTCCTTGTTCGATTAGGGTTTATTCTTTTTTTAGGCTTCTTCGCTCCTTATTCTTATTATTTAACATTTATTTCTCTTATTATAATTTAAAATAGAACTTGAGTGAGTGAGTAACCAAATGAGGTCAATTAGTTGCCTTTAAATAGTTTTTTGGGTGCTATAATTCCCTTAATGAGGTGGACTTTCCTTATTTGAGGCCAAATTGGTGGAGGAGGCCTAAATGACTCAATTTATATCAAAATAAATGTATTTCTTGATAAAGAAAGCTCAAGGAGGTTTTATTACATTATGACATGGAAAATGACTCTTGACATACACCCTAGAAACCTAAAATGGAGGCTTTTACCTATTAATCATTGACCCAAGCAGGAAACCCATGCTTTAATAAGTCAATTTATTTTATAATAATTTTTTATTTCTTTCTTTTGATGAATACATTACATTATGACTCAAATACAATTATGAATATTGAAACTAGTTACATTCTTCAACATTCTAATGCAGAGGACAAATTAGAAGGCAGATTAGGAGATCAAGAAGATACATAGAACTAATCGAAGAAAACACACGAAAACAATCAACCAGTTTGAGTGTCGTGAATCAGTCACGATCCCTATTCAAAATGGAAGGGAAGGTTGATATCAAGACGTATCAAGGCGATATCCACGATTTGAATCTAAATCACTAGTTCTAGAAACTAGAAGTATATTGCAGTGTTCATCATATAGAGGAGGAACAAAATATTTCATTTGTGCAACTAAACTTAAAGGGACATGTCATGACTTGGTGGGAAAGCCACACAGAGACCTTAAGGTTGGTGGGTGAACCTCCATTGACTAAGTGGGAGGACTTCAAGACCCTCATAAAGTCATAGTTTTACCCTATTGGGTATGTAGAGGACCAGTGTATCTGGTGGCACTACTTCAGGCAAAAGTCGAGGAAAAGTGTACATGAGTATAACATAGAGTTCCTAAAGATGGCCATAACATTGTGTATCTCCCCAAAGGACCCATATGTACTCCTCAGATATTTGGGGGGTCTACAATGCCATCCAGAGAGAAAGTGATGTTATTCAAGCCCAAAATGGTGGACAAGGTTTGTGTATATGCATAGTACTTGGATAACATAGGCTTGAAGGGGAAACAATACGAATCAAAGGAGGGGAAGAAGAAGCAAAAAGGGGCGAAAGATAAAAATATGGAATCCATGGAACATCAGTGGAAGTTCCCAATAACTGATACAAACACTGCGACATTAACTAACATACAGAGGAGAAGTGTTGGAAGTTACATCCATATCTTAACTCGAAGAACAAAAAGAAATACAATAAGAAGAAGAATCGCATGGCCACTGATTTAAGTATTCAAGTTGAAATAAACTTGGACGTAGATGAGAAGATCATATGTACATCAATGAAGAAGGAGGTCAATATGAGAAGCCTTCACCAACAAGAAAATAAATAAATTACTGAACTCTTCCATATAAAGATACAGGTCAAGAAGACAAAAATTGATGTTATGTTTGACTCAAGATCACAAGTGAATCTCATTGCAACATAGCTATTGAAGAAGTTTATATTGGAAGTATGTGATCATCCAAGCCCATATCCATTGGGATGGGTAAATAAGGATGCAAAGCTAAAGGTAAAAATCCAATGAAAAATTAGATTTTCCATCACTGTTGATTTTATTGATGAGGTAGAACTGGATGTGGTTTGCTTTGATGTACGTAGAGTTATGTTGGGAGTCCATACATGTACATGTGAGATGCAATATTCATGTGACTATCCAACCAGTATTGACTCGTCAAGGATGTAAAATGATTCACCATCAACGTGCACAAAGCTAATTCAAAAATTTCATTGGTGAGTCCTAACCAAGCCAAAAAATTGATCATTTCCAACAAGAAGTATGCTGTAATATTTTTAAGAGAAAATCAATATGTAGAAGATTCATAAAGAGGAAAGGCATCCCTGGAGTCTACTTAGAGATAGAAAAAATAACATAAAGAGTTGCTACTGGCATATAAGGATGTGTTTTGGAATCCTAAAGGGTTGCCACCTAAGAGGGAAGTGGAGCACAAGATCTAGTTATTATTGGACTCCTTGTTGCCAAACATTGGGTTGCATAGGAAGTCTGTTATAGAAACAAGTGACGTGAAAGAAAAATTACAAAAACTACTGGAACAAGGTGTCATTTGACTGGGTACATCACCATGTGGGTCACCCATCATCATTGTACCAAAGAAGGATGGGACTTAGCATATGTGTATTGATTACAGGGCGTTGAACAAAATCACACTCAATAACATTTACCCCCTGCCCAGGATAGATGATTTGTTGGATTAGTTACATTAAGAAAAATAATTCACCAATATAGACTTAAAGTCTATATATTACTAGGTTTGAGTTAGAGAAGGAGATACATGGAAGATCGCCTTCAAAACTAGAGAAGGTTTGTATGATTGGTTAATCATGCCATTTAGCCTATGTAATGCACCAAATACGTTTATGAGATTAATGAATGATGTACTACACCATTTTATATATTCATTTTTTATTTTTTGTTTGGATGATATATTGGTATATAATACTACCTAGGAGGAGGAGCACATCTCACATGTGAAGCAAGTGTTAGAGACATTAAATAAACACCAGCTGCTAGGAAATATCAAGTGTGAGATTTCACAATAGTATTCGGTGTATCTAGGGTATCTGATAGGTGGAGGAGAGATGAAGATATATCCCACCAAAATGGAGGCCATCATGAAATGGCTAGTTTCTACTATTGTTTCTGAGGTCAAGAGTTTCATTGGGGTAACAAAGTACTTGAGGAAATTCATAGCTTCATTTTCAATGGTAGCAGTGCCACTCAATGCTACAACAAGTGCCAAGAGTTTCCAGTATGGAAAGGGTCAATAGAGGGCCTTTGAGGAGCTAAAAAAGAATATCAGTCAAGAACCAATTATGTAATTATCAAACTTACAACAACCCTTTTAAGTGGAAACAAATGCAAGTGGGTATGCTATGGGAGAGGTGTTGGTGCATGGAGGAAGGCATGAATGCTACCATTTTGAAGTATTTCATGGGGAAGTTCTTAACTACCCCACCTATGAAAAGGATCTCTATACCTTGGTGCAAGATGTGAAGAAGTGGAAACATTATCTAACGGGAAAGGAGACAATAATATACACAGACCACCAACCGCTACAATACTTGCAAGCCCAAAGTAAGCTATAAAATGCCAGGAATTACAAGTGGATGGGGTTTCTACAAAAAAATCATTTGGTGATCAAGTATAAGAAAGGAATCACGAACAAGTGTGAAGACATACCCTCAAGGTAACACACATAAAATATCATAGCTTTTGTGACTCTTATGCACATGGAACCATTTACCCATGATGCATATAAAGAGCCATATTCAGAGGATGAGGACTTCAAGGAGGTGTTTCAGTAGTTGCAAAGTTAGATTCATGCGCACGATGGTGACAACATTGTGGACTACCATCCTACTCTACATGTTGTGTTATGCAATCAACTCACAAAATAGAAGAAAAGATAGATCAAAGACTTAAAAATTATCCTCTTTGAGGGGGAAACCTCATTTACATTACATAAATGAAAAAAATTTGTATGGTTCAAAGGAAAAAACCTCATTTCTATATACAGGAGTCTAAGGGGTCATAATATAATCAGAGTCGACATAACAATAATAATCTAAGGGCACAACAATAACAATACTGGGATTCTATGGGGCATAATAATAACAATATGGGGACTACATGGGCACAACAATAACAATAAGGGAGCTACACTAACAATAAAAATAATGGGCTACACTAGTATTATAGGGACATAACATGCTCCTCTCCTTCAAAAAAGTGTTGTCCTCAATGCATGAGTAGTTATGGATTCTTATGTATAAAATTATCATCTTCCCATGTGGAATCTTCAGTGGGTAAGTTCTTCCACTTGATGAGATACTCTGAAATTTATCAAATCCATAGTTTTCGAGTTCTTATTTTCATGACTTATTTAGGTTCCAATATGATTTTTCCTTCCTCATCAAGTTCTGGAAATATTTTTTGGACTGAAAGATTCTCACATATAGCCTTATTTAAGAATGAAACATGGAAAATTGGGTGCACTTGAGAAGATGCAGGAAGCTCCAATTTGTATGCCATGGTACCAATATTTTGCAACACCTTGTAAGGACCATAGTACTTTAGTGATAATTTATTATCCTTCTTAGCTTGCTTGAGGGACATTTTTTTGTATGGTTGTAGTTGTAAAAATACCCAGTTTCCTATATCAAAACTTATTTCACAGTGATGTTGATTTTGCTGTTGTTTCATTCGATTATGTGCCAAAGTGAGACTATCCTTTAAGATTTGGAGAACTTGTTGTGGATGCTCGATGTGATTTTCCACTGCTTGAGCCTTATAAATTTCTCTTAAAGATGATGTGATGGATGGTGGATGATATCCATAAAGTTCCATAAATGGGGAAATTTTTGCCGTGGTATGAAAGGAAGTGTTATACCACCATTCTACCAAAGGTAACAAATTAACCCATTGTGTTTGTTTATCAGATACAAAGCAACAAATACATCCTTCCAAACATTTTTTCACTATCTTCGTTCTCCCATCAGATTGAGGATGATAAGATTATTTATGAGCTAATTGAGTACCCAGACAAGAAAATAATTCCGTCCAAACATTTCTAGTGAAAATGGGATCTTCGTCGCTTACAATAATATTTTGGTTTCCATGGAGCTTTTGAATTGTTTCCATAAATGCAATAGCAATTGTACTGGATTTAAATGGATGAGATCATGCAAAAAAGTGTGCATACTTGGTAAGTCTATCAACTACCACCATGATGACACTCTTTCCTTTCTATATGGATAAAAAAGTGATAAAATTCATTAAACCCTCCCCCAAACATTGACTTGGAATGGATAAAGGTTGTAAAAGACCTGAGGTCTTAATTGTCTCAACTTTATTTTTTTGGAAAACCAAAAATTCTGCGACAAAATTTTGAATATTAGATTTAATCCCATCCCAAAAAAAATCCTTCTTAACCTTGTGCTAAGTTTTTTAAAATACTGATTTCCCTCCTAAGGGAGAGGTGTGCAATTCCAAAAGAATATTTTGTTTTAGTTGGGAATTGTTACAATCATATAACTGATCTTTGTACCATAATGAATCATTTTTCCAGCTAAATGTATCATATGTACTGGGATATTGTTTCAACTTTTGAATGATTGTCCACACTTCTTCGTCATTCATCCCTTGCTTCAATTATCCAATCTGGTTGGATAATATAAATGGCACAAATAAATTCTTCCATATCCTTATCCTTTCTTGATAACATATTTCTTCCCTTTTTTGTAGATGATTTCAAAGTCATAATGTAATATTCCCAAATGGAGAAGCAACAATATAAGAACAAAAAACTAGAAATAGCAGTGTAAATCAACTCATTAACATTAGAGACCAATATGGAGACATAACATCATGCATTAGATTATAAAATCAACACAAAATAGTGAGGCATAAATCATATACAAGGAGGAAACAAGCTTCCCATAAGCAATCGCCCCTGAATATGAACTGCTGCTACAATACAAAATGTCAGAATAATGCTACAACGCAGTTATAAATACAATTCTACAAAAAATGAATGTAAAAATTATGTAGGGATGTTATATGCCTCAAAAGATATGACAAATACAGATCTAGGCTTTACACAAACTCCTACAAAGAACCCGTAAAGGGTTTTCAATAATACACCCCGAAGAAGATGGGATCTAAATCCCTGGGGCTGAAGATTCATTACAAACTAAAGCACATGAGTGTAGAGGGCTGAAATATTGTAGATATGATGTATATCCCCCTCAAATGTCTCCTCTAATGAAAGGCTAAACCCTTCAATCACAAGAAAAAACTCCAAAGGAGCCATAAGATCCCTCATTGAAGCTTCCCTTCAAAACAATGCAATTCCCAGCTAGAAAAATGCTGTAAATGATGGGAAATAGCTGGCCTGGTGCCAAATATTTGAAATATGTCCAAGAGCCCTCCAAACTGATCTCCCAAGAGAAGGAATCCTTCCTCCTATGAGAAACTAGCTCAGAAAGTGGGTTTCTCAACCCTCCACTGCAACACCCTGCAACACAACACAATATCCTATAGAAACTGTGCTGATGAAGAAAGCTGTAGCTTGGCCTGAAAAACTGAATGTGGAAATGAAATGAAATGCTCTTCCAAGAGGCCTCTCAAGGAAATAGGTGGGATTCCCGCTCGGGAACACCCAGTGCTAAACAACACAACAATCTCAACTAAACAACTGAAGAATGCAAGAAGTCTAAACATACCACATACAAAATAATAATCCAAAGCATAACCCCATATGGCTGCCATCCTCTTCCTTATATAGATTATGAGCTTCCTTGCCCTTGGCCCCACTTGATTAGTTCATTTCCTTCATGAAATCAATCTCCCTCCAAAACTGTGTTATTCCTCATTTAATCTCTACTCCTCCATAACAACGCTATTGACTTGGTCAAAGTTGACTGGTTCAACATGATCCCACCCCTATTCATACTCAAAGGCACTTTATTTAGCTTCTTAGAAAGCCTCCTTTCACACTTGAAGTGTTTTTTATTGCTGCTTAGGAGATTTAAGGGCCTCCCTACCCACTTATTCACCTACCTAGTGACAAAATGATCTATAAAATCCATTTAGCCAAAAGCTAAATTTTTGGAATATTACAGTCCTCCCCTCCAAAATGTTGCTTGTCCTCAACAAAATATAAAGGTGGAGCAAAATTCCTCCCCTCCTCCTCTTATGGCCTCCTCATCAATAGTACCCACCATTGCTTCATATTTTCTACAATGATTCTGTCTCCCAATGGTCCCTCCCATCTGTGCAAGTTGGCATTTGGTGGATAAACCAAATGGCTCTCATTATGAGAAAGTGGAAGGTTTATATGGAAACCTTCTTGCTATACAATGGCCTCTTCAAGGTAGGAGTAATGACAAGCATAAAGGATCTCATTCCCAAAGAGGGACTCCCATCTCCATGCTATCATCCAAATGAAATGAATCACCTTGTAGCATGGCAATTCATAGAAAAGTTCCTCCCAAATATTCATGAGAGGCATATCCCCAGTTCTCTAAAAAATCATATGGCCCACCTAAGAAAGAAATAAGTGATCTAATGTAGTGGCCATATCATCTCCCATGCTCCTCTTGAAGCATGAAGCATAAAAGGTGTGGGAAATTTCATTCCCCATGGACACATCCAACCAATGTGTCTCTCCTTCAAACATGTTCCCAACAAAGATAAGAACATCATCAACATATGGAATCATAATTAAAATCATGCTAGCTGCCATATGTAATAAAGGAGAAGGAAAATGGTCCCTCAAGTGAAACCAGCACAGTTTTACTCCTAACTGCATCGGAAGATGGCATGATGTGTGGTTTCCCAACCACTTGTTTGTTTCCCCAATCTCCTTACAAGTTTGGAGAAGGTGTATGGTGTATGGTGCATATTGAGCATACCATGCATAAGATATCATCTCCACAAGACCTCCTAGGGAGTGGTCATCATTAATGCTGCTTATGGCCTCAAGTAGACCATGAAGTCTATAAGGAAGAATGCTCCTCTCGGAGAAATGTCCTGCACATATATGGTTAAGGAATGCACATATTCATTATACAAATCATTATGCAACCAAACAATATCCTTACCATATGATTTTCTCATGCAAATGGAGTGGCTCATAGATAAATCCCCTCTCATTCTCAAAGAGGAAAGAGGTGGTTATGATAACTCCCCCAAAGAGTTATGTATCTCCTCCATCTCCACATGATCCATGCATCTCCTCAAATGCTGATATATATTATCTTCAAAGCCTTTCCAAGTGTAACCATCCATGATGATGTGGTATGCTCTCATAGAATAAGTGTGGCTAAAGAGAAAATCTTCATGAGCTTCTTGTAGGAACTTCTTCTTGAGCTTGGAGGCTCTAGATAAGAAGATCCTACCATGATGGTATATGACCTCATCTCTGACTGAATATCCCTCCTCATGTAGCCGGTCATCAAATATCATACAAGTAAAAAGATCCTTGGAATAATCCACCAACAGTTGGGATTTCCAATATGGATCTATCCTCTATAGTGATAACGTTGATGATCTATCACAAAGAACATTTGTCATATGGATGTCCTCCTCTTTGAAATCTCCCATGCGAAAGGTACAAGTTGGAAGGTTTCTATCCTTCCCATGCTACTCCTGCCACAACGCAAAATTTGAAATGATAGTGGGTAATGATGATGTTGGGAGAATGTCTCCCCTCTTCTTGAGTCTACCCAAGACTCTCAACACTGTACCATTACCTCCCAATGCTCCCATTCCTCCTGGATCTATGAATGGTGCATCATGATGTGAGACATACCTTATCATCTCCTAATTTGGTGGCCTCCCAAGTGGAATTCCTCCATGCAAAGAGACATCAATATCAAGAGTAGATTGCATATATGGGTGGACAATTTTGTCCCCGCCTTCACTATGCAAATCTGCCTACCTCTTCTGTACATCAACCTTCTGAAATAAATAGGGGTGTGTGCTCCTGATCATATGATGTTGGTCATCCTCCCTACCTTGTCCTTTCATATGCAAGGTTTCACAATCTATCAATAATGGCACATGTTGTTCATGGATTGTGCCTTGATCTCCACATATGAGATCCTTTGGAACTTCTTGCAATGATACAAGAATTCCTCTTGTTGGAGAAATTTCTCCATCTTCCTCTACATGAGGTGCTAGATATGACCTAGATATAATAGCGTTGTTTCCCCCAACCTTCTTTCCCTCTTCAATATGAATGGGAGTCACCTTCTCAATAAGAGGGTCCTCTTTTGAAAAATGGATCTCCATGCCCTCTTTGCCAGGAATATGTGATAGAGATCTTGCCTCTAGCAAGGTATTATGCAAGATGTTAGCCCCTTCCATAGTTTTTTGAAGTGGGGTTGAGTTTATTGATCCTTCCAACCTGTGCAAAGGTTTTGTTTGTTTTGGTTTCTGCAACTCCACCAAAGGTGTTTCAGAATGTTTTTCATCAAACCTTTCTACTATTCTCCTAGTGAACTTTTCATAAGTAGAGGTATTTGCATTTTTTAATGAAAAAGATTCAAATATCCACCAATCATAGGCATTACCTTCAATATGCAGCGCTGCAACTTGGATGGCTTCATCCTCTGAAACTTGGTGTTGCTACAAATAGATATCTAGCTCCTCCACCCAAGCTCTAGCTGAAAATTTATGTGAACCATAAAAAGTAGATAGAAATAATCTACCCACATCATGTTGCTTGCTCCTTATGCTTCTTTCTTCCTTGATCTTGAAAAACTCTTGGAAGCTGATGTGATCTTTGAACCTCTCCATTTGAGATTCATATTCATGCAGATAATCACTATGAGTCTCCATCTTTGGCATTTCTACTTCTTCCATCTCCCTCATAATAAATCTGGGCATAAGAATGTGCTGTGAATCATAATGTGTGGCTACATTCTCACACTCATCATGCAAAAATATAGATTTTTCTTTAGATTCAAACTCCCTTGGAGGTTCTCTACACCTCTCCCTTCTCATATGCTTGATATCTCCTTTGATGCTCTGCATAGTTTGAAGAAAAATATTTGAGAGCTCCTCTTCCTTTCTTCCTCCAAATAATGGAGTCATGTCCTTTTTTTTTTCTACATATCCTCTTCTTTGTGAGAAGATTCTCCTTATGGTGACATATTGGCTGAATACACAGGCTGAGCCAAGATTCTGCTCTGATACCATTGTAATATTCCCGATTGGGGAAGCAACAATATAGGAACACAAAACTAGAAATAGTAGTGTAAATAAACTCATTAACATTGGAGACCAATATGGAGACATAAAATCATGTATTAGATCAGAAAATCAACACAAAATAGTGAGGCATAAATCATATACAATGAGGAAACAAGCCTCCCATAAGAAATCACCCCTGAATATGAACTCTTGCTACAATACAAAATGTCGGAAGACTGCTACAACCCAGTTATAAATACACTTCTACATCAAAGGAATGTAAAAATGATGTAGGGCTGTTATATGCCTAAAAATATATGACAAATACAGATCTAGGCTTTACACAAACTCCTACAAAGAACCCGGAAAGGGTTTACAGTAATACACCTTAAAGAAGATGGGATCTAAAGCCCTAGGGCTGAAGATTCACTACAAACTGAAGCACATGAGTGTATAGGGCTGAAATATTGTAGATATGATGTATATCCCCTCAAAGGTCTCCTCTAATGAAAGGATGATCCCTTCAATCACAAGAAAACACTCCAAAGGAGCCACAAGATCCCTCACTGAAGCTGCCCTCCAAAATAACGCAATTCCCAGGTGGAACAACATTGTAAATGATGGGAAATAGTTGGCCTGGTGCCAAAGATCTGAAATATATCCAAGAGCCCTCAAAAATTATCTCCCAAGAGAAGGAATCCTTCCTCCTATGAGAAACTAGCTCAGAAAGTGGGTTTCTCAACCCTCCGCTGCAACACCCTGCAACACAGCACAATATCCTATAGAAACTACGCTGATGAAGAAAGCTGTAGCTTGGCCTGAAAACCTGAATGTGGAAATGAAATGAAATTCTCTTCCAAGAGGCCTCTCAAGGAAAGAGGTGGGATTCCTGCTCGGGAACACCTAGTGCTAAACAACACAACAATCTCAACTAAACAGCTGAAGAATGCAAGAAGTCTAAACATACCACATACAAAACAATAATCCAAAACATAACCCCATATGGCTGCCATCCTCTTCGTTATATAGATTATGAGCTTCCTTGCCATTGGCCCCACTTGATTAGGTCATTTCCTTCATGAAATCAATCTCCCTCCAAAACTGCGTTATTCCTCATTTAATCTCCACTCCTCCATAACAGCACTATTGACCTGGTCAAAGTTGACTAGTTCAACATGATCCCACCCCTATTCATACTCAAAGGTGCTTTATTTAGTTGCTTAGAAGGCCTCCTTTCACACTTGAAGTGTTTTTTATTGCTGCTTATGAGATTTAAGGGCCTCCCTACCCACTTATTCACCTACCTAGTGACAAAATGATCTATAATATTCCATTTAGCCAAAAGCTAAATTTTTGGAATATTACACATAACCCAACATATTTGTGACCCATTTTTTCTTCTCTTCTGAAGATAATATTTGTTCCAAAAAGTATTTAAGACTTTCATGATCTGTTTTTACCTTGAAGTGTCTTTTCATTAGGTAAGGTTGTCATTGCTTTAGTGCATGTAGTATTGCCAACATTTACTTCTCATATATAGGCTTGTGTAAATACTTTCCTTTGATTGGACGAATTAAAAAGAAATGGCTCTTCCTTCTTGCATTAAAGCAACACCAATTCCATTTCTTGAGGCATCACATTCCACAATAAAGGTTTTTGTGAAGTCTGGTGTAGCTAAGACCGATGCTTGGCACATTGCCTCTTTAAGATGTTCAAAGGCCTTAGTTGCTTCTGGAGTCCAAGAAAATGCATCTTTCTTCAGTAATATTGTTAGAGGTGCAAATATTTTCCCATAATTCTTAACAAACTTGAGATAATGCCCTGTCAACCCAAGAAATCCTCATAGATGCTTTATGGTTGTTGGGATTTTCCATTCCTTAATGGCTTTAATTTTGTTAGGGTATACCTTAACACCCTCATGAGATACAATATGACCCAAATATTCCACCTCTTGTAATCCAAAGAAACATTTGGCAGTTTTTTCATATAATATTTTCTCCTCCAATAGTTTGAGCACTTTGTCAACATGTTGAACATGATCCTTCCAAAACATGTTATATATTATTATATCATCAAAAATAATAACACAAATTTTCTAAGGAATGGTTTGAAAATAGAATTCATCAAACCTTGAAATGTAAAAGGTGCATTGGTAAGGCCAAAACACATGACCAGAAATTCATAATGACCCTCATGAGTTACAAATGTTGTTTTTAGAACTTCTTCAGTCTTCATTATTATTTGATTACAACTTGAACGAAGATCCAACTTGGTGAAGTAAATTTCTCCATGTAATTCATCCAATAATTCATTAATGACGAGAATGGGAAATTCATATTTTATGGTGAGTTTTTTGAGCTCCCTATAATATAGACACATGCACCATGATCCATCCCTCTTGTGTACCAATACTACTAGAGTAGAGAAATAAATTTGACTGGGTTGAATTATACCAGCCTCTAACATTTCTACAATCATACATTTAATTTCACTCTTTTGGGAATAGTGGCATATGTAAGGCCTAATGTTTGGAGGAACCCTTCCTGGAATCAAATGAATAGCATGATCATGATAAAAAATAGGTGGGATGCCTTTGGGAGTCTCAAATACCTTGGAATGACTGTCCAAGACTTTTTGGAGATCTGTAGAAATAGATGATTTCGATGTTTGAACCTCTAGTGAGCATAATTGTGCAATTACACCCCATTTTTCTTTCTTTAGAATCTTTGTCATGTAATTAGAGTTGATTATATTTCTTGTTTTCCCTGTGATACCCGCTAATTCAACTTCCTTTCCTTTTGAAAAAAAAAATTCAAGAAAAGTTCTTGAAAATTAAAAGCTATCATACCCAAATATTGTAACCATTGGACTCCTAGTACAACATCAACACCACCCATTGGAATGGAAATCATTAGACTATTCAATACATATTCCCCCTTGATATTATGGCACCTTCCAGAGAAATTTATATTTCCTCCATTTTCAACCATCACTTGACACTCTAGTGCTACATATGGGAAGCAATTCAATTCTTTGGCTATCTTATAATGAATAAAATTATGGGTAATCCCTGAATCAATCAGCACTATTACATTTTTATTCTTGATGTATAATTCTATCTTGATAGTTTGAGTAGTAGTAATTCCTTACAATTCATTAAAATATATGGTCAGATTCATTTCTTCCCTCTCTAGGGTTGGTTCCTAGTGCATATCCTCTTCTTTTGAAGTTTATTGTTCCTTTTCTTCCTCCTCTTCACAATCTATGTAAAATAATTTATTCTAAGTGCACTTATGACCTTTAGTGTATTTTTTATCACAACTATAAAAAATCCCCTTTTCTCTTTTTTTTATTCCAATTGTTGTGGTGTCAACCTTGTAGTTTTTGGAAGGCTATGAGCATAAAAACTTCCATCTTTATACTTGTGAGTGGTAGGCTTCCTTGTTTCCATAATTTTACTTTCAATTTTTCTTGCCAACCTGAATTCCTTCTCCAATAAATCGAGTTCCTAAAGGCGAACCTCATGTTGAATATTATCCTTTAAATTCCCTATGAATACATCAATCTTATGCTCCTCTAGAATATCATTTACCATTATATTAAATTTTTGGAAGTCCTGAATGTGCTCCGCCATTTAACCCTTTTGTTTTATATTTATCAATTGGATAAAGAAGGTGTTTCTCTTTGCATCCTCATAATGTGCTATCATTTCCTACGTAAAAGTTGACCAAGTGACAAGTGGTTTATGAGAGAAAATCCATCGATACCATACAAACTAATTGGGTTCTAAATATAAAGTTGTAATGCATACCGTTTGTGTGTGTTTCACATTATGGAGATCAAAATATTGTTACATCTGTAGTATCCATGTTACCGAGTCCTTTCCATCAAAATTTCTCACATTGATCTTTGGAATATGGTGTATTTCAATACAACGTTAGAGTCTATGAAATCATGATTAAAATTTGTTTTTTTCTCTTCATGAGTTTCATCTAATACATCTTCTCCATTAGGAATCATTTCTTGTAGCAACTTTGTCAAACCTTCCTTCAAACCTTCCATGTATTTTTTTAAACCATTCCTCAAATATTCCATGTTTCCTTTCATTTTTGCTTCTATGCCATCCTTCATACTTTCCATGTCTGATTTTAAACTATTGTCCAAACCATCCATCTTAGCTTCCATTTCATTTTTTGTTACTCTTTGTGAGATCAAAATTTGTTGCACTTGGTCTCGTAATTTTGATATATCATGTTGCATTTATTCCTCTTCTTCATGTGTCATATTAGAGTTTTCCGGTTTCTTACTAAATGTGTCCATTTTTCTTCTTCAAGGCATTTTGGAATCAAATAATGATATATATGCTTCACTATGGCATTTAAATCACTTCAAACTAATTTTTCAAACAAAATTTATGTAAAAAGTTTTAAAAAAAGAATATAGTTTTTTCTTATTTTTTAGGAGCTCAATATTGTAATTATTGTATCTTTTAAATTTTGGCTCTTCAAGGTCTGAAATTAATTCCTGTGGTAGCCCTCGGAGTCTTATTTTCAATGCCATAAGTTAGATCAAAATTGGATTTTTCAGGAAAGAGTTATGCCCAACATCCCACGATGGCCCAATTATTGACTGATTCAGTAGAGAAAACTTGTGCAGAGTGCCACATGTCATTGTTTCTACCTTTGGCCCTAAAATTGCTATGCAAAAAACAAAATTCTGTGAAATTTCATCTACATTTTACATAATTCAAATTTGATTCCAAAAAAAAAACTTATGACGATTTTCCCTAGGTCACCTGTTTAAGATTGAATTTTGGAGCCTACAAAAACCCTAAATTCCTCGGATAATATCTCCAAAATATAGTGAACTGAGATCCAAATTTTTTGCATGACGATCCATAATATTTTAGATCCATGTGGTAAAAATTTCAGATTTTGAAGGCTCGTAGAAAAAAAAAAACTTATAGTGAAAATTCCAAGATGGCTTTTTTGGAGAAGTGAAATCCTAGAATCCAAAGCTCTGATAACAAAAGTTCTGCAACCATCTCACAAAATAGAAGAAAATATTGATCAACGACTTAAAAATTATTCTAGTTGAGGGTAAAAAATCCTTTATATTACATAAATGAACAATGTTTGGATGATTCAAATGAAAAAACCTCCCTTCTATATATAGAAGTCTAAGTGGTCACAATACAATCAAAGCTGACATAACAATAATAATGTAAGGGCAAAACAATAACAATAATGAACTTATATGGGGAACAATACTAACAATGTTTGGACTACATGGGCAAAAAAATAACAATAGTGGGGCTACACTAACAATAACAATAAGGAGCTACACCAGTATTATAGGGACCTAACATGTTGGATAAGCTATGTGTTCCTAAAGGTGAGTGCCGTTGCAACTAATTAAAGAGGCTTACACATCTAAGGTTGTAGGGAACTGATCTAAATGGAGGATTATTAGTAAATTCTCTTCTAATTTCCCCTTCAGAATATAAACATGCTTGCTTCTTATGTGCATAAGATTTGAACTAAACAACAAGTTATTCCAAGAGTTTATTTTAAGTGTCCTTCTTATGGTAATTCCATGAACAAATTTTAAAACATGAAATCATCAAACACTGAAAGGAAATATGCATCAAACAGCAATACACAATCCATTTTTGAAGGATTTCACCCCTCCTGGGCTACATCTCCTTGAATCAGCTTTGAAGGCATGATTCATTCTCATTATGCTCAAGGTTTCAACATGAAGAGTATATCAAAGCGCTGAATTGAAATGGTAATTTTCTCCTACAAATTTTCTTTTACCTTGCACTTGCTGAACTACAGTCAAGCATGCAACTATCAGCAACACATGGGCATCTTGCATCAAGATCCCTTACTCCAATTTGAAAGAGCATCAACATGTACTAAAAAATTGCAAGTACATAAACAATATTTTTCTCTAAAACACATAAAGATAAAATACGAGAAATAGCTACAAAACTGTTGTAAAGACCATTTCTACAAACATATGGAGGATGGAAGACCCCTGCAAGATCATCTTCATCTCAAAATCCTCCAAGAATTGGTTCAACACGTTGGTTGTCCATAACACCCATAGGCTTAAATTTTCTAGAAACCCATTCATAAGTGCTCAAATGGTTTTGAAACTTGTTCCAATGAACTTAGAACGGCCAAGAATGGCTATCTAGCCTCTTCTTGCTCTTCAATTTGTCTCCAGATGAAGAAGATATGGCCTAACCCTCTTGTTTCCCTAGACATCCTTAAACTTCAAGCTGTAATAATCCCATCTAGAAGTGCTCCATTTCTTCTGAAACCTACACCAATGAGTCTAGAATGAACAATAATGGATATCTAGCCTCTTCTTTCTCTTCAATTGGTCTCCAAGTGAAGCAGATATGGCCTAAACCTCTGGTGGCCCTAGGCATCCTTAAACTTCAAGCTGGAAAAATCCCATCTAGAAGTGCTCCATTTCTTCTAAAACCTGTGCCATTGAGTCCAGAATGGCCAGAATGGCTATCTAGCCTCTTTCTGCACCTGAATTGGTTGAAAATTCCAAAAGTTATGGCCTCTGCTAGTTTCACCTAGAAAAACTCCACCAAATCTAGAAAACTGCACTTAGCTGGAGTTAAACTGGTAGTTCTGCCGGATTTGGCTAAACACCAAGTTAATCTGGTTTAACTTTAATTAAGTGCATTATGCTAATTAAGCACGTTTATCACTTTAAAATGTGCTTAGTGGTAATCGGGATTTAGGAGCAATAATGAAGTTTAGTGTTTAATTAAACATGTTTTAATACATAAACTCCACACTTAAGGTTTAAGCTTCGCCCTTTGGTCACGCGCTGAGGTCTTATAGTTCGGGGGGTGGCCTCCACTTTCCCCCGCCATGCCATATGGTAAGGTTCAAATATATGCGACGATGGTAATATATTAAGAACCATTTTGCGGGCAGAACAATAAGACATGGAATTTGCTTGTGGGAGGTTGCGGGGTCGAACCTTGACACCTTCGCCCTAAAATTTTGACCAATGGTTATTAGGGCATGTGATGGCCTCCTGGCTTGACCTCATTAGTCCAACTCAACGCCAACTACAAATAATATGCCGACACTTTTAATCCACTGAATGGTCAACCTGTGGGAATATTATAAGAATATTCCAAAAAATACTCCTTGGAATATGCCTTTTTCTAACTAGATTGTATGGATTCCCAGTCAACATCCCTGTCATTCCTGAACAAAATTTTCCTATTTAGAAAAGTGAAAAAATCGCATTTCCGGGAGCATTGTTGGAAAAGGGTCTCCTACAAGCTGCGAAACTGGTCCATTTTTTATATTTTTTATTTGATTTAATCTAGTGGAGGGGTTTTGGGGTGGATCAAAGCCCCGAAAGCATTGTAATGGGTAAAAGGGTAAACCAGGGGTCCGAAAACCACGGTTTGCGGACCATAGGAAAGTCTAGGCTAGATTGCTATAAATAGAGGGACATTTTGTATTGTAGAAGATAGGAAATGATGAGCTATTGATGCGAATTGTGGTTTAAGCTATCTGGTTGGGTTTTGGGGAAAGGACTCCTGCTGGCTATGTGCACAGAGATCCAAGTCCAGCTATGTGCGGACCCTGCTACTGTTTGCGCAGGTTGGGAAGGGAATTGTAAGGAAGTATTGATGAATGAATGAATAAGAAAGATTGATAGAGAACTAGATTTGTGAGTACTCTTGTGAGAATTGTTGGTAATTGCTGCACTATGTATTTTCTGTGTTTAAGCTACGAAGATCTGTGTAAGTTTTTTTTCAGTATCTGGATTGGTTCTGTTCTGCTTTGTTCTGTTTATGTAATGTTGTGTTACTATCATAAAGGAATATAATTATAGATCTGGCGCATGCAGATGCGAATAGAGACCTAATTAACCCTGCACAGGGCAAATTAATCTGGGAATTACAGGGCTTAGCGCAGCTTTGCTTGCCTTACCTATCCTTTCTCAGGGTGCAGGAACCTGGTTCCAGCACCCACCCATACTACTTCGGGTGAGACTTTGACCTGTGCAAGTAGGTCACTGCCGAAAGGGCTAATAGTATAGGGGTTTGTTGGCAAACCTTGTGCTCTGAACCTAGGTCAGGACCCCTCGAGCCAACAAGCATACAGAGTTCATTTTGTGTGAAACTAAGTGCGTCGAAATCAGGACAAGGAGCACTATGCATTCATTCAGGTTTCACGCCATTCCTAGAACTTTTATTTTTGAGCTAAAATTTGGGCTCTTGATCATACCTCCCCACTAAAATATTTTTGTCTCCAAAAGAAAACTTTCAGTTATCAAAATGAAGAAGTAAGAACTCAGAAATATCCCCAAAACTCAATTGCAATTTAAAAATTTCAATTGGTGCCCTTCAAGCCCCAATCAAGGCACTTCACTTATCTTCCTCATGAAGACCTATTGTCTTGTTAAGGTTTGAGTAATAATTCTTATCGTTGTTGCAAAACAAACAATGAAAAGTAGAATTTGAATATTCCCTTAAAACTCATCTTTACACGGCTCCAAAAAACATTTAATCTTGAATCTTATCTCTTGAACACAAACTTGACCCCTTTCTAGAGATCAGAAACAAATCAACTTGCTTTGGTGTCTTCAAACTAAGCTTGTACATATAAGTACTTTGCTGCAAATATTTTCATGATGTTTGGCTTTGCCTACAAAACATAGTTATCTTTAAACAATCTTAACAACAAGATTCATTCACACAAGTTTCAACATGAATACTTGTATCGGTGAATATGAGACAATTAGTAGACAATTTCTGAACGACAATTTGGACATTCACAAAGTCCATAAACATGTGTACTATCAAGCCAAAAAAATTACATCAAAGAAAGCAACATCTACTTGTTGAACATAGTGACAATAATGTCCACTTTACAAAATTACCTTTGAAAGGTAATGACAACAAGTAATTACAAAACTTTCAAAACAACTCTACATGAAGTCTACCCAATCTTGCCTCTCCTAGGCTTGTGGGTTCTCCTTTTGCACAATCTCGTCTTGAGGAGGTTTCTTAGGATTGTGAAGAAACCTTTTTGCTACCTTTTGTTTTCCTTAAATCATGTGACATAACCCTTCTACCTTTCCTCGAATGAAGTTCCGGATGCAGCTTCCAACAACGTTCAATATCATGTCCATGCACTTGGAAATGAATATAGAAAAACTTCGTATTTTTCACAGACATAGAAGTTGTCTCTTGTGAAAGGGAGTCAATATTATTGATCCCCAAAATTTGGTCCATCCTCTTAACCATTACCATGCATTGCTCACACATAGCCACACAATGGTCAAAATATTCAAAAAAAGTAAGGAAATTTGCTCCAACAAATAATCATAATCACCATGCTTTGCATGAGACTCTTGAGAGTTATACATGTCTTTAGCGCTACTGCTATGAAGGTCTTCTCCTGGTGATGAAATATCCTTCTTGGAGGCTTGATGCGGTTCAAGATTTTTAGAGCACTCTCCATACTCATGGTGACCATAACCCAACCCCATGTATTTTGGCCTTTACTCAACCAAAATAGGATTGGTAATTCCTTGACCATTTATGCCTTCGTGGCCCATCTTAGAGAGTAACCTCATACCTATGCCCTTGGTATGTTGCTCAAATGTTGCAAAGGAATTATTATGTACATGGGTAGAAGAAGTAGTACTGGAAATATGAATATCAGGCTGTAAGCTTACCATTCACATTCTCACCCTCTAATTATGATGAAGAAGAAGGCCAACTTGTAGATGACTCAAGCCATCCACTTTCATTCACTAGCATGTGGTGTGTGTTTGAAGAAGTTTGTAAAAATCACATGCAACATCGCCATTTGTACCATGACCACATACTTGCTTACCTTTAGAGGTTTCCTTTGCTGGTACATGAGGAGAGATTTATACAATTTTCTCATCAATCAATTGTTGCATTACAAAACACATGTGCCTCTTCTCCTCGCCTTTTCCAACAATATTCTCAGCTCCATGTTATCCATTTGAAGAGCCAAAATTTTCTCCTATGGCTCTTGGAGTCACTTTTCGTTGCCCATTCTTTCCAAGAGCTTGGGCCCACTGCCTCTGATGTGTCTTTCAAAGGTTGCTTCCTTTGCTGGAGAACCTTCTCCTCTTGAAATTCTAGAGACTTCACCTTGTAGATGTGAGTTCCTCTCTTCATAGAGGAAATTCTCCATCCTTGACATGTCCCAGAAATCCTTTTTGAAGCTTTCATCTTTTGTCAATATTGTAGACTCTCGTCCTAGAGACATGATTACTAAAGCCTCAGGAATCTCTGGAGGTGAAACTTGAGGTGGAGATTATGGCAACTCTGGCCTCCTTCTCCTTGTTCCAACTTGGCAATCTGCACCAAAAAGTTTTGCTTCTCCTCTCCGGAGTTTCAACCTTGTAAGCATTTTCACCTTGCAAATAGTCAAACCCTCTTTGCACAAAGCGACACAAGCTAACAATAAAATTGTATCTCTGATACCAACTGATCTGAATGGAGGAGTATTAGTAAATTTTCTGCTAAATTCCCCTTCAGAATATAAACATGCTTGCTTCTTATGTGCATAAGATTTGAACTGGACAACAAGTTATTCCAAGAGTTTATTTTAAGCGTATTTCTTACGGTAATTCCATGAATAATTTTTAAACATGAAATCATAAAAAAATTAATGGAAAGATGCATCAAACAATAGTACATAATCCATTTTTGAAGGAGTTTACCCCTCATGGGCTACATCTCATTGAATAAGCTCTGAAGGCATGATTCATTCTCATTACACTCAAGGTTTCAACATGAAGAGTACATCAAAGTGCTGAACTAAAATAGTAAGTTTCTCCTAAAAAGAAACAAATCCTACAAAGTTTCTTTTACCTTGCACTTGCTGACCTACATTCAAGCATGAAACTATTAGCAACACATGAGAATCTTGCATCAAGATCCCTTACTCCAATTTGAAAGAGAACCAACATGTACTTAAACACTACAAGTACATAAACAATATTTTATCTAAAACACATAAAGAGAAAAGATGAGAAATAGCTACAACACTACTATAAAGGCTATTGCTACAAACATATGGAGATTGGAAGACCCCTGCAAGATCATATCCATCTCAAAATCCTCCAATTATTGGTTCACCATGCTGGTTGTCCATAGCACCCATAGGCTTCACTTTGATCTAAATATATCTATAAGTGCTCAAATGGTTCTGAAACTTGTTCCAATGAACTCAGAATGGCCAAGAATGGCTATCTAGCCTCTTCTTTCTCTTCAATTGGTCTCCAGGTGAAGCAGATATGGCCTAATCCTCTAGTGGCCCTAGGCATCCTTAAACTTCAAGCTAGAAAAACCCCATCTAGAAGTGCTCCATTACTTTTGAAATCCACACCAATGAGTCCATAATGGCCAAGAATGGCTATCTAGCCTCGTATTTCTCTTCAATTGGTCTCCAGGTGAAGTGGATATGACCTAACCCTCTCGTGCCCCTAGGCATCCTTAAACCTCAAGCACCATTGAGTCCAGAATGGCCAAGAATGGCTATGTAGCCTCTTTCTGCACCTGAATTGGTTGAAAACTCTAAAATTTATAGCCTATGCCAGTCTCACCTAGAAAAAATCCACCAAATCTTGCAAACTGCACTTAGCTAGAGTAAAAATGGAAATTTCGCCAGATTTGGTGGACCGCCAAGTTAATCTAGTTTAACTTTAATTAAGTGAATTACGCTAATTATGTGTGTTTAGTGCTTTAAACTGTGCTTAGTGGTAATCCAGATTTAGGTGCAATAATGGAGTTTAGTGTTTAATTAAACATGTTTTAATACATAAACTATACACTTATGGTTTAAGCTCCGCCCTTTGGTCATGCGCTGAGGTCTTATGGTTTAGGGGCTGGCCCCTACTTTCCCCGCCCATACCATATGGTAAGGTTTAGATATATGTAGCGATGATAATATACTAACAACCATTATGCAAGAATAATAGTAAGACATAGCATTTTATTGTGGGAGGTCGCGGTGTCGAACCCCGGTGCTTCCGTCCTAAAATTTTGACCAATGGTTATTAGGCATGTGGCGGCCTCCAAGCTTGCCACATGTCACAACCTCATTGGTCCAACTCAATGCCAACAACAAAGAAGATGTCGAAACTTGTAATCTGCTGAATGGTTTGCCTGTGGGAATATTCTAAGAATATTCCAAGGAATATTCCTTGGAATATGCCTTTGTGATGACTAGACTGTACGGATGCCTAGTCAGCATTCTTGTAATCCCTGCACAAAATTTTCTTGTTTAGAAAAGCGAACAAATCGTGTTTTCGGGAGCATACGGAGTCCATCTTGCACGAAACGAAGTGCAATAGAATAAAGACAAAGAGAACTACACACCCATTCAGGTTTCATGTCATTCCGAGAACTTTGATTTTTGAGCTAAAATTTGAGCTCTTGATCAAGAACTTTGGTGTAGGGAAGATTTTTTCCAACTTGCAAAGGTATGTGTATTGGCCCAAGATGAAAGAACAAGTAGCTAGGTTCATAAGAGGATGCATGATTTGTTGTACCAACAAGCCAAAGAATAGGAAGTAAGGTTTATATCATCCCTTACTTGTACCCACGCATCCTAGGGAGATAATTTCCATGGAATTTGTGGGAGGTTTACCAATAACCAGAAAGGGGCATGACTGCCTATTCGTGGTAGTTGAAAATTTCAGAAAGATGTGTGTTCTAAAGCATTGTAAAAAGACCATCAATGGGAAAGAAGCAGCAAGATGGTCTGGGTGCACTTTGGGATACTAGGGAGAATTATTTCATACAAGGACACAATTTCTTAGTGCATTTTGGATTAGTTTGTGGAAGAATATAGACACAAAGTTGAATATATCTACAACATTTCATCAAAAGATAAATGGGTAAACAAGAGTAGTCAATAGGACTTTGGTGCAACAACTAAGGGGATACAACCAAAATCATTCAAATACATAGGATGAAAATATGGTATATATACAACATTCTTACAACAAATTAGTCCACACTTTACAAGAAAGTCCCCATTTGAAACTTGTTTTGGATATTTTCCACATTCACTTTTCGACATTGTCTCCATGGGAAGCAAGGGAAGAGTGAGGGAATATCATAGAGGAGATGCCTTGAGTGTTGAGAAATTTGTAGAGAAAATTAGGAAGATCCATATACAGATACAAGATACACTATAAAATTCACAGGAGAAATATAATTCCAGGAATGATCAACATAGAACAAAGAAAGAATTCAAGGTGGGAGAAAAGTATGGCTAATTGAACAAGGAGAGGCTACAAGGGCCTGGTAATAAAATCAAGGCTTTGAGGTACAATCCCTTTGATCTATTGGAAATGGTGGGTGATAATTCCTATTGACTCATCTTACCACCATGTATGCACATTTACTTAGTTTTTAATGTAGAGAATCTAAAACTCTATGATCCTTCCATGTTAGATTAGGAAGAGGAACATGTCCTACATTTTGTGGGATATTTGACACCAAATGCTTGGGAAGAGT
Source organism: Pinus albicaulis (assembly GCA_034641835.2). Taxonomy (NCBI): domain Eukaryota; kingdom Viridiplantae; phylum Streptophyta; class Pinopsida; order Pinales; family Pinaceae; genus Pinus; species Pinus albicaulis. Next base: position 1,375,475,910 of record CM076580.1, on the reverse strand, counting down.
TGAAAAAAGGTATATTTTTCAGAATAGGTATAGAATTACAAGATAAGGGAAGCATAACCTTCAGAATATTGGGTTGAAAGGACAACTTCTTGAAAAACTAAATCGCAAAACCCGAGAGAAGGTGGATGAAAAATTTCCTCATCTCATTTAATAGAAGCTTTTAAGGACCAAAAGCATCCCAAAATGGGGAGATGTGATTTGGATTGGATAATTATATTTTTTTTCATCCATATTGATGCTTTCAAATTGGAAAAAAGTGGTGGAATCAACTCTCAAGATCATTTTTACTGGTGGGACCCAGTTTGGCAAAATAGGGTCTGAACCTTTCTGGCAGTGTTTTTGAGGTATCAAACAATGTTTTTTGGGGGTACATTTTTTCTTTTTTGGCATCACACCCATTAGATAAATTTTGAGGTCTAAAATGGGCATCCCAAGGAATATTATAAAATAATAGTGGAAATAATAAAATAAGATTACATTACATCATCAATTTTAGAGGGAAAAAAGAAAAACTACTTTTTCAACACATATTTTGAAGTTATATCCAGACGTTTTTACTCAAATTTCGAGCAGGATCAATTTTTGAATGCGGAATTCAATTCCTCATCCAAGGAATACCCATGTTTCATACTTTTGATGGGCACTGCTACACGAAAATTGAGAAATACCACATTTTTCATGTATTTCTCATTTTTCCTGAAGTAGGGTCCATCAAAAGTATGAAACATGGGTACTCCTTGGATGAGGAATTAGATTCCACATCTATTGAGTGCTCCTACTCGAAATTTAAGTAAAATTGTATGAGTATAATTTGAACTAGGTTTTTTCATCTAGAGGGACAATGGAATGTGGCTTTAGGGCTTATCTTCTTTTCAATACTTGACAGAGCTTCGCAGAGCAGACCAATTAATTCTACAGTTGTGGTTCAACACTTCTATTGAACCAACTTGTAGACTGTGTGATCTTACTTTAACAAGCATAAAAAAACATAAATAACCATAAAAAAGACTTTGCGATGCAATTATAGATTAGAATACTTAGCACAGATAACATGAAAATACAAGTAAAGCAAACAAATAAACTCAAAACATAGATATGTCTTCAAGAGTCTTTCATTAATGCTTAGATCTTCTCAATACAATCAGTTCCACCCTTCTTACTCAGCTGAAAACTTCCTAATCTCTCTGCGCACTCAGCTGTAGGAGCCTTTTCTCTAACCCAAAACATAGAACACGGACTCAAAATAATATTACATCCAAGTGCATTATATCATCACATATCGAGTATTATCTTCAAGACTATCCTAGACTCCTTATATAGTCTTTACATTTACAATACCGTGGTCTGAAAAAACATGGGAGGAGCTAAACATATACAAAATATTCCAATTCTTTACAAAATAAGGGGCTTTGACCCACCCCAAATCTCCTAAGACTCTAAATTAACTCTATGTTGCATGCTCTGCTCTTTGATCTACGGAGTCTTTTGAAAAATATTTCGTCGAGGGGTACTCTGTCCAACAGGCTCCCAACGCAAAACTGTGACTTGTCGTGATTCACCCTGCTAATGCACCCTCTATCTTTTCTTTGATGCCACTCAAGCCATCCTTTAGAAGTGGAACAACTTTGGCGCACTGCTACTCAAAGTCTCAGACTTCACTCAACAACTTCTCAGTAGTTGGCCCTGTAATTTTGGCTACAATATCATTTTGTGTGTGGCGCAGTCTCTTTAGTTGTTTCTCGATAGTTTGGGAGAGCTAATTGGATTCAGATTCCCATGGCTTTTTCCTGCCTGTGATAAGATGCTATTTTTTGTGCAGCTCATCGATCAATTTCGGAAAAAATTTACCCTCATGGAGATGAGAATATCGTTGTATTGGTGCTAGAGTCTTCGCGGTGACCTTAATGTGGTCCATTTGTTCTAACTTCTTGCGAAATTCCTGTGCAATATTCTGCACCTGAGGGTCTTCTTGTAGTGAGGCCCATACATACATGAAATATTCAAATACCTGTGCGCACTCCTAGACGGTTGATGCAATATATTTAGTGCCAGCCTTGAGCTCTGTTGTGCACTCCTCCCGGACCTCTGATGGAGTGGTGGGCTGCAATTGCATCTGCTGCTCGACTATCTTCATTTTCATTTCGAGTTGCACAGTTTCAACTTCGACCTTAGAATCCTTTATGGATATGGCGAGCTTTGTCGCTTTTTCCTCTAGGGCGGTTGCAACGTGAATCTTTAGCTGAGGTAGGTCGCTGCAATCCTTGGAGATGGATTCCTCCAACTTCTGTCATTCCATAGTCTCTTCATCATGCTCCTGCATAGCCAGCTGTTTTTCCTCAGCCATCCTCTGTCTTTCTTGCTTAACATCTTAGATAACTCCCTGCTGGAAATCATGGTGTTTCTCTCTAATATTCAGTTCTTTAGTAACTCCCTGGTGGAACTCATGAAATGTCCATAGATTCAACGCAACAAGGTTAAGCCTTGTGTTCTACCAATGCATCACCTGCTTCAGTTGCTCTGCAGTATAAAAACATAATGTGCCTGTAGGGATCGACACCGCATGGGTATCATTTGTAATGGCCATTTCGTGCATTGTAGTTCTTGCACCTGTTGATGCCCCGCTCGCTTGAGCTATGCTTGCTTCAAGCCCACTCGCTTGACTCACGCTTACTTGTATCATGCTCATTTGAACCTTCAAATCCTTGAGGCCCTGATGGACCTCTGCCAGTACCTTCTTGTCCTAGTCCTCAATGTTATCCCATATATTCTTTGTGACATGTCAAACAGTGTCTCCTATCTCATCGAGGTCCCCCTTAGTGAGGAACATTGCTTCCAGGTTGGCGTCCCTACTGTACTTCATTTTCTTCCACACACCGCCGCTCTGTGGCTATCATATTTTAATAATAAAAGGGGAAGGGGGGTATGTCAGATCCATAGTTGTATCATCACCACGATCATCACCCCATCCTATTTCCGGAACCTTCGTCTACGTGTCACCCTTTGCTTCGATCTCTGTATCGGTCACAAATATGACTGTCGTTGGTGTCTTCCTAGTGTCCTTCTTTCGTGCCCATGTAGTGGACTTTATGCCACTCATCCCTGCCTGCTCCGTCATCATGCCTTCAGTGGGTGGAGTTAGCCAATCACTTGGCCAATATCTTACTATGGCTTCCCCATCTTCCTCAGTCACCAGGTACGATAGCTTGTACCAAACCCAACAAGGTCCTTCTTCGCCCTAATGTGTACATGGTGGAAATCCGCTTTGAAGTCTGCAACCTACCAATATTCTTCCAAAATACTTGGTGATAGTCAGGGCTTTTGGCTGATCACCATGCATAGACTCATCTTGAACCTGACCCAAAATATTTTTTTTTCCATCACTCGGGTTGACTCTTTTAAATGCCACAATGAGGCATACCGTGCAGCATCACAAAGATCTGGGTTCGTAAAGGATAAATGAAACTCCTCGGGCTCCTTCCATACCATAAACACTATTAAGAGAAAGATATATGCATAGTGGAACTACTTTCCCTCCTCTTGAGCTTCTCAGGAGTCAACTAAGAAATCATTGCATAGATATCCTGCACAATTATATACAACACCCTTGTTACACTACGCAGTCGAGGACACCACCGGTGCGAAAACCTCCTCTACACGGTACTTTTGCATGATTTTTCGTGCCAAAATATGTGCGTCAAAGAACACAAACCTATCACTAATGGATTTAATCAAGTAATGCTACTTCCCTTCATCGGATCGTAATATTGCTTCACCTGGTTTGCTAGATTCTTTTCCTGATATTTTCCCACAAATGCTTCTGCGGGGTCCAAGCCGAGACAATGAAGTGTCATGATATTCCTTATCAATATCGTGCACCAAGACCAACAGTTGGCGCACACAAATGGTATTGATGATTCTTTGCCCAAAGTGTAGAACATATAACATGTTCAACAACTCTACATCCTGGATACTCTCACTTCATTGGTTCTAATCGTGTTACTCTGGTAGCTTCATAGTAAGTGGAGCGCAGATATCGGCTTGCCTCGAACTGCGAATTATCCCAGTCCTCCATGTGCATCTGGGGAGATTTTCCCAAAAAAATCCCCTTCAACTAATATTTCGGTAGCAATGGTGTAAAAATATTATATTTGACTACGTCCGAATTCTTTGTAGGATTTGCAACGGTCAGCTTCCATGGCAAAATATATGGGGGAAATCTAGAGATAGGTTCCACCTCCTTCGCATCAAGTTCCTCTGTTATCACAAAATTGCTCTGTGATAGGCTGCTAATCAAACAATCTTGTGCAACTATTTCAAACCAATCTTGTGATTGAGGCTTAGCCTCCTCAATCTGAGAGGGCTCTCTCAAGGGTTAATGATATGAAATAAAGATATAGATGGCTAACTCTATTTAGGAAATGAACTGGTTATTATGAATGTAGGTTGAAAATAACATCAACATGTAGACATTGGGCTTATGGAGTCAAAAATTTCAGTGATTCAATGAGTTTACTTGACATGGAAGTTGAGGCAGATCAAAGTTTTTAATAATAGGACACACACACATGAAACATGCAAATACACAACCAATTCACTTATAAAGGAAGTCAGAACATCAAATGGATGAATTATGAGTAATATAAATTAAAACCACTGCAAGTGAGATACATAAGAGGTACAAATAGAATAGGAAAGCACTAAAAACTCCTTCAGAATCTCAAGTTGGTCAAGCAACAGATCTTTGTATTGCTGAAACAGTCAATTTACAATAAGTTGCAATTTTGCCAAAAATCTCCAACCCTTAACAAATTCAACTCAATGGCCTTTAATAGAGTTGTTACATCATGAAATGATCTGCCTCTAGGCTAGATACATTGAATTTTTTCATACTGACACCTTGCATAACCATAAAACATTAACTTTATGACAAACATACACCTATCTTACTTGACAGTCCTATTTCAACTAGGACTCAAACTCTTCATTATTATATTTAACAACCTTATCTACTAAAATAAATTACATCTTTGACAAGTATGCTGTCACATGGTCAAATTTAGATGATGGGATTCACCACTTTGTGACCACTTAACTGACCTCCTCAAAACTAGGAAACAAAACCCTATTTTTTAGGTAAATGGTCTTCTTCTTCTTCGAATATTTTGGCTATCATCTGGTCTTGAATTCATGGTCCTTTAGTTTTTAATAATTTCTTAACATGGTCTTTAATTCTTCCATAACCTCTAGCTGTCCAAGAACCGCTCCAAAACCTGCTAAAAATGCTAAAATGCAATGCGTTACGAAAGTAAGGCAGTTTCGTAGTGCTGCAAAACAAGCCTTTAACCTAAAACATTTTAGCTCTTTCCTTTTGGATAAGGTTCATCATCATCAAACACATGCTTCATAACAATTTAATCTCTTAATACCCTCCAAAACTGGTCAAAAAATAAAAAACGCAACAACAGTAGTTTCGTAGCGCTTTGCTGCCCTTCAAGACTAGAGGCGCTACGAAACTGCTGAAAAGTGTTGAAAATGCAGTTTTTTGCATAATTTTGGAAAATTAAAGCTGTAAGTGCCAAAAAAATATAGCTAACATGTATTAATCCTTCATTTACCATAAAAAAACTCACCTTAGGCTCCTTGATGCATTTATTCCTAATTTACAATTGGTTGGGCTATTGGTTCTTCAATCACTGTCGTTTTAAGCCCCTTTTTCTCTAATTCTTCATGTATCAATTCAAGTTGCTCCTGTAGGTCCTTGACCTGGTCTTTAAGTATTCTGTTAGTGGCTTTCAGATGAGTGTTCACCTTTCTGACATGCTTGGCTTCTAACCTTGCTGTAATTGTCCACTTGACAAGTTGTCGTGTATTGTCTAAGGTTTTTGAGACGATGTCCACCTGTTCTTCCCAAACTGTCTTCATATTTTCAAATTGAATTTTCTCAACACTGTGTTTCCTAGCTTCTATTTTCATGACATTTGTGAGCCACCTATAAAATTTTTTATAGCAAAAGGTAGCTAAGACTTTTTTGAGCCTTCAAGGAACAAATTTTATTACTAAAAAGTGTTGGCTCTTGAAGACTCTAGATGGCCTCCTTCCTCTATCCCAAATCTTCACTACAGTGCCTATTCTACATCCAGAAATCCTGCAGATTTCCAAGACATATTACTACTGCAAACATCATTTTTCCCCCTTCCCCTCTTCCAAAACTAACCTCTTGTTCTCTCCCTTTCCCCCATGAAATGCCTCTTTTTCATGATTTTTCTCTTTCCCCTTCATCAGAAACCCTTTGATAAGGTTTAAAGATTCCTTCTTTGCCTTATCAGAACCCTCAATTTCCCTTGAAAATCATTAAATATCCATTAAAATGCATATTTTATATGTATTATGGACTTAAGCCCCCTCAGGCTAAGTCTTTAGCCTTTCCCCTCCATACGTCTTGGTGTTAGAACAAAGCGCTAACCTTCCGGGCGCTTATCCGTTTTTTAATTAATTATCTCCGCCCAATGTTCAAAACCTTAGTTTTATTTAAAAATGTCGGATTTATTATTTTCTAAAGTCTTCCGCTGGTCCAACTTGTAAATCATTCTCCGCCGTCGATCTGATCTGCAGATCGACAGCGCGGAGTCCATCACCCCGGTGGTCCCCGCCAACCACTCACCATTCGAAAAACTACGCAGTATTCATTGCACCACCTTTGGGCGAGGCGGTTTTTTCCCGATCGGAAGCGATTCCATATGTTGGTCGACACGTGTCCTGGGCACTGTTCATAAAACCTCTGTCCATCTCACGTTAACGTTTGGACGTGGACCCGACGCGATATTGATGCGTGCCGTCCGATCTGAGGCCGCCCATCCGATGGCTATCGCTCACCGAAGATGCCTGATGGTTAATCGAGCTATGGCGCGGTCATTGGAGCATCTTCGTCGTCGATCTGATCTGCATCTCGACGGCCCACATTTCATCGCCCTGATTCGATCGCCCAGTAAACGTCTTCTGCTTTGACTTTCCATTTCCACTCCCGACCGTCGATCTCTGCGCGATCGACGACTCTGATTTAAATAATTATTTCGCCTCTCTATGTTTTCTCCCGATCAATCCTGACCATTGGATGATGCCATCCAATGGCCATGCTTCCGCCACACATCCTCCGCAGCAATAAACCTATAATTGCATGGATTTTCTAATAGTTTTTGTATTGTGCAGGGTTTTTATAGTTTTTCCGCCATAACTCAGGAAATTTTCAAAGGAGGAAGTGTTTCCTCAGGCATTTATGCCATATCATCCTTGCGTGAGCCCTGCACACCAGCAAAAACCATGGATCGGGCACAGTCAGAGAGTATCAGTGACGAAGACCAAAATTTATCAGAACAGAGGATGGAAGACATATTTGCGGGGATCATGGCTAAGAATGTTTATCAAAAGCCTAATCCTCAATTAAAATACAATTTAAAGAAAATCTTAAGGGTTTTCATCAACAAGAAAGCCTCCACCGCCACATCTGAGGCAAATTGATTCCTCCCAGCTACTGAAATGCCACTTGTATCTCAAAGCATTCAATCAGAGGCTGAATTTATTGATCAGGACCGGATATCTGCCTCACAACACAGCCAAAAGGTAAATTTTGCAGGCAAATTAATGACAAAAATTTACAGAGTTACTTCGACACCACACTGAGCCTCAAAGGTCAACAAAAGCTCCCACCGAGCTTAAATATTTATGAAAATCATTTAATACAAAGGATATGTATGAAAGTTTCTTCATTGAGCCCCTCAAAGGCCCGGAAGCCATTAAGTTTGTATTAATTTTAATTTGAGATCTTTTATCAGATATCACCTCCCCATTCTTCTATATATACTACTGCAGAAGATGAGAGAAACATTGGTTGGTTGGTTGTTGTTTGATAACCAATTGTAATACTGAAACTCTCTGAAATAAATACATAGTCCGTTGAAGTTGAAGAAGAAACTAAAGTCTTGGAAACCTTGATGATGTTGTTGCATTGCTTGTTCCTGAGAAGGCTCTATCATTGGATCCATGAGCTTGGCTATTGGTGAAGTATTCTGAACTGTTTATGTTTTCCTCTATTTTCATTATGTTCCATAATTTCTTACTACAGTAGGTTGAATTTTTTAGGCTAAGAAATGACTCTTGGAAGCACCTTAGACCTGTTCATCCTTCACTGTTTCATGTTTTCTTCTGCTGAAGTATTTTAGAGTCTTCAATCTATCTCTTTAGTCCTCATGCTTGTTTATTTCTATAATAGCTCAAATAGTTGATTTCAACATGATTTATGGTTCTCCCTGCTTGTCTGCTATCACTTGAAAGCTCTTATTGAAGTCTCCCTTTGAAGTACCATTGTTTTAATTTAGTCAAAGAGGTCTATTTCGATCTTGCCCTTTGTCATTTCTTGAACAGTTGTTTTGAAGGTCTTTTATAGTTGTAATCATAGATGTATTAGGTGTTCCCTCTTCTATTACTGTAATTATCAGTGAATATTTTATGTTTTCTAATTCATTTAAAATAAAATCTTTGAGGAAATAGGGTGTTCCCCAAATCTTAGATTTCATTTTGAAAGTTGTCTTGAAGTCATTATTTTCTTAAAGAATGTTTGTAGAATTTATGGTTAGCCCTGTCTATCAAATATTTCTTTATTGTTAAAGTTATGTTTTCAAGTTCCCCTCGTTGAGAATTAAAATTCTCTTTCCAAATCATTGATGTCCATCTCATTCCAAAACCAAAGGATCCTGTGGCCAAGTTAGATTTGCCCTCCGATATCCCATATCCATTGATGAGTATGTTATGACCTTTTTTTTTACTCCATTTCCCAATGAAACATATATTTCTCTGTCCTATATATCTTTCCTAGGCCTTTCATGTTCTGCTGTATCATTCCAACCAAACAAACAAACAAACAAACACCTGCACTTAATAACTAGTCTAAAATCCATTTTCCAAGCACACAAGATAAACCTTTGCAAAAAAAACATTTGAGAGATCCCTCTCTGAGAACAGGAGGACTAGATCTTGGAACTCTAAATATTGGTTCTGATTTTGCCTTGTCTTTTGATTTTCCAAACTATCAAAAAATGGGACACCAACAACATCAATCTCCTGATTTTCCAATTTCAATTTCTCTTCAAGGAGCTGCAACTCTATTTTTTCTGTTACCTTCTCCTTTCCATTTTTTGATTTGCTGACTGTATCCTTTGCTGTGGGTGATGAAAGTTCAATAATATCCTGAGGAGATTGAGCTGTCTCAGTAGGTACTTGAACTTCTTTGCTGCTCTCTATCAATTTTCTAACATGCGTCATCATGGGCTTTCTTGCTTGGAAAATGAAACCTACATCTTCTCCCTCAAACTATAATTTCTTTGCAGATTTGGCCTTATTTAACTTCTGCCCACCTTCCTCTATGAATTCATCTTGGAAAATAGGTGTTTCCTCTATGTCAATGGCATGTAGAATATCCTCTAGATTCCCCTTAGCTTCTGCTCTGTCTTCTACATCCACTGTCTTCTCTTTCAAAACCACTATTTGGCTTCTAGTCATTATTTTGGTCCCTTGTTTGCTAACAATTTGTTTCTGTTTTGCAGGCTTGACCACCTCTAATTTTTTTTTTGTAGGTGGGACATTTGGTGTATCAAGACTCTGCATTTTCTCTGGCTCCTTCATAGTTTGCTTCCTTGGCTTTGCTCTTGCAGGTTCATTTGGTTTTGCAACCAAAGGTTGGCTCTATTCTGTTGCTAGTGGTGTTGTAACTTTCTTAGTTTTAATTTTTTTTGAAGGAGTTAGAGCATCTAAGTCAAAACCACTGAAAAACAAGAATGAGGACCAATCTCTGCTTAACCTTTGAAGTTCATCTAAAACCAATAATTTCATTAAGCCATGATGAAATAATGATGTATCACTCTCCTCAGACTTTTCTTGGACCTTATCATCCATCTTTGATACACTTCTATGTAGATAGACAGGTAAGTCAAGGGAAATCTTACCAATGAAGTGCAGAAGTAATTTGAAATGGTATGAGTAGACTTTGTGATATCTACCTTCACAGGTAAAGTACTTTTGGATGATAAGCAACAATTTTAAAGAGTTTTCTTTAATGCAGCTTCTTGGAACAACATTTTTGAGATCCATCTCAGTGTGCTCAGGCTTCATGAACTCCTTACACTGCTCCATGCTAAACTTGAAACCTTTGAACCAGGTTTCTTGACCTCTTGGAATTTATGTAGTAGCAGAAACAACCTTCGGTGTGATGGAAAAATTTAGCATTCCCACTTTAGTGGTTGTTCCATTGAAATTCAAAGAAAAATCCTTGGATACCTGCATATGATAGCCCTACAATTTCTCACGAAGTTGTAGGAAACCTGCATTTCTGAAGGCTTCCATTGCTGCTGGATATTCAATGATTTATTTCATGTCTTTAGGTTCATATCTCAAACACTATCCACCCTTGTGTATTTTTCTTTTCTCTGCCATAGCTTCTCAAAGAATTACTCAACCTCGTTTGATGAATTTGTAGGCTAACTTGATAATATTCAAAGAAAACCTTTGAAGAAACCATCTACAACTTTGGATCAATACATTAACTCTCCAGAGCTCAAATATTACGCATGGAGGAATGAGAAATGAGAATGAATAAATTAGGAAAATATTTGAAGTTTAAATGTCTTCTCGTGACTCAATAATGACTTATTCATTACCTAAACTGACTATGATGACTGCAAACGTGGGTATGTACCTTGATTTCATCACTACATGACTCAAAAAGCATCTAACTTACCCTTTCCCAACATTTTCTGACACCTAACAACTCAACTGACAAGACAGACAAAAAACCATGCTTTCTTAGCGCCTCAAGTGTTAATTTGACTGTTTTTGCTATGAAACTATCAGTAGTTTCGTAGCGAAAAGTTACTATTTACAGTGAAATGTGCTACGAAACTGTGGTTTCTTGGCTAATTAAGCAGTTTCGATACAAAAACTTTGGAGAATGAAATGAATTAGAAAATTATGAATGATGTGACATGAAGGAGTTTGAAAATGAGTGGATTTAGACCTTAGGGTAAACTCAAACCATAAAAATTTAACATCTCCCTTGATCAAACTTAAAAATGACTCCTACAACCCTATTTTGACCCATGAACTTATGTAATAACCTTGTCAAAATGATGTTCAATTTTTTTTTAGTGATAACATCCTCTATCCCTCCTGGCTCGATTTCTTCTTCATCCAACTCTTCTACCTCAACAACCTGATTCTGTCGATCTTGGGTCGCCTTAGTCCTTTTCTCCTTTGGAATTTTCTTCCAGGGCAATGTTCTCAGTACTGGCTTATTCAAAATTTTGGACGGAAATGTGCCCGCAGTGGTCAGATTCCTTGGCATCTTCAGCCCTGTTACATTTGTTGGTGGTGTGGCCATCATGGTGTGTGATAGACTTTGTCGGATTATGTACCCTGACCTTGCTCTAATTATTTCCTCTTTAAACAATTCAAAGTTGTATTCTGACATACAGTGGATTGCTCGGTGCTCTTGCAGGCACAAAATCTCGATTCGAAGTATTAGAGCGCAAATTTTTTGAATGTGAAGCAGGATGCCTGATTTATAGCATAATTAAAATTCAAAATCCATGATATCCTTCATATCTGCCTCATAAATACAGATTTGGTGGAAACTCCAACCATATATGCTCATTAAATACATCCCTCCCACTCCTTTTAACGATCAAGTCATTTTCAAATCAATTGTTGATGTTGCAACAGTCACTTTTTGGATGAACTTTGTCAAACTCATCCATTTGGCACAGTCCAACCTTCCTCGATGTAGTTTCCTCCCTCTTTTCCATCTTGCCACATACTGCGCAATGCTTTGACTTTGATGAAGGCACCCTTTGACAAAATCATTTATAGTTCCATGCTCTCTTTCAACTATGTGGAGAATTAAGAGTCTTCATCGACCATATAGTCATTGTGAACCTCCAGGGATAGAGTCGTTCTAGTACAACTTCAATCTGCTGCCATTGATACGTCTATGGAACAAATCTCCATTCATATTTTTGATCTAGATTGCACCCCCTTCTGAAACATGTCTGACAATGTAAGGGCCTAACTAGTGCATTCGTATCTTGCTTGGGAACTTTAGGAACTTTATCTCATATAAAAGAACTAAGTCCCCATATTTTAATTTCTTTTTATTAATATTCCTCTCATGCGAGGATTTTCTCCTCTTCTTCTGTACCTGTTGGTGAAACCCAACGATGAACCTATGATCCTCTAACATGAATAGTTCCTCCAATCTATGCTTCATAATATTGATATCTTCCATATTTCTAACTGTTGCGATGCAGAGACTAGGAAAAATGTATTCCATTGGCATCACAGCTTCATGCCCATACAGTAATTTGAACGGTGTCTGACCTGTCAACTTCTTATAGGTAGTCCTGTAGGTCCATAAAAATGCAAGAATGTGCATATCCCATTCATCCCTTTTGACGTTACACACCTTTGTCAAAGCATTCTCCAGAATTTTTTTAAATGCCTCAACCATCCCATTTTCCTGTGGGTGATATGTGTGCTCTTCTGGTGATGCATTCTGAAATTCGTGGTCAACACTTCAATAGTGTTATTCAGAAAATGTGTACCTTTTTTTCTCATCAAGATCTTCAGGCAACCAAACCTTGACAAAATATGTTAAAAAATAAACTTCGTCGGTATGTCCGCACTACAATTTTTTACCAGTTGTGCCTCAACCCATATAGTGAGGTAATATGTTGAAGTAATAATGTACCACACACTTGTTTTCTTCCCAAGTGGATCAATTGGTCCCATGAATTCAATTTCCCATTTATCAAATGCCTCTAAAGTGAAGTGAGGGTGTAGTTCCATTTGATTCCTTTGCAAAGGTCGACCAGTCCTTTCACAAACGTCGTAAGCGCTACAATATTCCTTAGAATCCTTATGCACCGTAGGCCACCAAATCCTAGCTTGTAGAATCTTCTGTGCAGTGGCCGTCCCTGCGTAGTGACCTCCAAAAACTCTACCATGTTCTTTGACCAAAATATTGTGTTGTTCATGCTTAGGAACATATCTTCACAGAATCTCGTCAGCCCCCATCTTATATAGATGTCATGCGATCAACGTAAAATATGATGCCTTGATGACCAACTATTTCCTCAGTGGCATAATATATTCTGCAGGGGCCACTCCCATAGTAAAAAATTGAATGATATCAAGAAAATGCTCATCTAGAACCCAAATAGTGAACAAATGCGAATTAGGTAATTTTTCCTCAATATTCGTTGAATCTTTGCCTGTCTCGATCCTAGACAAATGATCAGGTTTGACATTCAAACATTTGGGTTTGATAATTACTTTGAAATCATACTCCTGGAACAAAAATATTCATCGACAAATCATCCCCCCCAACACAAGCTTCTTGACTAGGTATTTCAAAGAAGAGTGGTACGTGAACATTTTGAAGTGCACACGTAATAGATAGTGTCTAAATTTTTGTAGCACATATACCATTTTTAGTCCTTCACACTCTATGGTGGAGTAGTTTCACTCTGCCTTAGACATCTTCCTGCTTGCAAAAGAAACAGGGTGATCTAGATCGCCTTCTCCTGGCTGCACTAATAAAGATCCCAAAGCTATGCAATATGCATCAACATGTACATGAAATTACTTTGTCCAGTCTAGAAAGACTAGAATAGGTGCAATTACCGTCTTTTCTTTCAACACATCAAGGAGGCTTCTGACAATCATCATCGCAACAAAACTTGACATATTTATTTAATATTTTTTCCATCGGCATATTGATTTGTGTGTAGGCCTTTATAAACTTCCGATAATAACCTGTATGCCCAAGAATCATGCGTAGCTGCTTCACATTTGTCGGTGGCTCCAAGTTGATAATCACAGTGATCTTTTCAGGGTCTACTATCAACCCCTGCTTGCAGACAATATTCCCCAATAATATACCATATGACACACATAAAATACACTTCTTCAGGTTCAAGTAGATTTGATATTTCCTCCAGGTATCCAACATTAAGAGCATACTAGAAACATGATTCTTTAACAGTCTGAATATTTTCCAGTCATACCAATACACTTCTAAAAAATTGTGGATATATTCTTTAAATGCTGCGATGAAAAATCTGGAAAATATGGTTGGAGCATTCTTTAATCCAAATGGCATGATTGTATACTGAAATAATCCCCATTCAGTTTCGAAGGTGGTCTTGCTCCTATCTTCCGAACCAATTTTGATTTGATGGTACCCTGAGAATCCATCAGTAAATGAGTAGGCTTCCTATCCTCCAACATTCTCCAAAACTTCATCAGGGAATGAAGTCAGAAAGGGATCATGGAAACACACATCATTCAAATTTTTGAGATCAACACAAATCCTTATTTCTCCCTTAGTTTTATTTTCTTGGACCACCATAGGGCTAACCCACTTGACTCTTATACTAGTTCAACAATTCCAACAATGAGAATTTTTTCGAGTTCCTCACACACTTTTTCTTTATATTTTGGGTTCAACCGAGATGGGTGTTCCTTGACTGGCTTCATATTAGGATTCAAAGTAATTTTCATAGCTCCCAAATCTCCTATAATTCCTTTCATCTTAGATAAGTTTGTTAGGAATATATCCTAGTACTCATGCAACAATTTAATGATCTTTCTCACCGTGTCATCGTCCCAATAATCCCCAATCTTCGTGAACCTGGGCTCTACTTCTGAGCCTATGTTGACTTGTTGAGTCTTGACAGGTTGTGTTATGTATGGAATCTCTAATTCAGGACCTACAACCTCATGTTGGCCTTCTGATTCAGGAATATTGATATTACGCAGATCTTCCTCACCTTCCTCCGTAATCAGATTATAAAATTCTCAGGCTTGTTCTAACTGTGCAACCGAATAATGTTGTACTAAAGAGCTTGGTTCAATGGTAATTTAGAATATTACCATTCATAATTCCTGGAGAGAATCATTAATACAGTCCCATCCATCAGCGAAGTTACAAGTCAATAGGAAACCTGCCGTTATCTCATACCAATCTATGGTGCCATGGCACAACTCCGTTTCAAGATACCACTGCTGAGGTATTGTATCCAAGGTATGAAAGAATATATGCACCCATTTAAGTTTAGGTTCTTCACCCCAATCCGTGGCTTATCAATATGCAAAATTCCTTCCATCCTCCTAATATTTCTCTATGTGCACCCCACCATTGGGCTGGAGTGGACCTCAAGACGAAGTACAAAGCCTCATATCATTGTTCTTCAATTTCCTTCTGATCAAAATCTTCCAGAAATAAGACAACATTCCCAGTTCCATCATAAAGGGCAAGTCATGTACCTCTGAGGTGATGCAGTAAAGTGCTTTGGTAACTTTGCTACACCACTTAGCAGATACTTCATGAAAGTGGTTTTGCTAATGTTCCAATTCCTCGTCAGAGTCTGTTAGGTCCCTATATTACTAGTATAGCCCCTTATTGTTGTTAGTGTAACCCCCTTATTATTATTATTGGACCCTTGTAACCCCCATTTTGTTATTATTGTGCCCTTAAATTATTATTGTTAGGTCGGCTAGGATTACATTGTGGCCCACTAGGATTACATTATGGCCCCATGGACTCCTATATATAGAAAGGAGGTTTTGTAAATTGAATAATCCAAAAATTGTTCATTCATGTAATGTATTGGAGGTTTCCCCCTCGAAGTGGCTTATTTATAAGGCGTTGATATCTCTTTTCTTCTATTTTTGGAGCTGGTTTCACAACATTTGGTATCAGAGCTTTGGATTCTAGGGTTTCGCTGCTCCAAATAGGTCATCGTGGAATTTTCGCTATAATTTTTTTTCTACGAAGCTTTAGAAGATGAAATGTTTAGGGTGCGAAGAAAAAATCCTGAGGAACATGGTCAAAAAATTTCAAAGCTTGGTTCGAAATATTTTCGTGGATATGATCTATGGAAGTTAGGTATTTTTTCAGGCTCCTATACAGGTCATCATGGAATTTTCGCTATAATTTTTTTTCTACGAAGGTTCAGAATCTGAAATTTTTAGGGTGCAAAGAAAAAATCCTGAAGACACTTGTCAAAAAATTTCAGATCTTGTTTCGCAATATTTTCGGAGATATGATCTGTGGAATGTAGTGCTTTTCAGGCTCTAGAATTTCATCTCAAAGAGGTGATCGTGGGAAAAGATTCATAACTCTCTCTCTAAGCATCGGATTTAAGTGCCGTAAAAATTGGCTGCAAGTAAATGAAATTTAGTTTTGTGGCTATCAATTTCAGAGCCGAAGGACGAAACAGTGACACGTGGAAAGTCGTACAAGTTCACTCTATTGAACTAGTCTAAAATTGGGTCATTGTGGGATATTGGAAATAACTTTGTCTTGAAGAATCCAAATCATATCATACCTGTGGCATTTGAAAGAAGCTTCAAAGGGATACTACAGGGCTGAATTTCAGATATTGAAGATCCCCAATTACAGAGATAATTCAATTTCAATATCGAGCTCCTCAAAAGCAAGTAAAAGGTGTGTATTTTTTTCCGAATTGCATAAGTCTTGTTTGAATAATCAAGTTGAATTGATTCCAAGGTCATATTGTAGAATATATATCAGTATTGGATTCTAAAATGGCCCCTAAAAAGAATTCAACACCCATTAAGCCTTTAGAAGGCTCTACTATGACTCATGAAGACGAAGAATGACAACATGACATATCAAAATGACAAGAGCAAGTGCAACAAATTTCACTCTCGCAAAGAACAACAAAAAATGAAATGGAAGTTTTGAAGAAAGGCGTGGAAACTAAGATGGATGGTTTGAAGACAGGCATGGAAGCTAAGATGAATGGTTTGGAAGCTAAGATGGATGGCATGGAAGTGGGCATGGAAGCTAAGATGGATGACGTGAAAGACAACATGGAAAACATGAAGAATGATCTAAAAGCATACATGGAAGGCTTGATGACAAGCTTAAAACAAGAAACGATTCCTAATGGAGGAAATATAGTAGAAGAACCTCATGATGAGAACAAAATAAATGTTAATCGTGATTTGATAACCTCTAATGTTGGCGGGAAGAACCACCATATTCCAAAAATGGATATGAGGAAGTTTGATGGAAAGGATCCTGTAACATGGATACTAGAGATGGAGCAATATTTTGATCTCCATAATGTGCAAAACACACAAAAGGTACGCATTGCAACTTTACATTTAGAACAAAATACATTTGTATGGTATCGATGGCTTTGCTCCCGTAAAAAAATTGTCACTTGGTCGATTTTTACGGAAGAAATGATAGCACATTATGAGGATACAAAGAGCAACACCTTCTTTAGCCAATTGATAAATCTCAAACAAAAGGGTTTAGTGGGGCAGCACGTTGAGGACTTCCAAAAATTGAATATAAGGGTAACTGATATTCCAGAGGAACACAGGATTGATCTCTTCATAGGCACTTTAAAGGATAACATCCAACATGAAGTTCGCGTTTTGGAACCTGATTCATTGGAGAAGGCATTCGGGTTGGCAAGAAAAGTTGAATGTAAAATTATGGCGACAAGGAAGCCTACCACTCAATTCTATAAAGAAGGAAGTGTTGCTACGCCTAGATTTCCACAACCTACAAGGTTGACACCACAACAATTGGAAGAAAAAAGAGCAAAAGGGCTTTGCTACGGTTGTGATAGAAAATACACTAAAGGTCATAAGTGTGCTGAGAAGAAATTATTTTACATAGATTGTGAAGAGGAAGAAGAAAATGAACAAGAAGAGGATATACACCAGGAACCAACCCAAGAAGCAGAAGAAATGAGTTTGACCATATCGTGTAATGCATTGGCAGGAATTACCACTCCTCGAACTCTCAAGATAGAAGGACATATAAAGAAGAAACAGGTAATAGTGTTGATTGATTCAGATAGTACCCATAATTTTATTCATTATAAGGTAGCGAAGGAATTGAATTGTTTCCTATACCCGGCACTAGAATGTCAAGTGATGGTTGCAAATGGAGGAACTATAAATTGCTCTGGAAAATGCCATAATATCAAGCTAACCATGGGGGAATATGTATTGACTAGTCCAATGCTTTCCATTCCTATGGGAGGTGCTGATGTTGTACTAGGAGTAGAATGGTTACAATCTTTGGGGACGGTAGCTTTTAATTTTCAAGAAATTTTCTTGAAATTTTTTTCAGAAGGAAAGGAAGTCGAATTACGGGGTATTGCGAGGAAGCCAGGAAGGATAATAAGCTCTAATGTCATGACAAAGCTTCTAAAGAAAGAACAGCGAGGCGTAATTGCACAATTATGCTCACTAGAAGTTCCAACATCAAAATCATCTATTTCTGCGGATCTCCAACAAGTCTTGGACAATCATTCCAAGGTGTTTGAAACTCCCAAAGGACTCCCACCTATTCGTGATCATGATCATGCTATTCAATTGATTCCAGGAAGTGTTCCTCCAAACATCAGGCCTTATAGATATCCTTACTTCCAAAAGAGCGAAATTGAACGTATGATTGCAGAAATGTTAGAGGCGGGTATAATTCAACCTAGTCAAAGTTCTTTCTCTGCTCCCGTAGTATTGGTACACAAGAAGGATGGATCATGGCGAATGTGTCCAGATTATAGGGAGCTCAATAAGATCACCATTAAAGATAAATTTCCCATTCCTGTGATTGATTAATTATTGGATGAATTACATGGAGCAATTTATTTTACCAAGTTGGATCTTCGTTCAGGATATCATCAAATTAGAATGAAGACTGAAGATATTCCAAAAACAGCATTTCGAACTCATGAGGTCATTATGAATTTTTGGTCATGCCTTTTGGCCTTACCAATGCACCTTCTACATTTCAAGGGTTGATGAATTCCATTTTCAAACCCTTCCTTAGAAAATTTGTGCTAGTATTTTTTGATGTTATACTAATCTACAACAGGTCTTGGAAGGATCATGTTGAAAATGTTGACATGGTGCTCAAACTATTGCAGGAGAAACAATTATATGCAAAAACATCCAAATGTTTCTTTGGAGTACAAGAGGTGGAATATCTGGGTCATATTGTATCTCACGAAGGTGTTAAAGTAGACCCTAACAAAATTAAAGCCATTAAGGAATGGAAAGTCCCCACAACCATAAAGAAGTTGCGAGGATTTCTCGGGTTAACAGGGTATTATCGCAAGTTTGTTAAGAATTATGGGAGAATAGCGGCACCTCTAACAACATTATTGAAGAAAGATGCATTTTCATGGACTCCTGAAGCAACTAAGGCCTTTGAACATCTTAAAGAGGCAATGTGCCTAACACCAGTCTTAGCTACGCCGGACTTCACAAAAACCTTTATTGTGGAATGTGATGCCTTAGGAAATGGAATTGGTGCAGTTTTAATGCAGGAAGGAAGACCCATTGCTTTTGAAAGTCGTCCAATCAAAGGAAAGTATTTACAAAAACCTATTTATGAGAAGTAAATGTTAGCAATACTACATGCACTAAAGAAATGGCGAACTTACCTAATGGGAAGACACTTCAAGGTAAAAACTGATCATGATAGTCTTAAACACTTTTTGGAACAAAGAATATCTTCATAAGAGCAGCAAAAATGGGTCACAAAGATGTTGGGTTATGACTTTGAAATAATCTACAAAAAAGGAAAGCTTAATGTTGTTGCAGATGCACTCTCAAGAAAAGATGAAGAGGTGGAAGCATTGCTTTGTGCCATTTCTATTATCCAACCAGATTGGATAACTGAAGCAAGAGATGAATGGAAGAAGGACAAAGATGTATGGACACTCATTCAAAAGTTGCGGCAAGATCCTAGTACATCTGATACATTTAGTTGGAAAAATGATTCCTTATGGTACAAAGATCACTTATATCTTTGTAAGAATTCCCAACTAAAACAAAATATTCTTATAGAATTGCACACTTCTCCTTTAGGAGGACACTCAGGATTTTTAAAAACTTACCACAGGGTGAAGAAAGAATTTTTTTGGGATGGCCTTAAATCTGATATTCAAAAGTTTGTGGTGGAATGTTTGGGTTGCCAGCAGAATAAAGTTGAGACAATTAAGACCCCGAGACTTCTACAACCTTTATCCATTCCAAGTCAACGTTGGGAGGAGATTTCAATGGATTTTATCACAGGTTTACCTAAGTCAGAAGGAAAGAGTGTCATCATGGTGGTAGTTGATAGACTTACCAAGTATGCACACTTTTGTGCATTATCTCATCCATTTAAAGCAAGTACAGTTGCTAGTACATTTATGGACAAAATTCAAAAGCTACATGGAATCCCAAGAGTTATTGTGAGCGACAGAGATCCCATTTTTACTGGAAATTTTTGGACGGAGTTATTTTCTTGTTTGGGTACTCAATTAGCTCATAGCTCATCTTATCATCCTCAATCTGATGGTCAAACTGAGATCGTAAATAAATGTTTGGAAGGATATCTTCATTGTTTTTTATCTGATAAACAAACACAATGGGTCAAGTGGTTACCTCTTGCTGAATGGTGGTATAACACTTCCTTCCATACTGCAGCAAAAATGACCCCATTTATGGCACTTTATGGATATCATTCACCATCCATCACATCATCTTTAAGGGAAAATTAGAAGGTTCAAGCAGTGGAAGATCACATCGAGCATCAGCAAGAAGTTCTCCAACTCTTAAAGGATAACCTGAATTTGGCACAAAATCGAATGAAACAACAGGCAGATCAACATCGTAGCGAGAGAAGTTTTGATGTAGGAGATTGGGTATTTTAACGGCTACAACCATACAAACAAATGTCCCTCAAGCAAGCAAAGAAGGATAATAAATTATCGCCAAAGTACTATGGTCCTTACAAGGTGTTGCAAAAGATTGGTACTATGGCATACAAATTGGAGCTTCCTTCTTCTTCGCGAGTACATCCAATTTTCCATGTTTCATGCTTAAAGAAGGTTATAGGTGAAAATCTTCCAGTTCAAACAATATTGCCAGAACTTGATGAGGAAGAAAAAATCATATTGGAACCTGAAGTGGTCACGGAAACAAGAACTCGACAGCTATGGAATCGATCAATTTTAGAGTATCTCATCAAGTGGAAGAACTTACCCACTGAAGATTTTACATGGGAGGATGAGAATTTTATACAGAAGCACCCAAAGCTACTCAAGCGTTGGGGACAACACTTTTTTGAAGGAGAGGGGCATGTTAGGTCCCTATATTACTAGTATAGTCCCTTATTATTGTTAGTGTAACCCCCTTATTGTTATTATTGTACCCTTGTAACCCCCATTTTGTTATTGTTGTGCCCTTAAATTATTATTGTTAGGTCGGCTAGGATTACATTGTGGCCCACTAGGATTACATTATGGCCCCATGGACTCCTATATATATAAAGGAGGTTTTGTAAATTGAATCATCCAAAAATTGTTCATTCATGTAATGTGTTGGAGGTTGCCCCCTCGAAGTGGCTTATTTCTAAGGTGCTGATATCTATTTTCTTCTATTTTTGGAGCTGGTTTCACAACAGAGTCGGAAACACATGAACTATCGCAATCCCATCTTATTCTGACATCAGCAGCAGGATTAATCCAATTTTCATGTTGCACAGTGATCTTATAGATCAAATCAATATTAGCATCACCATATTCATGTTGGACCGGTTCTATTTATCACGCTCCTTTATAGGGGTCCAAAGGAACGACAACCCTTGTACCATTATTTTCAAACGCCATCTGTATATTTTTCAAATTAATTATAGCACCCATGTCATAAGCCCAATCAAATCCAAGTAATGAAATGATACAAATTTCTATCATCAACAATCTCAATAACTTCAAATTAGTACAACACACTTGCTTCTCCAATATCTACGCTGATGCCATGCAGTCGAGCCATAGGAATGATTTTCTGCTAATTTTCCATCCTTAGCTTAATCAACGACCATTACAGCTTAGGTCTCCCCATTTGTTACCATGTCTGTTTTGGTAAAACATTGGCATCTGATCCAAGATAAAGGATGACCTGGTCCATTTCATAATCATCGATCTGCGCAGTTATCTACATTTCTCTGCAATTTATCTTCTTATGTTTGTATATCTTATGAACTGTGCACTATTTCAGTTTTTGGTATTCTTTATGAGCGCATTTTAAAATAAGCTCTTGCAATCCTTCCACAACTTTCTGATCCCTGAGCAACTTCATATATGTCTGCAAGAAATATTTCAGAATGGATGGATCAACAACCTGGGATTGAATAATCTCCTTGGGTTTATTCTTCAATGGAATCGAATGTGCTTGCACTGTTGATTTCGAAACTCCAGGGTTCATAAAATTCTTCTTCATGGTCATGAATGTTTCTCATCCGCGTTGTACATTGAACCCATTATTCTTGTATCCAAATTTTCGAACCCATGTATCCTCCATATTCTCATTTCCTTCCACTTTATCTCCTCTCGTATTTATACCACTTCGTGTCACTATGTTGATACTTAGATTCTCTTCGTGCAGTTTAGCTCTCATCATTTTTACGTTCTGGGTAGGCTACTTATTGTGATTTTCCTGCATTTTAGCCAATAATGTAGGAAAGTCCTCTATTTCATGATTAAATGTGTGACAAT
Organism: Pinus albicaulis; assembly: GCA_034641835.2. Taxonomy (NCBI): domain Eukaryota; kingdom Viridiplantae; phylum Streptophyta; class Pinopsida; order Pinales; family Pinaceae; genus Pinus; species Pinus albicaulis. The sequence goes on along the minus strand of CM076580.1, from coordinate 1,375,453,270 downwards.
ACCTATAAGATATGATTTTGAGATTATTCCAATCCCTTGCAAAATGTCCGTACTGATAACAATTATAACGTATGATCTTTCTGCGACCTTGTCCAATGCCTCCTCTTCGGCCACACCCTCATCCTTGGAAACATATGCACACTATTGGCGAACCTAGATCTTCACGACATTTTGGTTTCACTCGATATGGTCTAGGACTCTACATCATTATCTTGTAGCTTCAAAAATGCTTGTCATCATGTCCCACCGAACTATAGAAATTACAGAACAATTTCCTCGGCGACAGTATGTACTTCTGCAAAAAATGACAGTAGTTTTTGGAGTATTGGCCTACAACTTTGCATAAGCAACACCAGACATTTGGTCCCACATTTGGTCCAGTACTCGGCCCAGGCCTCAATGGAATTGGCATCCTGATGCCCAAGTAATACCTAAAAACAGGACACTGATCCTTATGGTGGCCCTCTGCTTTTCACTTTATGCACCACACTTATGAGCTTATGTCAGATCGAAACTATTTTTACTTCTTCAAATCTTTGAGTTCCATGTGTAAGATTGCAAACTGGGTTTGGATCTGTTGAACCCCTATATTAGTATCTACTATTGGTGAAGCTTCTAGCTTCATCGCAATCTCCAACGCTTCATCTTGGGTTGCGACCTTCTGTTGTGATAATGGAAATATGAGATGAGGCAACATCACAAAAATAAACCATTCCTTGTGCTGCTCATCAGGGATCTGAAAGCTAACTTGACTTAGCAGTGTCTTAAACCTTTGATCGACTTCCCACACCTTTTTAGTGACCAATTTTTTTATCTCTTTGAGCTCCATAATACATTGGAACTGCATCTTTGGCTTCCTAAATTCCTCATTCAACAAAACATTGCTATGAGCCAACATAGAATTTTGGTTCGTCGAGGTGTATTTCATATACTAGGACAATGCTCTATCCTGCAACGCTGTTACCAATTGTGCTTTCTTCATATTCTCACTAGTTATGTTCTGTGATCTCCATATTGCTTCTGCAACAAACCAAAATTGCTTGGTATCATCTAATCCTTTGAAAACATGCATCTTAGGTGAGTGATCCATGGTGAATGGGGGAGGTGGAGGTGGAGGTGGGGGAAAAAAATAGGGATGGGTTGTGATGGAAGTGGAAGGTTGGGGAATTCTCGAAGCGCCTTGATGATATTCAAATTTTATCGACGCACTTCTAGGGGTGGCAGGGTGGATTTATCCTTCTTCGCTTTCATACCCAAACAGTGGACTATACTCAGAATCAACGTAATTATTATTATCTATCCTAAATCTCTTACGTCGTTGTGTAGTTCAGGTTTTATTTCCTCCGAACATCAATCTGATTGCATCTGTAGCACACCCTTTTCACACAATAACATCTTAATCAAAAGCTTCAATGAGTTCAAGTACTTACCTCATAATCCTTTGAAAAATTTACACTTAGCTTCGCTATAGGATACAAACGTATTAATCACGAACTCAATAATAAATCCTCCAAGGATACTATCGATCCAATAAACATCGAACCTCGTGATCTTGTTATCAGTTTTCCTTAGAGTCTTGATCAGCTCTAGAGTCCATGTAGTAGGTTTATCGTTCTTTAAATGGGTCTATTGCTCAGTAATCTTGATAAAAACTTTCACATCTCGCTAGAAAATGATGAGAAAAATATCTCGTGTTGATCTGTAAAGATATACATCTGCAACCACGTTTCAGTATATAGGCACGGATTTCTATTTTCTTGCTCAAAAAAATCACGTTATTTTAGATCTACCCAGTCTTAAATATATTTCTTAAACATATGCCACATCCACATATCCCTCAATGAAATCCCTGTCCCGACAATAGAACCATTTTTTGGCTTGATGGGGCCTAGACCCAGGTTCATATATGGTTGCGTGAACCAAAAAACCCCACTATTACTGGCCCTTTCAGCAACAATATGCTACGTATACCGAAGTATCACTCGAGGCCATATAGGGGGATGCTAGAACTAGATTTGTGCATCCATAGGGATAATGGAATGTGACTTTATGGCTTATCTTCCTTTCAATACTTAATAGAGCTTCGCATAATAGACTGGTTAATTCTATAGTTGCGGTTCAACACTTCTATTGAACCAACTTGAGACTGTGCGATATTACTTTAACATGCATAAAAAAACATAAATAACCATAAACAGGACTTCGCAATGCAATTATATATTAGAATCCTTACTTGGCACATATAACACAAAAATAAAAGTAAAGCAAACACATAAAATCAAAACATAGATCTGTCTTCAAGATTCTTTCATTAATGCTCATATCTTCCCAATATAATCAGTTCCACCCTGCGCACTCAGCTGCAGGGGTCTGAACACTCAGTTGCAGACTTACTAAGGTCTCCACGCTCTCAACTAAAAGAGCCTTTTCTCTAACCCAAACCAAAGAACACAGACTCAAAATGATCTCACATCCAAGTGCATTTTATCATCACATATCAAGTATTATCTTCAAGGCTATCCTAGAGTCCTTATATATCCTTTACATTTACAATACCATGGTCTGAAAACCATGGGTGGAGCTCAACGTATACAAAATATTCCCATTATTTTACAAAATAAGGGGCTTTGACCCACCCGAAAACCACTAAGACTCTTACTTAACTCTGTTCTATGTGCTCTACTCCTCGATCTGTGAAGTCTTTCACAAAATATTTCATTGAGGGGTACTCAGTCAAACATAGGTCATTTTGGGTTGGCTCTCTCTGTAACATGTAATTTGACTATTGCCTGGGATCAATCCCTGACTCCTGACCTAGTCATATTCATACCACAGCTCTAATTGGCCACTGCTGACGTCACACTCTACTACTCATCATCCTCCATGGTGTTCCAATGGTCCATGGTCATACTTACTCTCGATACACTAGTTGCACAAAGGTAAATCACTCGACAGTTAAATCTAGCGAGGGGTGGTGTAGTTTAGTTCCAGCTCTAGGTTCTAAGCCCCATATCAGAAAACCCTCATCAATCTTTCCCATCTATCAACCCGTGATCACTACTCCATCCTCCTCCTCCATTTTCGATGTCCAGAGGTAGGGTGTCACAACCATGTGACTAGTGGGCCTTACCTCTACACACTTTTCTTTTGAATGGTCCACGGGGATAGTACCTCATAGTATCATGCTAACTCACCTTGGTGCCCTATCCCAAAAATTCTATTTGTAGCTTCTTTTAATTAATCCCTAGGTGGGTCCCACTAGATGATGCCATCCCAATACCCTCATCCCAGTGCTCTCCTTTACCCCTTCGCTTGCTACTTCGCATTAGAGCTTCTAGGCTAACCTAGCCATGGGCCCGCCCTACACCTATGGGGATTCTCTTCGTCATTCACCTCTCATTTATCATTTTGACTATGGCCCCGCTACAGAGGTTCTATAAACATCAATAGTGGTATCAACGTTTGACAATGGAAATGGTGGAGCTCTAAATCACTCGATAGTGCTACCCCTCTTGAACTTGGGTGAAAGTCACTCCATTGAGTTCCTAGCCCCCAGACATTCCTTGTGCATGAAAATGGAATTATAGGCATGTTGGCATAGGCGCTCTTGTGGAAACTATCTATTAGGGGTTTCTAATGAACTCCTTAAGGGCCTCCACCGAGTCTTGCCACATGCCAAGGATTTCATACTCTAAAGAAGGCTTGTAAGTAGCTCCATGGCACTATGTAGGGGCTTCCAGGGCCTAAAAAGTAGCACAAGGAATCTTGTGGAATACCTCTAGGTTGTTGAAAATTCAAGGTTGACTAAGCCTTCATGCAAGGGTTTCAGACTATCCTTACACTTAAAAGAGGGAATAACTCTTTCAATGCTACTGCAACACCACCTGCAAAAATTCGTAGGCTTGTAATCATTATGAATATACTTATGCATCTATATATACACAAACCCTGCTAATATAGGCATCCTTAATGTAATCATCATACATGCAATAAATGATATTTGTATACCAATGGTACCATGTTTTAGCCCAAATCCTCATGGATCCTCCCGATGATTTTATTTTCTGCATGTTATGATATTATATCCAATCATTTTCACATAGATTATTGTTTCATTCCAAGGACATAACTTAAGTTAGTTATCATGTAAAACATTACACATTTCTTTGCATATTATATGTTATGAACTACACTAGCAAGCATTCAACACAACACTTCATTCAAATCTAGAAGCACATAATTACTCAACAAGTTTATCAACATCATTCATTTCCGAGATGTGGCACACACACACACACACACACACATATATAACTGCCATTTACACATAGAGGTGTAACCACAGACTCAATAAATTAATGGTACTGTTACAGTCCATAAAACCAGAGCATTTCAAACCATAAATGCATCACAAATTCATTAAAATTTAAACAAGTACAGAAGGACACTTATCTTTAAGTTTGTAGGGAAACTGAGTTTGGGACAAAAACTATCCACCCAACCATAGATTGTTTCAGTCAAGTTCACTTGTACTTGTCACCCCCACACCAGATTCAAGAGACCAAGGGGAATTTCTCAAAGGACTGAAACACTAACTTCTAGCTATAACGGGGATTCCAGAGGACCTATTTCCTCAATCCAACCAACTTGCTGCTACAATAATTAATGCACATGGAATCTATAGGTTCACCATCCCCACCCTTAAAAGTAATATTGAGAATTCACCTCCTTCCTAGAAATTTGAGAATCCACTGCAAAACCCAAGTGTAAAAAAATAAATATTCAAGAATGACATCTACATATATTAACTCAAAGAGTGGTCTCTTCCCCAAGTTTTCCAGGGCTCTAGGGACCACTATCTCAACCCACAACCTCTAGGGAACACAAGATGTTACAAGGCCCCAAATATTTCTATCTCAGCCTAAAACCTTCAAGCCACCCAAGTTGTTACAGGGCTCTAGAGACAATTGCCTCAACCCATAGCCTCCAGGAGACCCAAGCTATTGCATGGCTCCATATATTTCTATCTCAACCCACAGCCTCCAAGGAATCCAAGTTATTATAGGGCTCCAAATAATAGTATCCCAACCCACAACCTCCACGGAACCATGAGACCAATTACCTTCACTTATATTCTCTTATTTTTTGTGTTTTCCTACTCTGCTCTCTATAGAAGGTTGCTCGAATGGTTTCCCTCTGACTGATTAACACTTTCTTCAAGTCAAGTTCCCTCTCCCATTATCTAATTGCCCCCAACATGAAATTAAATTCCCATGCCAATGTGAACGCTGCCAGAATGAATGTGAATGTCTATCCATGCCTTGAATTCTTTTCTAGGCTGCATTTACTACCTCATGCTTGTGGCCTGCAATATGTTGTTTTCCTTCTTGTTGATGGTGTTGGATCTACCAACATGCATGGGATCTCCCCGATATGAATTCTAAATTAGACCTCACACTGTTTGGTGTAGGATTCACATATGGAACAAAGGCTTGGTTGTCTTATTCTTAAATATATTACTTGGCTCTTGTTTCTAGCAAGGGAGAGTGATGTTGATGTATTTTCATAAAGAAAGAGGGTGTGCCTGGTGAGTGTCCGATTGTAAGTGTGCCAAGGTTATTCTACTGCAAGAAAGAGGGAGAGAGAGAGGTGAGCCTCTAAGAGAGAGGTAAGAGAGAGGTAATAGTACCACTCAGGAAGAGACACACGTGAAATGAAGGATTCTGTCTAACACCTAGCGCAATATTCCACAATGGATGTGATGTTCATTACACACAAAAACTTAATAAGGATTAGTTAAGTGTCCTACGGAGTAGTCCACAAAGACGTGACAAAAATTACACACACATTAATATGAGAAAGGTCTACCTAATATCATGCAGAATAGCCTTACAAATTTTCATACGTCATGTGTGAAGAACATGTTGGCCTTGAAAGGGTTTTGTTATTAAGTAAAATTTCTAAGACACATGTATACAATGAACATCACTAGCTCCAATAGTGGAGCGGTGGAGCCACTTCTTTCTCCACAAAAGAACCAGACATTCTCTCTATGGATTTGTTGGTTGAGCCAAGGTGAAAAGTCCTTAGCTCATACAATGAGGGAGTATATATAACCAAGGGTCACTCTTTGACTACCCTCATGATTGTTTGACTTCCCATGACTTTTCTAGTTACATGACTCTTTACATTCTTGTGTGTCCTTTGGATTTCCAATTTACAACCCATTTGTTTATGATGGATATAATATATAATAGTGATGTGGTGACATGAAACTACTTACATGGACTTCTTGATGATGTGGAAATGTCAAGCCATTTTTTATGTTGATAGTTAATTGTCTTCATGAAATATCTCTTCTTCAATCATCCACAAGCCTTTATGGTCGGGAGCCTTCAATGATCTCAAGTATTGAAGTCACAAACTATTTTCCTTTCACTTCCCTCGATAAATAATCGAGTAAGTTTAGCTGCAAGAGTGTCTTTGAACATGCTGTATTCCTTGTTTTATTCACTTACCATCTTGCCATGACTTGATGGAGAAAATTTTCTTGCAATTCACTCATGACGAGACGACATCAATCCGAAAACCCCTATTCTAAGATGACACATTCAATCCATAAACTGGGCCTGGGACAGGTGAAAGGTTGGGCAAGGAGGCTCAATGATTGCACAACTACGTATTTCATACAGAAAAGAGGCAACCTTGAGCCTTGATATTATGCACTGTGCAGTTCAGTCTTGATTGAGGGACATGATTGCGCAATTTCTAGAGTCAGAGGGGACAGGAAATAAAGATGAGAGTTGGGAAAGCCAAATCCATAGTTCAAGATGCCAGGGAGCTCTGGGTGACTGCACAATTCACAATTCTAAGGCTCAAGGGATGAGCTTTTGTCTTTAAGTTGCGAAGTGAAAAGTTCAAGTTGGGTTGGAGGCTTCAACTGCGCAATTACTGAGGTCAAGGTCGTGTGCTGGTCACCAAAATTGCGCAATGGGGAAGTCCTTGTGAAGCTAGTATTGTGCACTGCGCAGTGCCAAGTAGCAGGGTCACAGCCAGAGGACTGAGACTGTGTAGTGTGCAATTCAAGGGAGGCCCAGAGAGGCTAGGTTACTTGGTCAGGAATTGTTTCTAGAAAATGATTGTGGAACAGGTGAGATTTATGTGAGCATTGATAGATTTTTATTGTGATTACACACTCAACATACTTGATGACTCAAATACATAGATTATTTTGGAAATAAATAGAAAGCATTATGCTTCGCGTGACAATTTTGTGACCAGTCATGACAAGCGCGACACCAAAGATACACTTTACAATGATTGTGACGACACTTGTGCGACGATGTTTAGAACTTTGGAAATGAGTGCGATGGATACTTACATAGTTATAAAAACTCATTTGCACAAATATGACCTCTTGGAATCACTGGAAGAAGCTCATACATTCATTGTAATAGCCAACATGCCAAAGGTGACTCTTTGCCTACCTTGCGAAAGGGATCACAAGAGAAATATAATGAACTTAAAAGTTTGCGAAAGTCATGAGAAAGACCAAGGAAGGCTCTAAAATTTTGGTATAGGAAAAAAAATTGGAGGAGTGTTGTAGTAGCTACAACACTTCTTAATCCATTACCCTTCTTCCTTGTTATTCTTCCCAAGCAACATGGGCATGTGTACTCTTATTTGCAGCCCATTTACTTCATGAGCCAATTCCTTAAGAGAATACACCAACCAGCCTTTAATGGATATCCAAACAATTCATATTTTTCTGTTGAAGAAAAACCTCAACATCCCAAGCAAGAAAGCTCCTCTTCCTTATCTTTGGAATCTATGTCCCTTGACTCAGTCCCTTTTTAAATTTTATTTTTCTATAAAAATATTTACAATGCATTTCTATGATATTATCATGGTCGGGGCTATAACATTTTCCTAGTCTACACACAATAACCTGTCCAACGATGAAATAATTGTGTCAATCGGAGTATGTATGTGAAAGTTATGTGACTCAAAATTTGTTTTTCCTATTTTCACCACCATAATTCTAGAGGATGCCACATTAGCCTCATTATTCATTGGAAATGAGCTAGAGAGGTGATTATGATTAATAAGACTCTAGAAGAGTATACTGTAACTTTGGTTAAGAGTTGAGTTAAGGTATTGACTTGTGTTATAACTGGGCCACTAGGAGGAAAATGGATTTCATGATTTTGAGTGCATTTTTTGATAGATGAGAAATAATAATTGATATGGATAGAACGTAGAGCACACAAAGAGGATTTTTGCACTGGAATAGCCCACGGGCCACATGCCATACTTCTTTATACTCGCAGTCATTTTCTATTTAGATAAAGAGAGAAGAGAAACCTCACCTTCTAGGTGGGTTTTTCTCCCAAAATGGTTTCCCAAGTCATATCTTGTGTCAAATGTGTGTGTGAGATTTTATTTTTTTGTTCTCAACTTTCCACATAATTTAATTCACATGCATACACTATTAAAAATAATATATAATAGTGTATAATATCAAATTTTAAATATAATTTTATCAAATATGTTGTGATGAATTGTCCAGTGGAATATCCACAATAGTTTATGGATCATATTGGTATCAAAGCATGTTTCTTTGGGTATATTGTGGAGATTTACATGGGATCTAGATCAGTTGGGCCAAACGTCATAAAACATAATCATGGCTGATGAATCTATGAATAACCCTTATGATCTTGTAGAGTAGAGTTTTTTTATGGCTGGAACAATAAGTAGCATATATAAATCGTAATGTAAATATCCTTATGATGGCCCTACGCAATAATATTTGGATATTCAGAGAAGATGGGGATCCCAATGCAGAGGAAAAATCAGAAGGGGGATGAGCAGATCAATAAAAAAAAAGAACCAACCGAAGAAAATATCTGAAAAATATCAACCCAGTTCGAGTGACGTGAGTCAGTAATAGTCCCTATTAAAAATGGAATCGAAAGTCAATATCAATTCATACAAATGTGATATTGATGCTCTGAAGCTGAATCACTGGTTGCAACAACTAAAAGTTTATTTTCATGTTCATCATATAGAGGAGGAATAGAATATTTCATTTGTGTGGTTGAAATTAGAGGGCCATGCCCTGACTTGGTGGGAAATTAACACAAATACGTTGAGGTTGGAAGGAGAAACTCTAGTGGCTAACTAGGAGGAGTTCAAAACCCTTATAAAGTCTCATTTTTACCATATTGGGCATGTAGAGGACCAATGGATCCATTGGAACTACATGAGGAAAAAATGGAGGCAAAGAGTGTTGAAGTATACCACAGAGTTTAGAAAGTTGGGTATCTCCCCAAAGAACCCAAATGTACTCTTCAAGTATTTTAGAGTTCCACAACACCATTTATGGGATCAAGTGATGTTTTTCAAGCCCATATAAATGGATGGGGATTGTGTGTAGTGACAGGACCTGAAGGACATAGACACGAAGAAAGCGAAATTAAGTGGATCGAAGGAGAAGGGGCATTAGGACACTTCTAAGGAGCGGAAGAAGAAGAAAAAAGGGGGAAAAGATAAAAATACAACATCCACAACACATCAGTGAAAATATCCCAACAACTACAGCAACATTGATGGCCATACATAGGAGAAGCATTAGAGGTTGCATTTAGAGCTTACAAAGATAAAGACAATAAGAAGAATAATCTCATGGCACTTGATTCAAGCAACCAAGTTGGAAACAACTCAGAGGTGGATGAGAATATTGTTTATACATCAGTGAAAAAGGAGGTGACACTGAGTAGCCTTCAGCAATAAGAAGAGAAAGTGTTGAAAATGCAGCAAGATGATGGAGCTTAGTGAAATGAAGTCGCCTTCACTAAGTGGGCCCGTAGGCGATTTTTGGTGCAAAGTCTATTTTTAGACTATGTCTATTTTTAGACATATGGAGCATGGTCCAGGGGTTGCAGTATGTTATTCTTGAAGTATTGGTCATGTTGGTAAAAATAGATGGACCTCTATTTTTAGACATATAGGTCGAAGTCTATTTTAGGTAACTATCCTAAAAATAGAAAAGTCAAATATTATTAGCCCTTAATAATATTTGGACTATAAACTTCAGTTTATTCTCTTACAGCACTTCAGTTGGAGCTACGGATGTGGCCCATGCACCTGATAGAAGGAATTATGCTATTCCTAGGGGTTTGGTGAGATCATGCATGGTTGACTTCAGTTAGAACTCAAGTGGCGGAGTTTGGTGGAGTTGATGAGACAGTTGGTGGAGTTGTGTTCGGTTTAACTTAGTTGAACTAGTTGTGTTTAGTTTAACTGGCTAATACACTAGTAATGAGTGGAGTGAATTAAATATTATTTAATTCACTAATTATTAACTCATTTATTCAACTCAAGAACACATCAGTTCACTACAGTGCATGGACAGTTCAGTGGAGACCAGTGGAAGAGGTAGATGAAAGGGTGAGTTTGCTATTAGTTGCGACAGCATTTGTGCATGAGATTTGCACAAGCATTGGAGGAGATTGCCCATGAGGATTGCGCAGTTGAAGCCAAGGAGATTCGAACTTGGATCTCTTAGTAGACCAGCCTTGATTGCGCAATAGAGGCATGCAATTAGTGGATGTGTTTTGAACCTGTGACTTGTTCAACACCAAGCTAGTTTGTGTGCAACTTCATGAGATAGTACTAAGTCCTTGTGAGGAGTATTGTACTGAGTTTGTTACATGTTTTATCCATGATAATATACACAATAGCTGCAGGGTTTTCAGCTATAAGCTTTCCCCATACATACTGTGTAATGTGTGTGATGTTTTGATGATTGTTTGATCGCATATCGCTTCTTTTATTTCCGCATGTGTGATGATCTGAGTGGAAGAGATTATGTGTTGCATATGAATTCGAATTGATATGTATTCAGGATAATCTACGATGGATAAATATTATTTTATTCAGCAAATTTCTACATAATGTCGGAGCTATTAAGCGGTGATCATCACAGTGATTACAAAATTATTTCGATAGACAGAGTCTGCATGCAGGCCAGGTAGCCTCTGGATCCATCCTTTCTTTGAAAGGTGATATATCCAGTAAACACCCCTTGCAGTCGATCTCTGTGCTAGAAATAATTTGTTCTCACAGATCTAGAGCGGTTGAGCTTTGAGGTGGAATTTGAAATTTTGCAGCAGTTTTGTTTTCTTGGTGCCGGTGTTGAAAATGTCTTTCAACGGTTTGCGACTCAAATATGCCCTTGAAGGCAGTTCGAATTATGTTGCATGGAAGGATCACATGGAGGCAGTATTAGAAGATAATGGTCTGAAGGAGTTCGTAGATACGGATGTCCAAAAGCCCACTGATCCTGCTGAAGTCGAGCTTGTAAAAGAAGATGGCGAAATGTCGAAGGACACGATGGAGGGCGTCGAGGATCACATTGTATCCGACATGCATGGAAAAGCTTCTACATATTTAATGTGGAAAGCTTTGAAGGATCTATTCCAGAGTAAGAGCGAACAAAGGAAGCTGGTGCTCAAGGATAAGCTCAGAAACATTAAGATGGAGAAAGGCGACAGTATCGCCAAATACCTCACGAAGTTCACTCAATGCAGAGATGAGATGGGAAGTGTGGGGGTGATTGTCGAAGAAGAGGATATGGTAGACCTGGCTCTCCTTGGTCTTTCGAAGGCTTGGCATTCCTATCAGGACTCTGTCAATGGTCGGGAGAAGTTGCCAGGATGGGAGCGACTTTGGGCGGATCTCATGCAAGAGGAGATAAGGAGGACTACATGAGATGGATCTTCATCAAAGGGAGCTGATGAAGAAAATTGCACTTTGGTTGCCAAAGAAAAGAAGGGGAAGAAGCAAAATGCTTCTCGGTATGGTGCGAAAAGGCAAGAAGCAAGACATGTCCAAGGTGATGTTTTCCACGCTGTCACCGGCACGGACTATACCTGAAGTGTCCGCGAGAAGAAGAAAAATAAGAAGGTACGCGGATACACGGCGGGAGAGGCATTGGCTTCTCAATTCGAATTGGATTTTTAATTGATCGCATGCTTGGTTTCAAGTGTGGCGGGATCAGTATGGTTCTTGGACAGTGGTGCGTCATTTCACATGACCGGAGATCGAGATTTGCTTTCAGATCTGGAGGAAAAAGATCTTGGAGTGCACATCGAGATGGGCGATGATGGTAGATACAGTGCGACTAGTATCGGTACCATTTCCTTTGAGAGGGAATCTGGTAAACCTTTCATATTGAAGGAAGTTTTTCATGTTCCAGGATTGATGAAGAACCTGATTTCTATGGCTATGTGGGAAGACAAGGGGTATGATGTGGTCTTCAGCGAAGGAAAAGCCTTCCTGTGCAGTAAGACTACTGTTGAGACCCGGAAGATAGGGGTTCGATTCAAGAACCTTTATCAGTTGCAAGTAGATGGATGCGTAGCAATGGCATGCAAGGCGGGAGAAGTGGTAGGCCGGGATGATGAGGGCGGGCTGCGAAAGCGAGGAGATTGGGCCACCTTCACCATGGAGCTTTGAAGATGCGACAGATTTCCTCGGGCTTCTAAAGAGCACTCTTGCGCGATCAGGGTCAGAAGTGCAAGGGGTGTACCTTGGGGAAGTATGTGAAAGCCAACTTTCACGAGAAGGATAGTTGCGCCACGACGAACCTTGAGAGAGTTCACACAGACGTGTGTGGTCCTTTCTCTGTAGCTTCGACAGTAAAGCACAAGTACTATGTGATCTTTTTTGATGATTTCTCTCGGAAGTGCTGGATATTCTTCATGCAGAAGAAGAGCGAGACATTTTCTAAGTTCTGTGAATTCAAGGCGCTGGTAGAGAAGGAATTGGGGAAGCATGTGAAGGATCTTAGGAGCGACAATGGTGGTGAATTCATCTCGGCTGAATTCAAAGACTTTTGCAGCGCAGAAGGGATTCAGAGAGAGCTCATCGCACCCCATAACCCACAGCAGAACGGGGTGGCTGAGCGGAAGAACAGAAAGATCATGGGTGCTGCACAGGCGATGTTGCATGATCAGGTCCTACCCCTTCACTTGTGGGCTGAGGCATGCAATACAACAGTGTATGTGCAGAACCATTTTCCTCACAAGGTTCTTGGCATGAGTACCTTTGGAGGAGGCGTTTTACGGCAAGAGGCCTGAATATTTCTCATGCGAGAATTTTGGCTCATGTCTACAGGCATGTGACGAAGGATGCCGAGAAGAAGGCCGGATCCGACCGCGAGAGGTTGGAATGTTGTGGGGTACAGCGATACACCTCACAACTATGGGGTGTATTTGTCGGACGGTCGCAGGAGCGTAGAACGGATATCAAATTTCATGAGGAGAAAGCCATGAAGTGTTCGCTTGAGAGGGAGCCACACTTGCATGCAGATGAGGAGCTATTAGTTCCTAAGGATGAGTCTCAGGATGTGGATCGGCCACAAGATGAGGTTCATGGAGTGGAAGAGACCACTCAGGCAGCGCCAACCATCAGAGGGCGGAAGCGCACTACAGAAGCTGAGCGACTGGCTCAAGATGCAGAGAAGGTTGTAGGAGCACCTACATCACAACGCAGACAGAGACAGTCACCTGATCGGTACACTGGATATATGGCTCTTGTGAGCAAGTGTATCGTGACAGAGCCATCCTATTTCGAGGAAGCTGTGGAGGACCCCGCATGGGTAGATGCCATGGTGGAAGAGTATAATTTGATTGTCAGAAAAAGTGCATGGGAGATTGTCTCGAGACCGGAGGGGAAATCAGTGGTGGGTTCGAGATGGATCTACAAAGTGAAGCAGGCAGCTGACGGGAGTGTGGATAAGTACAAGGCAAGATTTGTTGCCCGAGGCTTTTCACGGATTGAGATTGAGGGATCGATTATGAGGAGACCTTTGCACACGATCTCGCGAGGTACTCTTCCATACGGACGAATCCTTGCTCTCTCGAGCGCGGATGGGTTGGCACATTCATCAGATGGCTGTGAAGACTACGTTCCTCAACGAAGTCATTGAGGAGGAGGTGTAAATTGAGCAACCTAAAGGATTCGATATCTTCAGCAGTGAGTCGCATGTGTGCCGACTCAAGAGAGCACTGTATGGGTTGAAACAAGCACCTCGTGCTTGGTACACTCGCATCGACAGTTATTTCACCAGACTTGGATTCTCCAAGAGTGAGGTGGATCCTAACCTGTACCAGATTGTGGTGGAGGGGAAGTTGTTGATCATCGTACTGTATGTAGATGATTTGATTCTGACGGGTGATGATCTGTTGATACTTTCATGCAAGGAGGACCTTGCTAGAGAGTTCGAGATGAAGGAATTGGGCCTCCTTCATTATTTCCTGGGATTGGAGATTTGGCAGCGTAGTGGAGAACTGTTTGTTTCTCAGGGCAAGTATGCCTGAGAGATTCTGGAGAGGTTCGGCATGCATGGATGCAAGCTTGTTGATACTCCTCTTCCTGGTGGTTGGAGGAAGGAGGATGCTACTTCAGCGGAGGTAGTGGATGCCACTGTCTATAGACAGTTGGTGGGGTCGCTTATGTATACGAGTCGATACACGACCCGATATATGCTATCTTGTTAACCAAATTTCACAAGCTATGGTTAAGCCTACCAAGCTCTTTTGGAAGGCGAGGCAAGCATGTCCATTGCGTTATCTTAGTGGCACATCGGGAGGCTCCATGGTACCGGACGGGAGGATGGAGCGAAGCTTTACGGCTTCAACGGTACGGATTGGGCGGGGAGCCCAACGGAGTGAAAGAGCACATCCGGGAGGGATTTTCCGGCATTGGGTTGACGAGTTTCCGAGTACGGCGGGGAGCGAGAGGGGGTCAGTGGCACTCGGTCGGCGAGAGGCCGAGTACATGGCAGCAAGCTTGGCTGCATGCGAGGCTATTTGGATGAGGAAGATCCTCGTTGGATTGTTCGGGTTGCATTTGGAGCCTACGGTGATTTACTGTGATAACCAGAGTTGCATTAAACTCTCGGCTAATCCGGTATTTCATGATAGATCCAAACACATCGACATCAGGTACCATCATATCAGAGATTGTGTTCAGCGGAGAATCATGATGCTTTCATATGTTCCCACGGAGGATCAGGATGCCGACATCTTGACGAAGGCGCTCACCGGGAGCAAGTTCGAATTCCACAGAGGCAGGATAGGGGTTGCAGATAATCCATATCTTGCTGAGAGGGAGTGTTGAAAATGCAGCAAGATGATGGAGCTTAGTGAAATGAAGTCGCCTTCACTAAGTGGGCCCGCAGGCGATTTTGGCGCAAAGTCTATTTTTAGACTATGTCTATTTTTAGACATATGGAGCATGGTCCAGGGGTTGCAGTATGTTATTCTTGGAGTATTGGTCATTTTGGTAAAAATAGATGGACCTCTATTTTTAGACATTTAGGTCGAAGTCTATTTTTAGACTGCTTATCCTAAAAATAGAAAAGTCAAATATTATTTACCCTTAATAATATTTGGACTCTAAACTTCAGTTTACTCTCTTGGAGCACTTCAGTTCGAGCTACAGAAGTGGCTCATGCATCTGACAGAGGAATTACACTATTCCTAGGGGGTTTGGTGAGCTCATGCATGGTTGACTTCAGTTAGGACTTCAGTGGTAGAAGTTTGGTGGAGTTGATGAGACAGTTGGTGGAGTTGTGTTCGGTTTAACTTAGTTGAACTAGTTGAGATTAGTTTAACTAGCTAATCAACTAGTAATAAGTGGAGTGAATTAAATATTATTTAATTCACTAATTATTAACTCATTATTCAACTCAAGAACACATCAGTTCACTACAGTGCATGGACAGTTCAGTGGAGACCAGTGAAAGAGGTAGATGAAAGGGTTGAGATAGCTATCAGTTGTGACATCAGTTCTGCATGAGATTTGCACCACACTTGGAGGAATTTCCCATGATGATTGCACTGTCAAGCCAAGGAGATTTGAACCTTGGATCTCTTATTAGACCAGCCTTGATTGCGCAATAGAGGTAGGCAATTAGTGGATGTGTTTTGAACCTGTGACTTGTTCAAAACCAAGCTAGTTTGTGTGTAACTTGATGAGATAGTAATGAGTACTTGTGAGGAGTATTGTACTGAGTTTGTTACATGTTTTCTCCATTATAATATACCGAATAGCTGGGGGTTTTCAGCGATAAGCTTTCCCCATACATACTGTGTAATGTGTGTGATGTTTTGATGATCTTTTGATCACATACCGCTTGTTTTATTTCCGCATGTGTGATGATCTGAGTGGAAGAGATTATGTGTTGCATATGAATTCGAATTGATCTGTGATCAGGATAATATCAGTGGATAAATATTATTTATTCAGCAAATTTCTACAGAAATAAATGTCCAAACTCTTCCATATAAATATATAGGTCAAGAACACAAATATTGATGCTTTTTTTGACTCATGATCATAGTTGTATCTCATTGGCGCAAGGTTGGTCAACAAGTTGGGGTTGGAATTTCATGATCATCCAAGCCCATATCCGTTGGGATGGGTAAATAATTATGTCAAGATGAAGGTAATTTTTGGTTTCTTAATTGTTTCGATGACTACCGAGGACTAAGTCCTCTTGCTTCGGGAATTGGTTGGTCTCATGTAGCCTAAGGGAGTATTTCCTATATTTATATCAAATGTATATTCTATTATATCTTTATGGTTTACCAGATTAGTAATAAATTGTGATCAAGACATTAAATTATAATATTCCATGTGTAAGAAACTTTTACGTCATATAAGATCTCAAATTGTTCATAAATATCAAAGAGAAATCCCAATGAAGGCATATCATAAAGCAAACAGAAGCTTTACGAATAAAAAACAAATAAGAGAAATTAGAAATAGAAGAAGAAAATTAACTAAGGTTATGTTATACAATTGGATGCTTACCAGAGATTAAAAAAAATGAAGTATTCAATATTGTGTATTATTTATCTCATAAATTGACGTCATAGATAAGTGGAATGAATTCAAAATTCTCTGATAGTATAATATGGGACAACATTTAAACTCATAACGGACTGAAACAAAATATTTTGATCATGTCAATAATCGAATTGTTATTCAGACATCATAACATGACCGCACAAATGACAATAGTAAATATGAATGTTGCCAATGTAATTAATGCAACAACCTGCAATAAAATCGAAGCATCAGGCACCTTGGCTTATCTCACAAAGAGTTTTATGATTTGAAGTACCTAAGACAATACAATGTCTAGGGAAATAAAAACAGATATGGTAACCATCGGTTAAACTATTGATCAAGTCAATAACAGTAATCCACTAGTTTTCTTTAGTAGTAATTAAACAGAGATAACGCACAAAACACAAAAATACACTAATTAAAAATTATAAAACATGACATCAGGTTGGTGCTGCAAGTGCAATCATACCTATTTTCTTTTTAAGTAAATCTCTTTCACCTCAAAATAAATCCCCTCAAAATGAGAAACTAGGTCCATTATACAAAATAAGTAATTTTTTTTAGTAATTGTCTTTAAATTAAAAGTAATTGAGTAATTAAATGAAATAAACGAAGTCATCTTCTTAGGAAATTTTTCCCCTTAGCGGATTTCTTGGTCGCTTTAGTCGGCTTCTTAGACGTGTCGGTCAATGATATTCCTTGGGGATCCTTTGCATTTTTCTTCTTCGAGTTAGGAAATATTTTCATGGTGACATATTCTTCTTCTCATTCTTCAAAATCCTAAACTACAGACTGTAGTGGGGGAACCATCTGCGCCATTGCAGTTGTTGCTACTAAAATAAACTATGGATTTAGACGCTTATTTACTTTAGCAATTTGATCTCATTCAACCGATGAAAACCATGGTACTTTCTTGAACTTGGAGATAATCATATTCAACTGAGACTTTAGCTGGTAACGTGTAGGAGGAAGGCCTTAGATCAATTTGCCTAATATTGCTAATATGTTGAAATCTTTGCATAAAGATTTTATCACTTATGGCATAGAAATAACTTTCTCCTTAGGTTGGTATAATTGTCTTATTAGCTTATCTTCTAGCTCTTTGATTCGATTAGCTTTGGTTCTTAGTGCCACTTTATAATTATTGAGTTTTTCTCCAAATTTAGTGAGCATTTCTCGTAGCTTCCTATTACTAGCAGTTGATTCCATAACCTCTTGGCCACAACCTCTTTAATTTTTTTGTGACAATTGAGTATGTCAAAATCAATCAACTTACTTAAATTTATAGCTAAATAGGTCCCTCTAGATCCCAACAACTCTATATTATCATATGTCTCTATTTTTACTACAGTAAGATTAAAAATATTATCGTCAAATTTAGTTGAGGATATGAATCTAGGACCTGTAGTAGGAGTCATTTCCCTAAGAGAAACTTCCTCTACAATCTGTGCTTCCTCAGGAAACAACATTAGTTCCCTTCCGATGCTTTCTACAAACTTATTTTTGATGAAGTTGTTCTTTACTTACAATGATCATTTACCCAAATCCTTTGGTTGTGCTTATTCAAGCATTTGTTGGAATTATTTAGATAATTCTTCCACACTTCTCTCAAAGGTTTCAAATTCATCTTCTCCATATTTTCTTGCTTTGACTGTGCGTCCTACTTCCACCAAATGCAATTAATATGCATTTTTCTTCAAGGTGTTGTTAGTTGGTGTAGCTATGGATTGAATGGGATTTGGAATCTTGACTTGAATGGTCCCAAAAGAACTATCTTTACTCGACTTCATCTCTTTTTGAATCCCTTTATTTTTCTGCTTCTGGGATACCTGTATATCTGCTTGTTTTTTTTTTTTTTGAGGCAAAGGAAACACATTAGTCAATTGTTAAATAATTTTTTTGGATTCACGAATGTAAGAAAACAAACTAACTCATTTCCTCAAATTAGAAATAATACAAAGTGGTTCATATTTCCAGTAGGAATCATTTTCCAAACTAAAGGATAACAATCCCTTTTCAATCCCATCAATTGTTGTATTATGTGTAGAAGTCAAAGATAAAACTCGATAAAGAAATTTAAAAGTGCCTTTTTATTTTTAGAAACAAAATGGGATTCATTTAAATAAAGTCACTGTCATAGCACTTCGTATGCAAATATTTGTGGAGTGACAAATTTTGGGAGGCGATAAGGCTCCTTCTCGAAACCGTAGATTCTAATTATTAAGTAATCCAGAATCAAGAACCAATCTCCAATGCTATCTTCTTTAGTCAACCATAAAAAAAATTCTAGCCTCCTTTAATATCCTATTAGGTGTTTTCCCAACAATTTGGCCCAGAGGTAAAAAGAGAAACAATCGATATATTGAACATAACTCCCTGGGGTTTGTCCTGGATACATAGTTTCATTCCACATGTAAATATCATTTTTTGTGCCTTCCTTATCTCGGTTTCCTTCCATTAATCGTTTTGAAGTGAATTATGTGAGATAATTAAATATAACCAAATGTACCAAGTAAACAATGTCTACAAACCTTGAAAGGATCAGTGGTGCTAAAATCTAAAATTACACTTTGAATCAAATACCCAGGGAAATTAATAATGACTTCATGAGGGATTGACATTATCAGTCTATACTCGCAAGCATATTCTCATCCATCTCCTAATCATTTAGGAGACCTAACATTACCACTAGGAGGGACACTATTATCTGAAAGAAGGATTTCAGTATCCTAGTCAATGTGAGTAATTCTACTTTTGGTTTTTTAGTGGGATTTTTAAATAAATTCTAAAAAAAAATCTTATTTTTGTCCTATAACCATGTAATAAAATCTTCATTAAATTTATCATTTGAAATATCTACACCTTTAGAGGGAAATTTCAACATTTTATCAAATTATTACTCAAATACTTCCATGAAGACTTGGTTAGTTACAGGGGATCCAGTTTTGGGGTAAAAAAACTAGCTAGAAGCAGGATCACATCTAGGTCAAAGTTGGTAGCCGGTAAGGTGGCATTGAGGACTCGATTTAACTAAACATTCATCCTGATAAAAAAATTTGGAGGTGGGTTCTAGGATTTTCTTCAGGGTAAGGATATATGTGGTTTGAACTAGGGTATCCCTTATTTGAGCTAAGTCATTTATAAAGGTCGCTTTAGATGATTCCTTCATCATCCTTATCACTAATTCTTTGAAATTTCTTCATAAATGAAACAATGCGATGGGTTGACGATTTTCAATACTTACTTGGCTCTCTACGATAGAATTTATTGAGATCCTAGTCTTAGGCCATTCCCTTGAAAGGTTTTTATACTCCCTCAAATTAGTTTTTTAAGTTGGGGAATAGTTATGCCACAGGATGGGGTAGTTATGTTACAGGAAAAACCGTAAACCCCACCTCAAAAATAGGGAAATTTTATATTTTTTAATATTTTAAATAACATATGCGGGTTCTCTATGTATGGACCCACGTGTATACGCGGAAAATTCTTGGTAGAGTTGCGTATGAGTTTTGAAATATTGTTTATTGAGAAATATGACCAATTCGGAATGGAAGGGCTCCTCAAGGCCAATGCATAAGTCATCAAGTATATAATGGTGATAAATGATGCTATAATAGATGCCCCCTAATATATGAGGTTAGAAGGGGTACATGATGGCCGAAATGTATTATGTGCATAGAAAGAACCTTGTGAGGACTAGAGAGGACTTCACTAGATTTTAGCCTGCCAAAAAAGTAGTGATAGAAATTAGAAATATATCTCATGTCTGAGGCGGGCATACCCATGCTCAGTGAAAGAAAAGCATGTCCGCATTTGAATTGTGGAGCTTTTCCAATATGTATACAAGTATAGCTGAAATGTAAAGTACATAGTGAATCATCTGATCACTGCCCGGAAGTATAAGTCAAAATAATGTCCAAGTATCACATATAGAAGATTGATCAATGATGCTGCAACAGATATATGATCACGAAAGTCAAAGCTGAATCTCCAAGTACCAAACCATAAGTGGTGGAACAAATGGTACAACACGCAACTCGGGAGCCAACATATAAGATTTTTTTGTGATTAAACTGCAACATATAAGGGTGGATGGTGTCACTAGAAAAAAACTGAAGGAGCTGTCAAAGTGAACCAAAACATGCTGATGCAAACCTGAGGTCTTCACCGATCACCATGGCACAATTCTACACAATGGGAATAAATGAGCTGAGGTCGACCATGTGAGAAATTGTTTGATTACCAATCATTGATATATACCGCTAACAAACATGATACAACCCACCGATAATGATAATGAGTGTCAAGGTGCCCCAGTACAATCTAGCAAGTGCGAATGAATGAGTTGAAGTCAGACACTTGAAAGAATCTATAAATCAGGAGAAAACGATGTATTCTCACTGTTGATAGCGAAGAGTCTGCCACTGATGACTACAAAACCTAAGGTACTGATAAAAGGACTCTAGAACTTATTCCCAGAGCAATGAGTCAGAGTCGATGGGAAAAGATCTGCTGGAAGGAAGGCATTAAGGCATCCCACATCGGTCCAACGCGAGTGTAACCCGTAGGCCAAATTTTGGAAGGAATCAGACGAAGTAAAGTGAAGTAACCAACCCGAAGTACGTTTCTAGCATGCACAAGATGAAGCTAGCGCACGGTAGAAACCCTTTGAACCAACCAATAATGAAAGCTGACAAAGAGGCAAGATATCCACCGATAGGGTCAAATGGAAATCAAGGTACTGCACGAATCTCAGGTGTGATAATGTAAGATGAAGTCGAACACAAGGGAAACCACTCAGTCAAAGACCCATGATGTTGATCAAATGTTGAGAGCAGAAAGTCACCTACAATGATGTAAATAGGGCCAGGGTGCGGCTCTAGGTTTAATCTCAGAGAAATATGTCATAGTCGATAAGAGACAAACCCGCCAGCAAGAATTCAGCGGAGGCCTTCTCAAACCGGCACGATAAAAGGACCAAATAACTGATGTGATAGAACAAGATACTTACAAGACTAGGAAGGCCAACTGAAAAATGAGTCAAAAGACACCGAAGAAAGGCCGACTTAGGTTAACTTCCCTTGAACAAAAGCCTGACTCATGTTGACTATGGCAACAAATGATAACTCTGTATAAGTTTGTCATGCAAGAGGCATAAACAAACCCTCCATATGATTGGAAGAGATAACCAACCGGGGGAGTACTGACTAAAAAACAAGGTTATGGCTTCTCCTAAGTCAAAAACTAAAACCATCCCAAATGGAGAAAAAACTTAGCTTTTTTGTGCTTTGTTCAAGGGCGACACAACTAACACTGTAGCTGCCATCAAGTATGGAAGTAATATCCCGTCCCCGCTCTTTTTCCATTTTTTTTTTTTTTGTCTTTTTCATATTTCAAAGCCTAAAAAAGAATAAAGGAATACCTATAGTACAATGGACAGAACGAGTGTCGAGAAACAGATGCACTAGTTCCTAAGATAGGAACAATCCTATGCTCAATGCAAGGTGTCAGAAACTAGTAAGTGACACTCAAAGGAATGTTTCATCCATAGGTAAAGGTGTCAAGTCACAAAGGCTAAGTGATTGCATGGTTAACTTGTAGAGAAATACATGGTTAAAAGGGGGCTTAAGCATGAGTCCAAATGAAGCCGGCTAAAGGCCAGGATAAACAAGTAGTCAATATGCAAATGCAGCAATACAACTCGACAACATATGGGAACCTCTAGGGTAAATGGCCAGAATAAAGATAGCAAAGAAGAAGAAGAATGAAGCTTCAATGCATAAGTCATGGTGGGACTAAAAAGGACTCCCGAGCCTACATAAATTGCAGCATGGGCGACAAATTCTAGCGAGGAACTAACTAGGAAGCCCATGTAAAGGATGACTCTACCACCAAGTCATGAAAAAAATCGGCGAGTGAAATGGGTTAAATACTCATGACATGATGGGATCGACCCTATGGCAAGTAATTAGAATGGAGGCCATGACATATCAGTGGTCATGGGTCTGAAGGAAAACTAGGAATATGTCAAATTCAGCATAATGTACCTGAAAAATACTTTTCCCAATGCTTACGAGCCAAAAGGTTAAACAACCTTAATCAAATTCAAAAAATAAACACAAATTAAATTTGTGAAAAAAATTCAAATTATGGGCATAAATAAATATTTTGAATCACATTTTGATCATTTGTGCATTGCATAAGTGGAAAAAGGAGCTCTGGGGAAAAAAATCCTCATCTCAATTACGGAGGAACCGACCACCAAATCACTTCAAATCAGTCAAGTAAACCTTAGACTCGTCATATTTATCAATTTCGTTCCTGTTTTAAGCAAAATTTTGGATTTTTGACAATAGGAAATATATTTTCATTGAAATCATCTGTGCCTACGTGAGTTCGTGAGAAGGAACCTGCGTATGATATGCGATAGTGTACAAACAGGGTCGCGTATGTGTAGAGAAAAATTAAAAACTTGTATCTAATCAGTCAATTGATGAATTTTCCCAGGATGTAAATCAGTTGGAGAGAACATGAGCATAGTGCTATTGGTAATGAAGTGATGGAGGACCAACAATCCTTAGATATTCTTCAGAATTGTGGGTTACTCAAATTTTTCAAAATGTCGAATATGAAAAGCAATGTTTGTTTGCTTCAGATGCTGGTTGATCATTGGGAATTGGAAGAAGATTGTTTTATAATTGATCAAATGCCACTACGAATAGAGGTGGAAGACATATACTTTATTACTGGAATTTCCCAAAGGGGAGACCCAATAGATTTGCACGGCAAGCCCGTTGGAGGGCTTAACGTAGAAGATTATGTCCAAGTCTATTGCGTAGATGATGCAAAGAAGGTGGGAACTCATATTCCCATCAAAGATATGAAGGATTTGTACATGAAAATCCTTCTCTTTACCATTGGCAGAGTAGCAGGATCGACTTCTCTACATCATGCTTCACGCACACATATGAGTATAGAAGTGGAATGCTTGATTCATATTTTTGATTGGTTCACAACCTTGCCACGCAATCTGGAAAAAAAAAAATTGACTTCTGTCTGGAAGATAAAGACTAAAAACTTCGGATACGGTACAATCTTGCTGACATTATTCTTTGAGAGAGTCCTAGGGCTTTAGCCCAAGGTCATCTCGACTATCAGTAGCCCAAGAGATCCAAGAATAGCTTGATGGGCAGATCTGATGAAGAGACTGGGAGGAATTGAAGTTCCCCGAACCACTTGGGATGATGAGTTTTTCCAATGGCGGGAAGAACAAGTCATCGCAGTGGAGGATTATCCCTATGCTGGGATGAACTTTCGAGCAGATCCCGATTTTGTTCTTCCACCTGGAGCAGCATGGGGTGCAATTGGTAAGATTGCATTTTTTTATTTTTTATTATATGATTTTTATTTTTATCTTTTCAAATTATATGAAAAATGAAATTTTTTTTTTGATAGGACAATATGACTTACACAATTTTAATGATCATGATGCAAACATGGGGCTAGTTAGGCTATAGGGTTACCCAAGGCACAAGCGCCATAGAGTTGAGGCAGATTATGAAGACCCAGGAAGGACCTCCATGCACTACAGAGAAACTTGTTGATATTTTTAAAGTATTGAATGATTAATATGCCAATCAAGTGCTTGATTAGCTAATGATTCTGCTAACCAATTATCAACCAAGGCATAAGCTCCTTTCTTCAGGACCTTTTTGATGATAAAGGGGCCATACCACATAGATTTGAACTTGCCTGCCCCTAAGGAATCCTTCTCTTGGGAATAAACCAAGACAAGGTCACCTTCAGAGAAAACCCTAGGTTTGATCGCCTTATCGCATTGAACCTTCACCCGTTTCTTATGCGCCTCATTCATCGTAGTTGCATCTCGGCGCTGCTCATCGATAGGTTCTAGATGGATAAGGCATTCTTCGAGACTGGAAATTTTAGGAAGAAGCTAAATTTCTAACTTAAGGGAAGGAATTTCGTATTCAATAGGAAATATAGATTCCAATCCATAATCTAGTTGAAATGGAGTGATACCAGTTGCAGTTTTTACCGACATCCGGTATGCCGAAAGTGCAGGGTACAACATGATATGCCAATTGGATCTACCTTTATCAATTGTCTATTGAAGAATTGTATTCAAGGATTTGTTAATAGTTTCAACTTTCCCATTGGCTTGAGGATAGTAAGGAGATGAATTCTCCTGCCGAAAACCTAATTTTAGAGCTAATTCAACCATCATGTTGTTTTGAAAATGACTGCCATGGTCAGTGACAATCTCTTTAGGGATACCAAAGCGAGAAATGAATTTATTGAAAAGGAACAGAGCTGCTATCTCACTATCATTCCCAAAAGTAAGCATAGCCTCAACCCACTTCGTGAAGTAGTCTATGACTACAATAATGTACTTGTGACCTTTAGCTGAAGGCGGGTTACAAGTAGTATAATCAATACCCCAATTTGTGAAGGGACCGATAGTGATGACATGAAAGAGCGGAGTTGGATGAGTGTGCATATTTCGAGTATAAACCTGACAAGGATGACACTTTTTGACTGCTTCAATACAATATTTGAAAATTGAAGGCCAAAAGTATCCTACACGCAATATTTTTTGGGCTGTAGCAAGCCCAGATAAATGACCGCAACAAGCTCCACCATGGAAATCATTCAGCACAACCTCAACTTCCTCAAGATTTAAGCAACGTCTAAGGATAGAATCGACCCCATGATGATATAGAGTGTCACCAATAATTAAATAAATTTTGGCTAAGTGACGCAAATTTCGGTGCTCATCTTTTGAAAAAGCTAAGAGAAAATTTGCATTCTGGAGATAAACTATGAGATCCCCATACCAAGGATCCTATGAAGAAATGAGAAAAATATGTTCATCACAGAATGATTCTTCATAAACAATCTCTTCTCCACAAGGCAACTCAAAATTCAACTCCGCAAATACTAACAATTTCTTGGACTTGGCAGACAAAAATTCAAGATCAAATTCCTGCAAAATAACAATCCATCAATTGTATTTGCCCCCAATCACTTGCCTACTGAGAACAAATTGAAATGGATTTGCTATTGCCAAAACATATGTTTTGCAAAGGAGAATATAATGTCTTAGCCGTTGAATAACATGAACAACTATCAAAGAAATTTTCTCTATCGGAGAATACCGGAGTTCAGGACCTACCAAACCTTGACTAAGGTAGTATATAACATGCTCAGAAAGAGCATCATCTTCCTAAACCAGAACCATACCAGTGGTAGATTCTGCTACAATGAGATACAAGAGGAAATCCCTGCTATAATTGGGTGGACTTAGTAATGGAGCAAAGGTCAATGTTTTTTTCAAAGCATCGAATGAACGTTGAGAAAAGTCATCCCAAAAGAATGGAACTCATTTCTTTAACAACCTCATAAATCCCTTTGTAATCTCGACATAATTTATGATGAATCTCTGTAGGAAATTAGCTTTTCCTTGCAGACTTTGAAGTTGACGAATCAAAGATGAGGGAGGCAATTGAAGTATTGCCTCAACATTTAAGGGATCTACCCGAATTCCTTCCGTAGACACGATGAATCCCAACAACCGATAGGATGTGACAACGAAAAAACAATTATTAGGGTTAAACCGAATTTTGTAATATTGACATCATTCAAAAAATTGACGGAGGTGAGAAGGATGATCAATTCTCTTGCGAGAACGCGCAGCTAAATCATCCAAATATGCCTCGATAATATGTTTGATGTCGTGGAAGGCATAAGACATGGCTCGCTGAAAGGTAGCTCCAGCATTTTTAAGGCCGAAAGGAATCTTCTTGTAAGAAAGGTACCCCAGGGAAAAATAAACGCAGTCTTATGCTGATCTTCAAGATGGATAGTGATTTGATTATATCCTGAGAAACCATCCATGAAGGAGAAAATATCATTCCCTTCACACTCATCGATGATCTGATATATAAATGGTGTGGGGTAATTATCTTTAGTACATGCCTTATTTAGGTCCCTGAAATCGATGCAAACTCGGATCGTTCCTTGTTTCTTGTCCACATGAACTGGATTTGAAACTCACTCAGTTAATGGAACTGGGTAAATGAAACCCACCTTATGCAACTTCTCCACCCCGAATTTGATAGCTGATGCCTTCCTAGGGTTGACCGGACGAAGATTCTACTTAATAGGCTTATAATTTTCGTATGTCTTGATCTCATGATGGAAAATAGATGGATCTATACCAGGCATTTCTTCATAAGACCAAGAAAACACATCCCGAAATTCTCGAAAGAGATCAGTGTAAGTCTAAATTTATTCAAGGGAACACTCGGCTCCAATGAAGACATTCTCAATAATGTTGGGATCTCTGGAGATGTTCACCGGGGTACTAGCAGAAATAACAACCATGTTCCCTTCAGCAAATACTTGTGCTGGTGCTAAAGGGTTCACGATGGGGTGAACATTCTTAGAAGACTGAAGGCTAGGGAAACTTGATCCAACTTCTCGCAAGTCTGGTAGAAAATAAGACCGATGATGCAAATCATCCCACGGTATCTCTACACTAGTCATTACTTCGAGGATGGCCTCTTCAGATGGAAGAGTGGTGTCAAGGCAATCCTGAGCGGAAAATGAACTAAGAGTCCAAGCCGGAGTCACATCTCATTAGGTGAATTTTGAGGTTTAAAATGGGCCTCCTAAGAAAAATTTACAACCAAAATAAAATTTATAAGAACCAATAGGATTCAAGATGATGATGTCAACCATAGGGGATGATTCACCTTTTTTTAAGTAAAAGGGTAAAAATATTAAAAAATAATAAAATAATAAAACTACTTTTTCAACTTGTATTTTCAACTTATCTCCCAATGTTTTTACTCAAATTTTGAGCGGGAGTACTCAATGGATGCAAAAATTAATTCCTCATCCAAGGAGTACCCATGTTGCAAACTTTTGATGGACCCTACTATGCGAAAAATGAGAAATACATGAAAAAATGTGATTGCAATCACGTTTTTTATGTATTTCTCATTTTTCGTGTAGAAGGGTCTGTCGAAAGTATGTAACCTGGGTACTCATTGGATGAGGAATTAAATTTTACATCCAACAAGTAATATTGCTCGAAATTTGAGTAAAAACTTTGGGAGATAAGTTGAAAATACGAATTGAAAAAGTAGTTTTTTCTTTTTTCCCTCTAAAATTTTATGATGTCGTCAAATATTATTTTATTATTTCCATTATTATTTTTTAATTTCCTTAGGAGGCCCATTTTAGACATCACAATTCCCTTAATGTCTATCCAATTCCTCCGGTGAAAGAGAAACTGGCATGGAATCTGTAGAGTCAACAATAGACCTATAAGAAATCTCAGCTGCAGAGATAGGAAATTCCATTCCACCCACTTGACCTTTTGCTAATGTGGAGGTAGGAGAAGGTAAGGTCCAAGGGTCTGAAAAATAGTGAGTTCGGAAGAACTCTCTCCGATTAGGAACCCTTGAGGATGAAATAGCATTGATATGAACCGAAGGAGGCGGAAGATCAAAAGTAACCATCAAGGATGTATACATTCCAACCCCCAGATTCTCAACAGGTTGCTTGGTATCATTCACGAAGGGAATGGTTGAGTCAGAAGATGCATTCGGATCTATAGGAGAACAATCCAGCTAATCAACTGTGACAATTCTCCCTTCGTGAGGGAAACATACAATATGAAATAATGAGGATGCAATATCATCCATCTCATAGATCTAGTTTCGCCCCAACATAAGGTTATAGTCTAAGCTTGCATCAACTATCTCAACTTTGATATTAACAATTTTACCCCCAACACATATGGGTAAAGCTGGAACAATGCCATGCAACCTATGAGAATGACCATCAAACGCAGTCAAAAGAGTGGCTGAAGGGACAGCTGAAGGAGATCCAATGGGTTTCCAACATGCAAGAGACATTACAAACGTGGAAGCGCCCTCATCAACAACCATTTGAAAAATATTAAATTTCTGGTAAGTTGACTTGATATGGAAAGCCATATGGTGAGGAAGTCTCTTTTTAAAAGTTGACATATCAAATGTGATAATAAGAGAATTCTTTGAATCAACAGCCCAATGGCAGTGAGCAATGCACTCCTTTGTGCAGGACACGAATGGAGTACCTCTAACGCAGAAATGGCACAAAGACTTTGTGCCAGATCTTCTACAATAAAGTAGTTCTAAGCAACCTTGGAATTAGGATTGATTTCCATATGCTTTGTAAACCCTTTCGACATCTGAGGTATAGGCTCAACTGCATGCCTCTCTATATGGAGTGGCTCAACATTATTAGGAGCACCCTTAGCTTTCGAAGACTCAGCTTTGCCATAATCATGAGATCTCGTAGTGATATCTGCATGAGCACTCATCATGTATATGTTTGATGGATTTTCCCCTTCCTGGCTGGCCCCGGAGGGAGCCCCACTATTTTCATTGGCGCCAACAAGTAATTATTGCCCTTGGGGAAAAGGGTTTTTCAACACAGCCTAGGAACTAGAAGAATCCTATTGAGCTAACAATGCTGGGCATCTTGAATTTTAGGGAAGAGGTGCGTAAGATGGTCTCTAGTGCACAAATTTCATGGAAACTTAACTTTCATTTATTATACTTCTTGTCTGCTCAACTTAATGTTCCTAAATTGAGGTCATAAATTGTCAACCAGGGCTAGTAAACTATTGAAGTGAAGTGCACTATATGTGCCTAGGTATTTGTTTCTCACTACGTTGTGTTTAGTGTTTTTTTTCCAATGTTTTTAGTTTTGTGTTTTTATTCTAAGAGGAAAATAACTAAGTTTTGGCAAAGAGAAGTTGTTGGTCACACTAAAACAGAGCAAAACCTATTCTAAACTATGTATGGCACTTAGAAAATGCAAAACTTTGACAAGAAAATAACTCACAACATGAACTCAATAACTCACAACATGAACTCAGTCCAATTCATTCATCAGAAATATGTTGGAATAGCTTGAGAAAAGGATAAGTTAGTGCCATGAGGTTCTTCTAAGTAAACAAATACCTACAGGATCACAGAGAAAATCTTATCCATGGCTAGAAATTTGTTGGAACATATTTGGAAAAGATAGTCTGCAACACAATGAGGAACTCTACTCTAAATTAACCTATGACACTGAAATTAATCCATTCTGCAACTTAAATTGTCACTACTAAGCCTTATTCGGAAGTTAGGAGTCTTTTGGAATAGTTTTGGGAAAAAGGCTATTTGTACAATTATAAGAGATTGCAGAACAGTTAAGGCCTTGAACTGATATCACTAATTCCTGTCCATATGATGATGTGTTGGAAGAGATTAATAACAAGAGTAGTTTGTAAATAATCAAGGCCTTGAAGTTTAATGGAACAAAACTAACTAATGAAACTAAAAATACAATAGATAAAGCTGAACTAAAATGAAATCATTCAAACTTCAAATGCAGTGACCACAACTGTACTAGAATTCCATTATCCTAACTTGAAATACAGTGAACAAAAACTGAACTAGCGCGCCATTAATATCCGGAGTATTAAAACTACACTTATAATGCAACTAATCTCTAAATTATTACAGCCCTATCTCATTCAGTATTAGGGATATTTTGGAAAAATTCAGAAGAACAAGTCTAGCTGTAACAATTGATGTAATTGAGCACAAAAACTTAAAGTTCAGAAAAAGGCAACTAATTCCTAAAATACTACAGTTATATCTCATTCAATATTAGTGATATTTTGGAATAAATCGTGAGAACAATACTAGACTGTAGCATCCAATGCAAGTGAGTATAAAACACAAAGTTCAGAAAATTGCTTAAACTAGGAATGCAACAAGGCTAAAATTAATTATCTAAACAATGTGCACAAAGCTTCTCGGGCAGTAGGGGCCCTCTACCACCGGATCAGCATACAAATATCCTCAAGATTGCCTCAGATATTGCAATAAAGTGGTGCTTCTTTCATTAAAGGAAAAGTATTTCAAAAACAAAGTATTACGGTCTTTTGAGATCTAGCAACAAAACATAAATCTAGCTAGCCATTTCTCGGTCTCCCGAGTCATTCTTATAAGAAAATTACATAACCTCCCTTGAGATAAAATAGGAATAAATGTCTTTCCCAACTAAAATCAAATTAGAACTCTGGTGGAGGTCTCGTACTGTGATTAAAGACATCTGTACAGTCCTTGTCCTATTAGAAGTCTGTCTCTTAGTTTTGGTTTCCCACATGCATAACCACCTGTAGAATTCTGCTTAGACTTCGTAGGGAGAAAGGAATGATGTGGATGAAGTCTGGAATTCACCCATATGCATTTTTCTTTGAGGTGACACCTGGAACCTGTGAGAACATGAAGACAGCTGCGGAATCGGCAACTAGCTACAGAATGGTTGCATTCTGTAGCTAAGTCTAGTAAAAAATTACTACAACAACAAAACCAAAAAAGTGTAGCAAGTTAGTCATTATATACATTCTTAAAGTGTCTTTAACCAATCCTATTGACCATTTAAGTCTGTAATTGATAAGGGACAAAGGAAATGAAGTGAAATTTGGTGAAGGGGAAGGACATCTTTGGGGCTCAACACTTCTTACCCTCTCCAACATGATCATTGGATTTGTTTGCATTCCCCTTCCCATCCTTGTCCTTTTTCTTATTATTTCATCCCTTCTTATTCCCATCGGATTGTTGATTTCCTTTGGGGTTAGAATTTTGAACAACATTAATTGCCAAGGGTTGAGAAGGAGTTGACACTGAAGGCATGTTGTGAAACCAGCTCCAAAAATAGAAGAAAAGAGATATCAACGCCTTAGAAATAAGCCACTTAGAGGGGGCAACCTCCAATACATTTCATGAATGAAAAATTCTTGGATGATACAAATTAAAAAACATCCTTTCTATATATAGGAGTCCATGGGGCCATGATGTAATCCTAGTGGGCCACAATGTAATCCTAGCCGACCTAACAATAATAATTTAAGGGCACAATAATAACAAAATGGGGGTTACAAGAGTACAATAATAACAATAAGGGGGTTACACTAACAACAATAAGGGACTATACTAGTAATATAGGGACCTAACATGCCCCTCTCCTTCAAAAAAGTGTTGTCCTCAACACTTGAGTAGCTATGGGTGCTTCTGTATAAAATTCTCATCCTCCCATGTAGAATCTTCAGTGGGTAAGTTCTTCCACTTGATGAGATACTCTGAAATTGATCGATTCCGTAGTTGTCGAGTTCTTGTTTCCGTGACCGCTTCCGGTTCCAATATGATTTTTACTTCCTCATCAAGTTCTAGCAATATTGTTTGAACTGGAAGATTTTCACCTATAACCTTCTTTAAGCATGAAACATGGAAAACTGGATGTACTCGCGAAGAAGCAGGAAGCTCCAATTTGTGTGCCATAGTACCAATCTTTTGCAACACCTTGTAAGGACCATAGTACTTTGGCGATAATTTATTATCCTTCTTTGCTTGCTTGAGGGACATTTGTTTGTATGGTTGTAGGCGTAAAAATACCCAATCTCCTACATCAAAACTTCTCTCGCTACGATGTTGATCTGCCTGTTGTTTCATTCGATTTTGTGCCAAATTCAGGTTATCCTTTAAGAGTTGGAGAACTTCTTGCTGATGCTCGATGTGATCTTCCCCTGCTTGAACCTTCGAATTTTCCCTTAAAGATGATGTGATGGATGGTGGATGATATCCATAAAGTGCCATAAATGGGGTCATTTTTGCTGCAGTATGGAAGGAAGTATTATACCACCATTCAGCAAGAGGTAACCACTTGACCCATTGTGTTTGTTTATCATATAAAAAACAACGAAGATATCCTTCCAAACATTTATTTACTATCTCAGTTTGACCATCAGATTGAGGATGATAAGATGAGCTATGAGCTAATTGAGTACCCAAACAAGAAAAGAACTCCATCCAAAAATTTCCAGTAAAAATGGAATCTCTGTCGCTCACAATAACCCTTGGGTTTCCATGCAGCTTTTGAATTGTGTCCATAAATGTAGTAGCAACTGTACTTGCTTTAAATGGATGAGATAATGCACAAAAGTGTGCATACTTGGTAAGTCTATCAACTACCACCATGATGACACTCTTTCCTTC
Source organism: Pinus albicaulis (assembly GCA_034641835.2). Lineage (NCBI taxonomy): Eukaryota > Viridiplantae > Streptophyta > Pinopsida > Pinales > Pinaceae > Pinus > Pinus albicaulis. Next base: position 1,375,420,217 of record CM076580.1, on the reverse strand, counting down.
GGACTTAGGTAAACCTATGATAAAATCCATTGAAATCTCCTCCCAACGTTGACTTGGAATGAATAAAGGTTGTAGAAGACCTAGGGTTTTAACTGTATCAACTTTATTCTGCTAGCAAACCAAACACTCTGACTCAAAATTTTGAATATTAGATTTAAGGCCATCCCAAAAAAATTCTTTCTTCACCCTGTGGTAAGTTTTTAAAAATCCTGAGTGTCCTCCTAAAGGAGAAGTGTGCAATTCCAAAAGAATATTTTGTTTTAGTTGGGAATTCTTACAAAGATATAAGCGATCTTTGTACCCTAAGGAATCATTTTTCCAACTAAATGTATCAGATGTACTAGGATCTTGCTGCAACTTTTGAATGAGTGTCCATACATATTTTTCCTTCTTCCATTCATCTCTTGATTCGGTTATCCAATCTGGTTGGATAATAGAAATGGCACAAAGCAATGCTTCCACCTCTTCATTCTTTCTTGAGAGTGCATCTGCAACAACATTAAGCTTTCCTTTTTTGTAGATTATTTCAAAGTCATAACCCAACATCTTTTTGACCCATTTTTGCTGCTCTTCTGAAGATAGTCTTTGTTCCAAAAAGTGTTTAAGACTATCATGATCAGTTTTTACCTTGAAGTGTCTTCCCATTAGGTAAGTTTGCCATTTCTTTAGTTCCTGCAGTATTGCTAACGTTTCCTTCTCATAAATAGGTTTCTGTAAATACTTTCCTTTTATTGGACAACTTTCAAAAGAAATGGGTCTTCCCTCTTGCATTAAAACAAAACCAATTCCATTTCCTATGGCATCACATTCCACAATAAAGGTTTTTTGTGAAGTCTGGCTAGCTAAAACCGATGCTAGGAACATTGCCTCTTTAAGATTTTCAAAGGCCTTAGTTGCTTCAGGAGTCCATAAAAATGCATCTTTCTTCAATAATGTTGTTAGAGGTGCTGCTATTCTTCCATAATTCTTAACAAACTTGCGATAATACCTTGTTAACCCAAGAAATCCTCGCAACTTCTTTATGGTTGTGGGGAGTTTCCATTCCTTAATGGCTTTAATTTTGTTAGGGTCTACCTTAACACGCTCATGAGATACAATATGACCCAGATATTCCACCTCTTGTACTCCAAAGAAACATTTGGATGTTTTTGCATATAATTGTTTCTCTTGCAATGGTTTGAGCACCCTGTCAACATGTTGAACATGAACATTCCAAGACCTGCTATAGATTAGTATATCATCAAAAAATACTAGCACAAATTTTCTAAGGAAGGGTTTGAAAATGGAATTCATCAACCCTTGAAATGTAGAAGGTGCATTGGTAAGGCCAAAAGGCATGACCAAAAATTCATAATGAGCCTCAGGGAAAATTTTAAGGATGGAAAATCATCTCGAAGTTTAAAACATTGGCGAATGTCACTAATCCCTAATATGAAAACTATAAAACATTTATTGATATATTTGTAAAATTATTTAAATTTATAATGATTTTATATATAGCCTTTATATAATGTTGTCGATTTTTAAGGTAAAATAATTTTATATTGTAAAATTTGGGCGAATCATTTTTAGAAAAAATGGAAATTGGCAAAACTTTTTTTTGGAAAAACCATGGAAAATTAGCCCACCTGCGAATATTAGCCCCTAAGATTTTCCATGACCCTCATGAGTTTGAAAATCTATTTTCAGAATATCTTCAGTCTTCATTCTAATTTGATGATATCCTGAATGAAGATCCAACTTGGTAAAATAAATTTCTCCATGTAATTCATCCAATAATTCATCAATCACAGGAATGGGAAATTTATCTTTAATGGTGAGTTTATTGAGCTCCTTATAATCCGGACACATGCGCCATGATCCATCCTTCTTGTGTACCAATACTACAAGAGTAGAGAAAGAACTTTGACTAGGTTGAATTATACCCGCCTCTAACATTTCTGCAATCATACGTTCAATTTCGCTCTTTTGGACATAAGGATATCTATAAGGCCTGATATTTGGAGGAACACTTCCTGGAATCAAATGAATAGCATGATCATGATCACAAATAGGTGGGAGTCCTTTGGGAGTTTCAAACACCTTGGAATGATTGTCCAAGACTTGTTGGAGATCTGCAGAAATAGATGATTTTGATGTTGAAACTTCTAGTGAGCATAATTGTGCAATTACACCTCGTTGTTCTTTCTTTAGAAGCTTTTTCATGACATTAGAGCTTATTATCCTTCCCAGCTTCCCTTCAATACCCCGTAATTCGACTTCCTTTCCTTCTGAAAAAAATTTCAAGAAAAGTTCTTGAAAATTAAAAGCTACCATCCCTAAAGATTGTAACCATTGTACTCCTAGTACAACATCAACACCTCCCATAGGAATGGAAAGCATTGGACTATTCAATACATATTCCCCCATGGTTAGCTTGATATTATGGAATTTTCCAGAGAAATTTATAGTTCCTCCACTTGCAACCATCACTTGACATTCTGGTGCTGGGTATAGGAAACAATTCAATTCCTTGGCTACCTTACAATGAATAAAATTATGGGTACTACCTAAATCAATCAACACTATTACCTTTTTCTTCTTGATATGTCCTTCTATCTTGAGAGTTTGAGGAGTGGTAATTCCCGCCAATGCATTACACGATATGGTCAGACTCATTTCTTCCTCTTCTAGGGTTGGTTCCTGGTGTATATCCTCTTCTTGTTCATTTTCTTCTTCCTCTTCACAATCTATGTAAAATAATTTCTTCTCAGCACACTTATGACCTTTAGTGTATTTTCTATCACAACTTTAGCAAAGCCCTTTTTCTCTTTTTTCTTCCAATTGTTGTGGTGTCAACCTTGTAGGTTGTGGAAATCTAGGAGTAGCAACACTTCCCTCTTTATAGAAGTGAGTGGCAGGCTTCCTTGTCGCCATAATTTTACATTCAATTTTTCTTGCCAACCTGAATGCCTTCTCCAATGAATCAGGTTCCAAAATGTGAACTTCATGTTGGATGTTATCCTTTAAAATACCTATGAAGAGATCAATCCTGTGTTCCTCTGGAATATCAGTTACCCTTATATTCAATTTTTTGGAAGTCCTCAATGTGCTCCCCCATTAAACCCTTTTGTTTGAGATTTATCAATTGGCTAAAGAAGGTGTTGCTCTTTGTATCCTCATAATGTGCTATCATTTCCTCCGTAAAAATTGACCAAGTGACATTTTTTTTATGGGAGAAAAGCCATCGATACCATACAAATGTATTTTGTTCTAAATGTAAAGTTGCAATGCGTACCTTTTGTGTGTTTTGCACATTATGGAGATCAAAATATTACTCCATCTGTAGTATCCATGTTACAAGATCCTTTCCATCAAAATTCCTCATATCCATTTTTGGAATATGGTGGTTCTTCCCTCCAACATTAGAGTTTATGAAATCAAGATTAACATTTATTTTTTTCTCATCATGAGTTTCCTCTACTATCTTTTCACCATTAGGAAAAATTTCTTGTATCAACTTTGTCAAACTTTCCATGTCTGCTTTTAGATCATTCTTCATGTTTTCCATCTTAGCTTCCATGTCATCCATCTTAGATTCCATGCCAGCTTCCATGCCATCCATCTTAGCTTCCATCCCATTCTTCAAACCATCCATCTTATATTCCACGCCTTTCTTAAAAACTTCCATGTCATTTTTTGTTGCTCTTTGCGAGAGCGAAATTTGTTGCACTTGCCCTTGTAATTTTGATATGTCATTTTTCCATTCTTCGTCTTCGTAAGTCATAGTAGAGCCTTATAAAGGCTTAATGGTTGTTGAATTCTTTCTAGGGGCCATTTGAGAATCCAATACTGATATATATTCTACAATATGCCCTTGGAATCAATTCAACTTGATTCTTCAAACAAGACTTATGCAATTTGGAAAAAAAAATACACACCTTTTACTTGATTTTGAGGAGCCTGATATTGAAATTGACTTATCTCTATACTTGCAGATCCTCAATATCTAAAATTTAGCTCTGTATTAGTTCTATGAATCTTCTTTGAAATTCCACAGGTCTGACTTGAATTTGATTCTTCAAGACAAAGTTATGTCCAATCTCCCACAATGACCTAATTATGGACTAGTTCAGTAGAGCGAAATTGTATGACTTGCCACGTGTCACTGTTTGCTCCTTTGGCTTTGAAATTTATAGACAGGAAACTACAGTTCGTTTACTTCCAGCCACTTTTTACATAATTCCAATCCGATGCTCAGAGAGAGAGTTATGAATATTTTCCCATGATAACCTATTTGAGATGAAATTCGGGAGCCTGAAAAAGACCTAACTTCCATAGATAATATCTCCAAAAATATTGCGAACCAAGCTCTGAAATTTTTTAATGACGTTCCTCAGGATTTCAGCTTCACACTCTAAAACTTTCATCTTCTGAACCTTCGTAGAAACAAATTTATAGCGAAAATTCCACGATGACTCGTTCAGCAAACAACCCTAGAATCTAAAGTTCGATGCAAAATGTTGTGAAACGAGCTCCAAAATAGAAGAAAAGAGATGTATCAATGCCCGTAAAATAAGCCAACGAGGGGGAAACTCAATACACTACACAATTAACAATTATTGGATGATACGTATTACAAAACCTCCTTTTCTATATATAGGAGTCCATGGGGCCACAATGTAATCCTAGCCGACCTAACAATAATAATAATTTACGTTAACAATAACAACAATATGGGGGCCAGGCACAATAATAACAATACAAGTTAAATTAACAATAATATGACTATAATAGTAATATAGGATCTAACAAGGCACAACCCATTGCATGATCATGACAGATTAATAGACAATCGTCAGTAATTGATTTAGCGTTAGTCGTTCGACTATCGACGAACCAACAATCTCCGCTACCATGAGGACCAAAGCTAGTTTCACAATCTAATTCATGAGGAGCATATGGAAATTTTTTATTAAGGACTCCAGACTGAGAATAAATCAGTTCTAGCTGCTGAGCCCTAAAAATAGCCCGCTCTTCAGAAAATACCCCTAAAAGGGATATATCCTTTGAGATTTTTTGCTGTAAAGATTTCAAAAACCATTCAAGAAGGAATTCATTCAAGATTTGGGATTTAATGAGCCTCTTCCTTCTTCTCCATTCTTGAATATGATCATAAATGTGAGTTGCTTTGTCCTGCTGAAAATTGGCTAAGAGGTCAGTCCCGACGTCATAACAAACATGTAACTAAAAATGGTTTAGGAAAATTGTAGCTAACTCTCTAAAAGTAGAAGCACTGCCCCCAGTCAACTTGATGTACCATTCTTCCACATTTCCAGTTAAGGTTCGTTGAAATAATCTCAACCTAATCGAATCGTCGATAAGGGAGTTTGACGAACACCATAAATGGAAAGTGGTGACATGATCCGCCAAATCCTCACCAGTATTCCCTTCAAAATTTGGAATGTATGAGGGCAGTTTGATGGGGACTAGAGGCCAACTCGGACTATATTGAATAGGATCATTAGTCAATTTCAATAGATCTGGCAAGTTTAACGTTGCCAGAAATGGTAAGTGTGGAGGAGCCTGGGAATTCCATCCCCCGTAAGAAGGATTCCTCACATTCTGAAAAGAATAACCTGGATTTTTTGAGGGACCAGGTTGCGAGATGTTGTTCACAGAAAATTTTGAACCATAGGAAAAACCTTGTGACCTAGCATTCAGAGAAGGACCCCCTCCCAACATAGGGTTACTATAAACATGGGCATTCCCTCCAACCAAGGTATTCAATGAAGAAGAAAACCCTTGGTAAGGGTTCTAAGCATTTGAAAATGGAGAAAATTCCTAAGAAGCACCCGTTGAAGGGAAAGGAACATTCCCTTACTGACCAGTGAAAAACTAACTCCCTACTCCCAATGCTGTAAAAGCAGGGTTCCATCCCAAAAAAACATTAGAGCCTTGACCCCCGTAAAAAGGATTGAAACCTTGATTCTGATAGGTGAATGGCATGGATCCTAAGGAAGGGTTCGAATGAGGGATATGCCCACTTCCAAAGGGGAACCCTTGAAATGAAGCTGATCCACTAGCCATAGAAGGCGTGGGTGCGGAAACAGCTGAGACAACAGAAAAGGAGAAAGAAGGAATTCCACTAGAGGGCATTCCAAAAGACAAAGGACCAGATGAGGAAGCATATGCCTAGGTGTTTCCACTCGAAAATGGAATAGAAGAAGAGCTAGACATAGCAGGACTAGAAGTGATTTTCGATATGGCAATATTTCCTCCTCCTTCAACTGAAAGAGGAGTATGAAAACTTGCATTGCTCATAGAAGAAATTGTGTTCCCAGTGGTGGCCTTCGAAATAAAGGGATATGATGGAAAAGGACTAGTCGGTATATGAGACTCAAGCCTGATGTACAAAAGGACGCCAGGAAAACTAGCAGGAAGAGAAGATGGAAGAGACTCAGGAGGCTGAGGAACTTCCTCTACTTCAACTTCTTCTGCTGGAAACAAAACTCTAAAGATGAGTGGATCACTCATCCCTAAACTGACACTAACACCAGGACCACCTACAGAAACATTAAGCCTAGATAGAGGATCACTCTCCACTGCGTTTGAAACCACCGGGTAAAATTCACCCACCAAATTACTCTTACACCTTCTTGAAGAAGGCTCAGCACTCGTAGGAGAAAGCCCACGAAGACTCCTCGATCGATGAGGCGATCGGTCAGCCACTTTAAGAGATTAATTTTAGACTCAAAAAATATAAGAAGTTAACTAATCTAGGAGCAAAGAGCAGACTCTAAAAATTTCCTAAGATACAGTCAATCAAGTGGCCTTCAAGTATTTATGCTCCAAGTGATGAGGACCGGACACCAAAATACAAGAAAGCGAAATAAGAGGACCTTCCAAAAATAGACTCGGGTAATTATGCCCCAGGCCTACTAGTGAAGGTAACAGAAACAGTTACACTGAACTCTTGACAACAGCCTTTGTCGGTGCAAGTCTCCAAGCTTCGCAAGGGCACCCTACAGAAGTACTGATGAAAGTGATGCAACGTATGTCTCAGGTACCACGGGTATTCCCCCCCGCAGTCACCTGTTTGATCCCTAGGAGAGGCAAATAAGGGCACCAATCCGTATCAGTAGCCAGGTGGAACGTTCTTGGGTCAAGATTCAGTAAATAGGAGAGGGGGTATCTCTCTTCTCTGCCTGAACTCTGCCTTGCGCTTGACTCTCTGGAGGAGAGCTTTCCCTGTCCACTTAACAGAGTTGGATTTCGCTCTTTAGTAAACTTTCTATGTTTAACAGTTTGAGCAGCCTTGGAGAGTTAACTCTCCACTCACCTATTCCAAGGCCCTACAACCTAGCTAGTTGGTATATGATTAATGACAATGATACAAAAGATTCTAGTTGATTTTAATTATAGTGCTTGATTTTAAATTGGTTGTTACTTAAGTCAAAGGTATACAGAAGTGAAACTCATGGTGTTTGTCGATGCAAAAGAAATCAATGAAAACCTACTACATTCAAATGCAATAATTTTCTTTCGATGAAAAGATATCTCTATATGGGTTCTATGAAACTAAATAAGAAAAAAAAAAAAATATTTTCAGTTACTCACACTTCACATACTCTAGAAAATTATGAAAAAGACTAAAATGCTTCAATGCACTTAATGCAAAACTACCAATGACATGCAAATTCTAAGGTTGCTAACTTTGAAGAAGTGAAAAGAGTCTCTAGAGAGAAATGGTTCGATTACTTTTGACAGAAAAGAAAGGCTAATTCCAACCAGAACTCCTATGCATAAAAAATGCTAAGATGTGCTTGATGCAAAAAGAGAGAAATTTAGAAAAGACTTCCTTCAAAACCAAGCCAAGAACCAAAGACTAGAAACCAACAAAAATGCTTCAAAAGATATGAAAAAACCGTAAAAAATGAAATCAAAGCAAAAGCAACGGAAAACAAGGAATGCTTTTGGGCATTTCACTTATAATGGAAAGAAAAATATTTCAAGAAGACAAGCATAAAACTACGCAAGAACCGGAACCAAGAAAACGAGTCTCAAAAGGGTTTCAAATTTCTCAAGCCAACTATGCTACTTTCATAGCAGGACCCAAATAAGCAAGAAGAATAAATAACTCAAACAACTGATTCAAAACAGTAGCACACTCTTTCAGCAAAAAAAACTCAAAAAACCAAGAAAGGTTTCTTCAAGATTTGCTACAAAGCTAGTCCAAGATATCAAGAAAACCAAGGTAGTCAAAAAGGGAAAAAACCAAAAGTGAAGCAATGCATAAGGCCAAGAAGAGCAAACAAGTAGAGGCTCATTGTTATGAATGGTCAGAACATCCTGTTAGCCATCTATAATTTATGTTATACCAAATGATGGCTAAATATGTTCTTAAGCCTTCAAGAGGAAATCTTCATGGAAAACTGCTAGTTCTTGAAGCCTTCTTCGTGTATGTTATCTTATAAGTCATCTTCACTATTGTTTCCACAAGAAATCCTTCAAATTAGCCCTGCCGATTCATAAATAAAACTGCCTTCAAACTCGTAATCCTCATCATTTCTCCATTTCAAAATGTGTCTTTCATTTCCCCCATTTTTCCCTCATTTCCCCCTCAATTATTCATGCACTTCCTCAAAATCCCCTTTTAAACCTTATAAATCCCCTTTATTTGGTTTAAAATCACCTTTTCTAATCTATCAGAACCCCTCAAAAAGCTTAAAAACCTTTTTTTTAAATCCTTTCCGCCCCTTTTTATACATTAGGCCTTAAGCGCTTTTCGGCTTAAGCCCTAGCCCCTTTCCGTCATATGACCCCGCGCTTTGCGACCAAGCGCTAAGTCCTTTCGCATATCGCAAATCTTCCGTTCCGCCTTCCATTCTCAGTTCCCTCGCGATGAAATCCTAAGTGTTGATCTTATCGATCCGACGACCATCGCATCATCACATCGCATCGCTCCATCGCTGCGCTCCATCACATCAGCGCATCGCATCGGGCCTCACCCTTTTCCCTTCCGCTTTCCTTTTCTCCGCCAATGCAATCCCCCGATTTGATTTCCACCGTTGATCTCGTACTTGATCCAACGACTCTTGCTCCATCACACTATCACAATCGCTCTCCTCCATCGGCCATCGCACCTTCCAAATTCTTCCTCCCCAGATCTTCTCTTCCGCCGATTGCCGATCCTCCGAGTTGATCTCCGCCGTCCATCTCATAGATCCGACGACCCACATTGATTCACCTCCTCTTCCACCCGCGGGCACTTTATACACACGAATTAACTATAACAGTGCCCCAGTAGTTGAATCGTTTGACCACGAAAGATCTTGATCCAACAGTCCAGATTTACTGCGGAGGCACCCGACCCACAAACCCGTCCATACCTCAAGTGCCCCTGCTATACATATTTTCTTTCATTTTTCCCGCTGGTTGCACCCGACCACGCTGGGGCTTTCCGCCGTGTTTCCTTCAAATCTCCACCATTGATCTAGCCCTCCCCTAGATCCAACAGCCCTGGTTTGTCTTCGCGCACGTTTCTCTGTAGCTGTCCAAAACCCATTTTCAATGTGAAAGAGGGAGTTTTTTTTTCCCTGGACATGCATTAGCCTGGCCCTAGCATCTCCTCCCGCTGTGCTACTCTCATCCCTCCGCGTTCATTCTCAACCATAGATCTATACCCCCCAGATCCAACGGCCCAAATCCCATTTCACATCCATCTTTCTCCCCCTCCCCCTCCGTGCACTTTGAACGTGAAATAGGCGGTTTTTATAGGACACGTGTCGTCCTATGACCCATATCGCATTCGATCAGCCTAAAACCATTTACCGCCTCGACCCCGTGCGAAAACCACTCACGGTTTTCCGCAAAACTGATTTTCCAGTTCTTCGCACAAAACTCAGTTTTGAACCCTGGTTTTTGTGGTTTTGCGCCATGAGACCCTTTTCCACTGCATCCACCGCCTCCTCACAGCTCCTTCACCTCCGTTGAGCCTCTGAAAGTAGTTTAAACCCAAAAACGCAGGTTTTATTTAATTATTTATTGTTTGGTTGCAGGTTTTCATGGTGGTTAATATTGAAGCCGTCCCATAGCAAAATTGTTGCAGAAGCTGAGGATGACGATCCTTAGGGCCTAATTCAATGCAGAAAGGGACGAAGGGTTAAAATTACAAGTTTTCGCTAGTCCATCATGAACACTGGTCATTTAGTAAAACCCTCTGGTGCACAAAGAAAGTACCTATCATCAAACAATAGAAGTTAATGAAGAACAATGAAGAGAATTAAAGATTAAAAAGGGTTAAAACGCGAAGATTGAAGATCAAAGACCTTAATCCATAGTTAAATGGATAAAGCAGCATAAGGACAAGTAATCAAGGATAAATCAGTCGGAAAGGACAGATCAACAAGGAAGAAGGCCTCGTGCATGTCAGAGCAAAGCAGTTACTTCATCGAAATATCTGAGGCCACATGTAGCCTGCTTTTCACCTACAAAGACACTTTGACAGTTATCACACTGACAGGACATATTTTGGCTGTCAGAAAATTTATTTTAAGATATGGGAGAGCCTTAAAAGTCAATATTTTCTCCCATCTGCCTCTCAAAAGTTAAGACAAATTTATTAAAACAGAGAAGTAGTTGCACCTATTTCTTCTTTATGCCTTGCATGGTTTTCAAGGCTAGAAATGCATTTACTCTGTAACTAATAACATTTTGAACCCTTAAAGGAGTTCCACCTCCTCAATCTTCTATAAATACTCTATGAGGAGCTCTTTGTTAGGGGTTGGTTGCTAGCATTCAAACTCTTTGAAGTTGTACATAGTCTGGTTGAAGATTAAGAAGAAATTGAAGTATTGGAAGATTGATGATGTTTTGACATGTTTTGTTAATGAGAAGGCTCTATCATTGGATCCCTGAGCATGAATGTTGGTGATGTATTCTAATCTGTTAATGTTATTTCCTGTTTTCCATTTTGTTCCATCATTCTATACTTATAGTAGAGTAAAAATTTTAGGCTAAGAAATGTCTCCTAGAAGCACCTTAGACCTGTTTTCTCTTCACTGCCTTTATGTTTTCATCTGCTGAAGGTTTTATTAAGTAGTTTGACTGCTTTTCAACCCTTAAGCTCATTCATTTCAAAAATAGTTCAAACAGTTGGTCTCAAGAATGATTTATGGTTTTCCCTGCTTACTTGCTGCAACTTGAAAACTGTTTCTGAAGTCTCCCTTTAAAGTACCATTGTTTACAGTCTGCCAAAGAGGTCTGTTTTGATCATACCCTTTGTTCTTGCTGAGATAATTGTTTTGAAGGACTTTATAATAGCAGTCTTAGATGTTTAGGCGTTCCCTCTTCTATGATGCAGTTATTTGTGGATCTTAAATGTTTTCTTATCCTTGAAGGTGAAATCTTTGGATGAAATAGAGCGTTCCTCGACTCCTAGATTTCATTGGAAAAGTTTGTCTTGAAATGATTATTTGCTGAGGTTTGGTTTGTAGAATTTATGGTTAGCCATGTCTAGTGAATGCCTCTTCATGTTCAGATAATGTTTTATGTCCCTTTGTTGTGGAGTACATATAATTTAGGATTCTTAATTTCACTTAGGTCTACTTCTCCTTCTAAACCCTTAATGTCCATTTCATTTTATCCACCAAACCAAGATCCACTGGCCAAGTTAGATTTTCCCTTTGATATCCCATATCCATTGATTGAGCTTGTTATAGCTTCTTCTTGACTCCGTTGCCCAATGGATTTGATATTTTCCCTTTCTATCTATGTTTCCTAGATCATTCATGTCCAACCAACCAAACAAAAACAAACAAACTTTCACTTCATAACTAGCCTAAAATCAACCCTTAAAATAAATCAAGCTATATCCTTACAAACATATTGAGAGATCCCTCTCTGAGACTAGGAGGGCTAGATCCTAGAGCTCTAAAGCTTGGTTTGAATGTTGCCTTGTCATTTGGCTTGCGGATCAACCAAATCACAGGACCCCAACACATCCAAGAACTCCAGGAAGAGATCTTGGTGCTACAGCCGCAATTGCATCACACAAAATAGGCAATTTATCAAATGGCTAGGTTTTCACAAGAACAAGAGAGAAATGGATATGAAACCAAAATAAACATAGTCCAGATACCTTAAAGACACCACAGAAGTGGTCCACCACAGACAGAAAAAAAGTGACAGGGCTTCAAAACTCAAATTTTCAAATTTTCCCAGGCATATACGGTTTTTTTGTGTGCAACAAGCGTGTATACGCAACTGTAACCAAATAAACTCGCGTATACGCGGGTTCTTTTGGAAGATACAGGGGGTATACGCGACTGTGTATAGACAAAGTAGCATATGTAAACAGAAATATGGAAAAAAGAAAAAGTCAAGCCTGATCAAGAAACCAGGACTTCTGTCTGATTGGAGAAAGACTTACTAGACTGTAAAAATGGATATACCTATCAGGGAACCTACAAGACAGATAAAACAACCCAAATTAGGAATTACACGGATTTAATCCCTAGTGGAGTCACCAGTTCTGTTCATTAGGGGAATTTTGAGGTCTAAAATGGGCCTCCTAAGGAAATTATAAAATAATAGTGGAAAAAATCAAATAAGATTTGATGACATCATCAAATTTTAGAGGGAAAAGTGAAAAAACTACTTTTTCAACTCATATTTTCAACTTATCTCTCGAAGGTTTTACTCAAATTTCGAGTGGGAGTACTCGTTGGATGCGAAATTTAATTCCTCATCCAAGGAGTACCCATGTTGCATACTTTTGATGGGTCCTACAACACGAAAAATGGGAAATACATAAAAAACGTGATTGTAATCACGTTTTTTTATGTATTTCTCATTTTTCATGTAGTAGAGTTCATCGAAAGTATGCAACATGGATACTCTTTGGATGAGGAATTAAATTTTGCATCCAACGAGTACTCCCACTCGAAATTTGAGTAAAAAGTTTGGGAGATAAGTTGAAAAGACGAGTTGAAAAAGTAGTTTTATTATTTTATTATTTTTTAATAATTTTACCCTTTTATTTAAAAAATGGTAAATCATCCCCCATGGTTGACATCATCATCTTGAATCCTATTGGTTGTTATAAAGTTTTTTTTTTTTGTACATTTTTCTTAGGAGGCCCATTTTAGACCTCAAAATTCCCCTAATGCCTAAGGTGTTGGGTTGATAAACCTTCACAGATCAGGGGCATGTCATCACAAGAAGGACTCAATTAACCAACTTCTATGATTTAAAATAGAAAGTAAGGATTGAAAATCTTACCCGTTTATCCTTCAGTTGTAGTAGATCCTGCGGGGTTCAAAGCCCCTGCAACTCCTTGTGCTCCCGAACCTACAAACCATCAAAGAACAAGTGAAAAAACCTAGTTTTACAACATATATATGTTCTATATGTTAGAAAAAATCATGCATAATCTCATAAAAATAAGAATAAATGAAATATTTAATATCATTAAGCATGTATAAGAGATAAATGACATGTGAACATCAAGAACAAGGTGGAACTTATTTTTATTGATAACATGTACAGTAAATAAATAGTGGAGAGATCACCTGAAATCTGCCACGGCATTGAGAAAACCGTCCTATGGATCCATCCAGCCTCAGCCTCACAAAACTTCTTCCAAGAATAGTACACAATGGATGTCACATAGGATGAAGGTGAACATCTCAAGGAAACAAGGGTTTCCTGAAAATCTGGGAAGTGCAAGGGGCACAGGGGAAATATCAAACTTGGTCAGGGATATAATAGGGTATAATATCTATAATTCTATCTCTTCCTCCCTTAGGCCATTCCCTTGAGGGGTTTTTATACTCCCTCAAATTAGTTTTTTCAGTTGGGGAACTGTTAGGCCACGGGTTGGGATAGTTAAGTTACAGGAACAACCGTAAACCCCGCCTCAAAAATAGGGAAATTTTATATTTTTTAATATTATAAATAACATACATGGGTTCTCTATGTATGGACCCGCGCGTATACACGGAAAAGTCTGGGCAGAGTTGCGTATGGGTTTTGAAATACTTTTTTTTGAGAAATATGACCAAGTTTGAATGGAAGGGCTGCCAAAGGCCAATGCATAAGTCATCAAGTGTATCATGGTGATAAATGATGCTATAACACAGATGAATGGAGAGAAAATACAGACACATTGTAAAAATTGATATTCAAAAAGTTGTAGTATGCATCCAACTTTCATCCTTGGCCAAAAAGGTATCAAGTCATAAGAAATATCTACTTAATTCCCTACCCAAAACTCTGATTAGCTCATTTAAAAATTTCCATTCCATATAAATTCATAATTACCATCAAACATGGTATATTCGAATGTACAATTCATGTAAGTTATAAGTAACAATAAGCAAACATATAGAGTAGAAGTTAGAATACACAAATATACTTAGCTTCCATGAATGTCTACACATATGGACTAGCTTCATTGGAGTGGTTCTCCTCCCAGTTGTAGCCATCCACTACAAATTCAAACCCCCCCCCTCCCAACTAAACAATGAGGCATGGTGGCCTACACCCATACTCCAACTTGATTTAAATATATCAGTTGTCTCTTGTTATAAAGCCCCGCACAATTTTAAATTTTTTCTAGAAATACGTTCAACTATTAAATAATTATGGGAATGGAAAAAAAATTGTTTTTTCTTTAAGAATTGCAATCTCCATGAGAATTTTTTAGAAAAGTGATTAGGTCAATTCGCACAATTTTCAATGCATGGTGCAGGCATCATGAATTTCTCCTATTTCTACCATACTAAATGAAAATAAAGAATTACTGACAACACATAGACTGTTATGACCTTAACTAAAACAAATATGCCACAAATTTAAAAACACATTTGAATCAATAACCATAAAGAACATGGTGAACCTTTCTGAATTATGTTCAATTAAGTCCTAGTGATCCAATTCTCCATATCGGTAAAATAATCTAAATTTTGTTTAATTAATTTTCATGAGAAGATGAAATTATTCAAGAATAGAGTTCTTAACTACCAGAGAGAAAATGGCACTCATGTCTTTGAGATTAATCCATCTTATAGACATAAGCTAATACGAGCGGGTAGAAATTGCAAGTGAGTGGTCATGAGTTCAAATCCCTGGTATTCATAAGTAATGGAGCTCCCCTGCCAAGCAGAGATCCTTAGAATGCGATAAACTAAATAAAGAAACACTCTCCCATACTATTGCAAACAATACATTTTAGCGTAAATTCTTAACGCAAGTGTACGAAAAGAGCTCACTTTAGCCACAAGGGTTAGCTCAAGTGGTAGTGAGCCAATACGTGGTCCTCTCCGTTGAGGGAGGTCACGGGTTCGATCCTTGAGTCCTTTGGGGTCAGGCGCCGAAAGTCCGCCGAACGGTTTACCGCGCGTACCATCTAGAAATTCTGGGGAAGTACGCCCGGGTTTCCCGTGAGCTTTCCCCTCGTGAAAAAAAAGAGCTCACTTTAGCTGTGTGTGAAAAACAACCCTAACAACATAAATGGTTGCTTAAATTCTTTAGATCTACAATCGATAGTTAGAACGAATGCTGCAAAAAACCAAATCTATGCAGTAAAATGAGTTAAACAGTAAAAAGAAATAATATTTTCTCCATGCATCCAACAGACAAGATAATATTTAAATAATTTTGAATATATTATAACACTTCGTAAAGGGAACTAATACAAGTTACCAATCCCCCTCAATGGGATGGGTTCTTGGTTGTCCTTAATGCTTCAGATCCAGAAGTTTCTCTCTCTCAATGGTGCAGAAAACCCAAAATGTGTTGAACTCTATGGAAGCTCAAGAAGCAAAGTAAATAGTAGCAGCAATGAGAATGATCAAAGTGCAACAATGAAAGTGATCAAAGTGAAGAATGAATAGAAAACCCTCCTATTTATAACAAAATATTGAGTTATTATTGATAATGGAAAATAATAAAATATTATTAACCATGATCTAGATCTAACTTCTAGGAATATTTTATTATATTTTGTTGGAGGGAAAAGGTATTTAAATTGGTTAAATACCTTTATTTAGAAATAATAAACAAATAAATGATTTATTTATCATTTCAAGAATGTGGTTAAGGAATAATTAACAAATAATGATTTGTTTAATTATTTCTAGGTGACTTAGTCAAACTTAACAAGGAATAATAACTAAATAATTATTTAATTAATTATTCGTAGAGAAAAATAATATAAATAATGATTTATCTAATTATTTCTCGTAATTGGGTTAATTATGACTAGGAATATTATTTAAACAGTGATTTAATTAATTATTCCTAGAGGAAAATCAAATAATCAAGGATTTATTTATTTATTCCTCATGGGGATTCTTGTTTTAACAAGAAATAACTTAATAAAATATGGTTTATTAAAATATTTCTTATAGTGAAAGCAATTTTACTATGGTAAAACTGGTCTTACATTGTGTACTTCGATCCATCTAATTGTAAATCGTTAGATGACCAAATTTTGGTGATAACAATACACATTTTGTAACTCAAAATATATATAACAAATTACCAGAATGCAATGCATAAATGAACTTATATTATTGATGTTGCAGGCCTAGACCAAGTGTAGTCCACATACTATCATAACAGGAGCAACACCAATACTATTTTAATACATATTTTATCAAGTAAAATAATAGTTAGACCATTTCAAGGTTACCACCAGGAGATCCCTTCCTTACAGAAATAAGATAGACACTTACTGAGTTGGGGACTACCACTTACCACCCAACCATATATTGGGTTACACTGTAAGCGTTCTTGTAGCCCAATCACCCCTATGCCAGACTCTAGAGCATGAGGAAGCTGTTGATGGGATTAATCTAGTTTTCCTAGTTGAAATCGGGCATCTATAGGGCCACCCCCTCGACGCTCTAGCTAAATCAGAATGTTGAAATTATCCCAACTCACCTATAGTTTTGAGAGCTTCTGAAACCTCCCAAACTCTCTAGGAATAAAAAGAGTGATGTGATTATGGATGGGCCTTGCCAGAAGTTCAAATAATTTTATCTCAACAATATATTTGCATAAGAACATAGTCATGTTTTTTTGCTGGCACAAGGAAGGGTACCATTACCAAATGGGCTTTTCCTCCCCATAAAATATTAATGATTTCCTCTTAATTCTAGGTGATGAGAAGGTTTTAGATAATGGACAGAGGGAGTGGTTTATCCGTTCATACCAAGAGTGAGATCATCCTCCTCTATTTTTTTAGCACCCTAAGGAAGAATATAATATTTTTTCTAAGCGGTTATATTTTTTCTATTCATCCTATCTAATCATCTGGACTAATCAACCTTCCTCAAATTCCATGTTTTTTTATTAGTTTTCTTAGTCGTACTTGGTTTTTTTTTGGATCCTCCTACCAATTCTTGCAGGTCAATCATATGAGTGCCACATCATCTCCTACCCCTTTCTTGCCACCTTTTAGCCTCCATGGTTTCCATAAGTAACAAAATCCCAAGAAATTTACCTCCTCAATTCTGGGAGTTTATGTCTGCAAATTTTGTTTTTTAAAATTAGATTCATAATGCTTAAAATAATTGGGAAATTTAACTAGGTTATTACAAATGGAATATATGGTACATTATTGTGTGTGGCGTTAATACACCATTATAGCGCATTCCATTTTAGTTAAAATGTTTCAAATTTTCGTTAAATGTATCCATAAAATATGTACCTTGTCATGTCCATTAGACTAACATTTGGAGCTAATTCACTCGTAGTTATGCACCCAATATTGCATGGTTGTCATCGATCTATTTTCAGAGGGAAGGTTTGATCTCATTGGGTCATTGAAGGGGAATTAATGAGCACATACCTTCTGACCTGATATGAAACAGGTTCCATCGGAGTGGATCAAATCACATTGTTGAGTGATTTTGGGTCGGGGAAAAATGTTTAAAAAAGTTTAACTTGGGGTCTGATGAGTCGTTACAGCCGTTAGATAAGAATTTAATTGTCGTTAGATTATGGTACGTGATTATTTTATAAAATTTCAAATTCCTGATGTGGAGGGTGTATTGGAACACTTTTTGGTTTTAATGGACTTTGGAACTAAATGCTCCTATAAAGGGAAAATCAAAAATTCTACTACAAGGTGATACGTTGTATGATTAAAATTTATGAATATGAAGATACTATATTACAACAATAACAAAATAGTGAAAAATTAGATTTTCCATTAGTGCCTATTTTATTGGTGAAGTAGAAATAGATGTGGTCCCCCTTGATGTATGTGGAGTTGTGTTTGGGAGTCCCTACATTCACATGCGAGATGCAATATTCATACAGAGATCCAACTAGTATCATCTCGTCAAGGATGAAAAATCATTCACTATCAACTCGCATAAAGTAAAGTAAAAAATTTAGCTAGTACGTTCCAACCAAGCCAAGAAATTGATCAGTTCTAGCAAGAAGTATGTTTTATTGTTTTTAAGAGAAAATTGGTCTGTAGAAGAGTCAGTAAGAGGCAAGGCATCAATGGAGGGGTGTATTAAGAAACATAAATAGAAACTAGAAGAGTTTATAAAGGCATATAAGGAAATGTTTCAGGAGCCTAAAGGGTTTTCTATAGGGTAAAATGCTTGGGTTTTTGGTTATTGGATATCCCTCTCAGGGCTTTCCGGTGACCGAGGCAGACAGTAAGATTAGCTGTATAGTTCACAAATAAGGCACATACATGTTCATATTAACTTAAAACAACTTGATGGAATAATATGGGAGATTACCTCTTTGATGATCTTGGAGTCTTTTGGAGAGCGCTGAACAGTGAAGCATAAATCCTTCTTCACCAGCTCCAAATCTCAACCCTAAAATTAGTCAAAGCACCCATGTAATCTCTACCATAACATGTATTTCCTATCAATTAAGTCAATATATAATAAACATTTAAACAATGCACATCTAATCCATTCATCTTATGCTATATCAGTAATTTGAATAACAATGACAATATCAACGCACAGAATGGACAAAACAGATACAGTTCTATTGATTTATAAAAAGGAGGATTACAACCGTCGGTTGTACCAAGCCCTCCTCAGCCTTCCAATCTCTCTATCTCTCAATGTGGTGATATCTTGGTCAACAAGTTCTCAATGAACCTCTTTGACTCTTGACCTTCACACTACAACAATAATCTCTACTTCACAAGTATTCCAAAAATTTGACAATCCTTCGACCTTGAACCAAGAGCCTTCAACTCCATTTTATAGGAGATGGAGAGAGCAATCATTGCCCTTCTCTTTCCACCAGTTATGAATAGAAAAAACCAATATGTTTCCTCAACTTCCATGCTTTTTCCTTCCTTGAGAGTTTAGTTGTTTATGGCAAGGCCCAATAAGAGATTAGTGCTTTGCAGTTTCCTTTTTGTACTGAATCTCTTGTGAGAAAAAGCTGGAAATTAAAATCATTCTCCATGGGTTTTTCCCGTTCCAAACTCAAAACATGGGTAACGCTGCCCTCTAGTGTAAACAGAGCATTTCCCTAGCCACTAATGCGGCCAATTCACTGCTCAGGTGCATTATAACGTTCTTGTGTTTTTATAGTGAGGCGTTACCTTGGCAGAAATAGGTTTAGTTTAGGTCTTTGTATTCCTTCCATATTTATCTTCTCCTCTGAGCTGATGAGGAGCTATTTTTACCTGTAACAGATGCCCCCTAAAGTGTGAGGTCAGAGACGAAGACGATGGCCGAAATACTTTATAATGTGTGTAGTATAGATAAAGAGATTGAAAGACCGAGGAAAAACTGAAACAACAACATATGTCAGAAAATATAGTATCTGCCTTGAGTCGGGCATTCCCATGCTCAGTAGCTTAAACAACATGATTTCTATAGAACAGAGATATGAAGAATCTGTCCACTGATGAGCACAATGTGGAAGTGTCTGTCATAACAGGATCAGGCTGAAGAAGCTGTCTCCATAAACAATATCGCAACTTGGGGAAGGGAACACAACTTTAATGATGTAACCTTTGCCCCAAGGTCTTGACCGCTGATTCACTTAAACTGCATATTTCTCAACATGTGAATGAAGGAGTTGTTGTCGAATAGGTGAGAAATCATCTGATTACCAGTCAATAATGAAAACTGTTAACAGACGTGAAGGTGGCCACCGATAATGATGATGGTCCCTAAGATGCACAGTACAATCTAGCGAGTGTGAATAAAAAGAGTTGAATTCGAACACTCATATAATCATTTGACCAGGAGCCAATGATGAAGAATCCTAATCAAACACAAGACTACCTGCCACTGATGTCTGCAAGTATCCGGGTACTGATGGGTTTCTGGATCATCTTCCTAGATAAGATGTTCAAGTAGATAGGAAGAGATCTATTGAAAGGTAGGCACTGAGGCGTCCTACATCAGTAAAAAAAGAAACGAAAACCAAATGATTTTTTTTTGTGATGGAGATAATGAAGAGAAAATGGGGATGTCTGATGACAAATAAGTTCTGGCATAATGAGTGGTTTGGTTGATAAGAGGAGTAGTAGATAGCGAGATCTTCTTGAACAATAGAAGGCACTGTGACAGGGTACTAGGTAGCTGAGGCTTAATGAACACCAAAGAGTGTGTTAGGATTTTACTTGTGTAGGGACACTGGGAGATGAAGGCTAATACTCATAGATGGTAGGGTTTGGCTAACTGCGAAATATTTTTCTGGGAAGTGCCATGTTCAAGATTTTTGCTGCCAAATCGACCTTTCTAAAATGTAACAGAGGTAGTATCCATTTTTTCCAAATTTTTCCCCATCTAATTAAGTTTAACGAGTCCAGATGAGTAAACTCGGTGAATTTTTCATATTTAGAGTCTGAAAAATATCATAAAAGACAACTCTGTGCCCCATATGATTAGGTTTAACGAGTCCAGAAGAGTAAACTCAGTGAATTTTTCATGTTTAGAGAGTTTGAAAAATGTCGTAAAAGACAACTCCATTGTGGTACCTTTGTCAAGTCTTGATAACTGGGCACGACAAAGGGAGAATAGTAAGCCTGAAATAGGTCAGTTTCCATGAGTTAGTCCATCGAAGCCGGAAAAGTGAGAAATCTATGTTCGATGGATGTCTACCTCATTTTGTTATGAGTACGAGGAGACGGAGTAAACTCAGTACTCTTTTTGAATTTTTAACGAGTCCAACAAAGAAAAAATCGGTGCTCTCCGTGAAATTTTAACGAGTCACGTGGAGAAAACTCGGTGCCTCCGTGAAATTTTAACGAGTCACGCGGAGAAAACTCAGTTACTTTTTCGGTTTAAAGAGCTTTGAAAAAGAGGAAAAGAATGGATCCTTACTTCTCTGTCGTGGTAGTTTAGCGAGCTCGACAAAGTCAACTCGGGGTTTTTTCAGTTTTATGAGCGAGAAAAAGGTCCCTAAAAAGAAAGCTCAGTGCTTCTTCATATCAGTTTTAACGAGTTTGAAGAAGAGAACTCTAGGTTTTTTGGATTAACGAGCAAGAAAAAGACCATAAAAATAACGCTCAATATCAACTTCATATAAGTTTAACGAGTCCAAAGAAGGGAACTAGAGGTTTTTTGGATTAACGAGCAAGAAAAATATCGTAAAAAGAATTCTCGGAGCTTCTTCGTGTAAGTTTAATGAGCCCGAAGAAGAGGACTCGAGGTTTTTCGGATTAACGAGCAAGAAAAATACCATAAAAAGAATGCTCGGAATTTCTTGATCTCTTTCTTGTCAATAGAAGGATCTATGTCGGGAATTTTCTTGTAAGACCAAGCAAACACATCGCGGAATTCCTTGAAAAGGGATGTGAAGCGTGCAATTTCCTTAGGATTGCAATCTGCTCCAATCTGAATATTTTCCACGATACCCGTTTTGACCGAGATATCAATGAGCATTTTCTGAGAAATATTACCCATGTTCCCTTCTGAATCGATAGTTTGAACAGTCGTGTAAGTGGAGGGAACCATCTCAGGTGGGTCAAAAGATGGGATTTCAGTTTTTATCACGTCCGAGTCGATCATTGAAGCGCGATGGTGAAACTCTCCCCAAGGTCGTTCTTCTAGAGACATGATCTCTCGAATATCTCCGTTTGTAGGCAAGACTTCATTGAGGAGATCCTTAGAGAGAACTGTGATGGGTGGGAGGTTTGTACCTTTGGTCGAAACCATAGCAGTGGAGGGTTCAGATGTAATTTGGATGGCTTGGTAGGCCAACTCAGCTGGTGAGAGCGACATCTGATCTCCGTAGGAATCAATGTCTGAAGGCACCAGAAGGATCCATGGGTCGATAGAGCCATCCAAAGTGGTGGATATCATTACAACCGTGTTTGGGATCTCTAGCGGTGGGAGAGAAAAACAACCCAGTAGGGAAGATGTCTTCAGAAGACCGGTACCGATACTGACGTAAGAGTCAGGAAAGCCTCCTATTAGGGGTACAATGCTACTTGGTAACGTGGAATAATCATGGGTGTAGAAAGATAACTGATCCACTGTGACTATTTTCCCATCCAATGGAAATAGGATGAGTCAGAAGACCGAAGAAACAATGGCGGTCATGGCATAAGACCAACTGCGAACAAGAAATAGATTATAGTCGAGATGACGATCTACAACTTCAACGTCCATGTTTACCGTGTTCCCACTCAGAGTGATGGGAAAGCTAGCAATGTATCCTTTTGGGAGGAATGTGTGGCCATCGAAAGCTTTGAGGGAATTCGATGACGGTGTTAAGATAGGAGAACCTAAATTGAGCCAGCAAGCTTGTGACATAACACAGGTCGAAGCACCTTTGTCAATGACAGTGCGATGGATTGGTCTGCCTTTCGACACAACCTGTATATGGAATGCAAGTTGGTGTGAGAGGCGAGTCTGAGATTTTTCCATATCAAAGATAGCTAGCGTGGAATCCTGGGGGTCTATTCCACCAATGGCCGAAAGAAAGGCTTTCCTTTGTGCTAGACAAGTTTGCAATACTTTGATAGCAGACATAGCTAACGGTGCCTGTGCGAAATATTCTACAATGTTGTAGTTTTGGGCTGCACGTTCAGAGGTGTTATGAGTCGTGCGTTGATGTGTCCCTTTGGGGGGATGAATTACGGGGTCAGTAGTAGGCCGTTCGATATGTAAATCGTTGGTCGGCGGTGGATTTGAACTAATACCAGGTTCTTGAGCGTCTATGGTAGGATTTCCATAAAGCTTGGCTCGTGTTTGAAGTTCAACACTCTCAATGCCATAAATGGCGGATGGTCCTTCACCAGAAGGATATGAACCACCATTGCCCTGTTGCTGGGGTTGTGGCGGGTTGTCAACCATGTGTTGATGTTGCTACTGTTGATTAGGGAAAGGATTATGAAGAATGGCAAGTGTTCGCCCAGAATCCTTGTTCACGATAAAATTGGTGAATTCCTACAGTCGAGGACATTTGTATGTCAAGTGGTCCTCTGCATAGATCTTGCAAGGAAATTTCATGGGTTTATCCTTCCCTTTGTCACTTTTGGTAGCGTTTTTCTGATTAGGATTATTCTAATTGTTCGACTGCTCTTCTGAAGAAGATGTCTTTTTCTTGTTCTTCTTATTCTTTCCACTAGGTTTTTGGGAATTTTGCACAGAATTTACCTCAGCAGTAGGAAGAGTAGTCGTTTGGTTAGGGGCAGTGGCAGCCAAGGAAGGCTGGGAGGTTTTCCCCTGAGACTGTTTTTTGGCTACACCAGAGATTGCGCCAACGAGACCGTCGGCGTGAGCTCCGGTTTTCTGAGTATCTGGAGGATTTGGGTTACCAGGGGCATTAGGGAGTAAATCATATAGCGTGCCCGATTGTGAATAGACTAAATCCAAATGTTGGGCACGACGAATGCATTGATATTCTGTAACTACACCGGAAATGCCAATGTCTTTAGAGATGTGGGGTAAGAGAGATTTACAAAACCAATTAGCTAAGAGATGATCTGGGATTGGCGCTTTGACTAGCCTCCTCCTTCGTCTCCATTCATGAATATGATCGGAGATGTGGGTGGCGGTGTCTTGGAACAGCGAGGTTAACAGTTCCGTTCTGGTTTCAAATCTGATTGGTAATTGGAAATTCTTTAGAAACTCCATCTCTAAAGCGCCAAAAGTGTTTATGGAAGCGCGTGGAAATTCAATATACCACTTGGCAGCATTTCCTGTAAGGGTGCAGGGAAATAGTCGAATCCGGACACTATCATCCACCATGGAATTAGATATAGACCATAAATGAAAGGTGGTGATGTGTGCGGCTGGGTCTTCCCCTTGTTTCCCATCGAACTTTGGGATGTCAGAAGGAATCTTGTGTGGTACTTGAGGCCAGAGCGGGTTGTGATTGATGGGGTCATTAGTCATTTTATGGATGCCGGGGATGTCCAGAGCTGCCAAAAATGGAAATTGTGGATTGGCTCTCGAATCTAACCAAGGAAGTATGGGCTGACTATTTCGACCATAGGGTCCGCCCATCAATGTGTTACCAGGAGGATAAGTAGGACTTTGATAAAAATTTCCTATAGGTGGAGGGGTAGGGACATATGGTTGCTTTCCATAGGGCATATTGTATTGCGGGGCGAATGGTTGGTTGCCCCCAGTATAAAAGTGCCCTCCCATTCCAGATGGAGGTTGGGGTGGGTTAGTCCATATGGATGCAATAGAGTTTCTCGGAGGCATGTTAGTACTTGCATAGTTTGGCAATGGCATAGACCCTACACCTATATTTAAACCACTTAAGGGAACATTATTAACAATAGGTTGTCCATTTTGTCCTAAGGATTGCAGCGGAAGTGAAATGTTCCCTGCTACCTGCGTGCTGGTGACACTACCCCCTGGTATAATGGCCAAGGGGTTCGAACTCAGCAAAGGGTTCAAACCGAAAGGGTTGCTAAAAGGAACCGAAGTAGTCACACTCATGGGAGGAGCAATCGTGGGTCCCAACGTGGTCACAGTAGGAGTAGATCTCGAAGGACTCGGCGAGCTACTTATAGTTGTGATGACCGTAGGGTTTGGATTAGGTATATGTTGATTACTGGGGTTACCAAGTGATGGCATAGAATTGACAACCGGCGGGGAGGATGGTGGCGAACCTGGGATGGTTTCCATTGGCATCGACCCTGTGGATGCCGGTTCTGAAATGGATGTTTGTGCGGCCGAAGACATGTCAGTGTGTGGTGTAATATGAACTATCACAGGCCCCAACGGATCAGTGAGTGGGGGATTTTAATGAGGTACAACCCCTTCCGTGAAAGGGTCCTCCGGAAATTCTGTATGAAATGAGGCTATGTGAAATTTAGGGTTTGTCAATGGAGACTGCTCTTTCGCAGAAGGCACATGTTCACTAAGTTTCAGTTCTTCCTCAAGAGTCAGAGGAGGTAGACCTTACTGTCGTCGAGACAGACGACGTGGGTCGGATGATGCCACGGTGACCTGCTTAGTTTTAACAAATTTTAATAAATTGTGATGTATTATAAAGTCTCAATGACAGTAACCACACACCTAAAAAAGAAAAAAGAAAAAAGGAATCTCTAAAATCAATCAGCAAGAAGCTAGAATAGGGTGCCCTGTCTGAGTACTACCGTTTTCTAGTGATGAAATAGTATCACGATAGTATAAAGAGAGGGTTGGTAGAAAGTATAGTTACAGTCACTCTAGAGCTTCGCCCGAACCTCAGAAAATAGGTGTAAGCACTCTCTTGAAGATGAGTACCCTCCTATAGACCGAAGACAGAGTGGGTCCGTCTATTTCAGGTACCAGGATAGCCTGTCCTAGTCACCTTGTGTAAGTCCCTAAAAAGTATGGCCACTAAAGATACCTCAAATCATAGACATCATCAGGGGGGTCCACAGTCAAGGACAACATGCTATATGGGCAAAATACCTAGATCCCCGATCTAGTTTCGACATACCCGAAGGGAACCCCAATATATAGCACACCCATCAGATGCAGTCAAAGGCAGGCTACCTTCTTGTGCACCCAAGTGTTGTCTCACGCTGAGCTCCGGTAAAGGAACAGTCCCGATAATATGAGTGCAGTAGGATTTCACTCGTTAATGACTCTAGTATCAAGTTTTGAGATCTTGGGTGATTTTCTCACTGTTCCTAACCTAATATCCTAGCCTGAACTACTGTTGGTGTGAGCTCAAAAAGATTAATGTGATTGCTTTTATTATCATTTGATTCTTAGTGTACTTGATTATTAGTCTTACGGAGGGGGAGTGGACGTATGAAATGTAATGAGACTCTGACTCAAGAAACCATGCAAAAATATGCTCTAAATATTCAATTCAATGAAGAGTATTTCTACAAGGAGAGGTTTCTTTTCAACATCCATGCACTAACATTCAAATAGCACAGCTCAAATTTAAAGATTCAGACTTCTATCTACCTTAGCTCAACAGTCTATGAACTGAAATTTTCAGAATTAAGTCACCTAGATGCAGAAAAACTAAAAAAAAATAATTCTTCTCTAAAAAGTAAATGCTTTTGACACTAACTTTTCAAACAAGAGAAAACAAACAGAAACGATAGATTAGTAAACAAGCACAGGGATTCAGTCAAGGAGAGATACTGATGGCCAAAAAACTCTGCAACCAAAACAAAATCATAGCGGTGAACAACAAATTTTTGGCTGAGTAACGCACTGTCTCTGAGTAAATACAACGTTAATCTAGAGACTAACGCACTGTATTTAAGCAGAGCCCACATTATAATGCACTGGAACACCAATAGAGGTAGCGTTAGCCAGGGTAACATTTTTTAGATGGTCAAACAGAAATAGGATTGAACTCTGTGAGCTTTTGAAATGTCTACTGGCCGTAAATACTGGTCAGAAGGGTCTGTGAACAGAGGAAAGAAGAAAGGGGGAAAGAGATAGTCCGAAAACTATGGGGAAACTCCCTAGCGGAGTCGCCAATTCTGCTATAGGGTAAAATTCTTGGGTTGTTGGTTATTGGATATCCCTCTCAGGGCTTTCTAGTCACTAGTACATTTGGGGTAAATTTCGACACTTGGTTCCGACACTTTTGACCAAATGTCGGGAATTTCTCCAAATTTTTTCAATCCCGCCCGAAACTGTCGCTATACCGACGTTTAGAGAAAAGTGTCGCAATACAGACACTTAGACAAAGTGTTGCAATTGCGATGTTTGGAGGAAGACGTCGCAATTGCGACACTATGCCCCAAAGCGTCGCTATTGCGACGACTACCTCCAAACGTCGCAAGTGCGACACAATGTCTAAGTGTCACAATTGCGACGTTTGGAGGCATGTGTCGCAATAGAGACACTTTGGCCACTATCGGTATAACGACACTTATATGCATGCTACATAAAAATGATTTTATTAAAAACTACATTAACGTCTGATATCACGCGCGCATTCGCCCTCAGCTCTTGCAGAACATCATTTGCCCTCAGCATTCACCCTCAGCTCTTGCAGAACAACATTCGCCCTCAGCATTCGCCCTCAGCTCTTGCAGAACAACATTCACCCTCAGCTCTTGCAGAACAGCATTCACCCTCGACGTACCTCATCTCTTAACGAACAACATTCGCCCTCAGATCTTGCAGAACAACATTCGCCCTCAGCATTCGCCCTCAGCTCTTGCAGAACAACATTTTCCCTCAGCATTCACCCTCAGCTCTTACAGAACAGAATTCGCCCTCCGCATTCGCCCTCAGCTCTTGCAGAACAACATTCACCCTCAGCATTCTCCCTCAGCTCTTGCAGAACAACATTCACCCTGCATTCGCCCTCAGCGTTCGCCCTCAGCTCTTGCAGAACATCATTCACCCTCAGCTCTTGCAGAACAAAATTCACCCTTAGCTCTTGCAGAATAGAATTCACCCTCAGCATTCGCCCTCAACTCTTGCAGAATAGCATTCGCCCTCAGCTCTTGCATAATAGCATTCACCCTCAACATTCGCCCTCCTGACTCTTGCAGAACATCATTCGCCCTCAGCTCTTGCATAATAGCATTCGCCCTCAGCTCTTGCAGAACAAGATTCACCCTCAGCTCTTGCAAAATGGTAAGTTCTTACTGCAGGCCCTTCCTCCTATAGTAGGGTTGACTCTATTTGGGTTTTTTTGGTCAATTCCATTGGATTTTTTTAGGCTATAGGGTTCTCTCTAGATGTCTTCCAATGTTCTTTCGGATGAGTTTCAAAGAGGATGTGTAAGATGTGTTTGTGCTTACATGAATTTGACTCCACCAGTTTCATGAAGTTTAATCTATGGATTTTAGTTCGACAAACTCATCCATCTCAACACCCAGTAACGAATTTCCCTTGGTCTGATCTATATTGAAGGTGAAGTGAAAAGTGGTAGAGAATTGGAGATCGAAAGTCATCAATTTTATGACAAGGGTAGTACTCCAGATCGAAAGTGATGAGCTTTAGTTTTCCAGATTTGGGGATTTTTTGATATTTGGGGATTTTCTGATGACATACCAAAGGTCACATCCATACAACCATATCAAGGTCAATGTTGAGATCATTCTCATATATATATATATATAGGTCACTGATATATAGGGTTAATTCATCATCACTATCCATGGAAACCGAATGGTTACAAAATCTGTGATTGTGGTTGGCTCATTTATAATTATTACCCATTTACAGTAGAGCACATAAACACTAAATATGGCCCGAGCAGAGCCTTTACAACAGGCAATGGAATTGCAGCTGCTTCATCAATAACCAATAGCTCCACTTGAGAAAACATTTCATAATCTTGGGGCTGGATATACTGTAGAGCAAACAATTGTAGTTATCATTCGTGCTCCAATATATTAATATAATTTTTACATTGAACTGAAGAAAGGGAAACAAGAAAATGCTAGCCATCATACAATGCTTTGACATAAGAGTTTTGAGTGACATACTTGAAAAAAAGAACTCATCCACTGATATTTATAATCATTTGAGTTATTAAAGTTAAACACAATGTCAAGAATCAAGATTCAATACCCTCTATTATCTTCATCACCCAATACAAGATTTAAATTTTTCCCAAAGAAACGCTTATTAAATTGGTAGCCATTATTTCTCCTTGCTTTAAAAACCCTACATTTAAATGAAAACAAGCATTGAATTTCAACTACAAAAATCTATTAGTGTTCAAATGTACATGTGTGCATCACTTGTGTAGGGTATTCCTTTTCCACTTTCACATTATCCAAGAATGTGTGCAGTATAGTTCATATTTTTTTGTGATTTAGATTATCTTGAAAAAGGAAAGGTAAATTATTTCCCATGGAAAAAGAAGGTTTTCCTTTTTTACTACTGGAAATGGTACAACAAAGTTCCATTTCTACCCGAAACTCCTATGAAACAGGAACCAAATAAAGGCCATGTCCTCAATGGACATCATTTGGCTTTGAAAATGGCCATTGCACCGTGTTGTTTCTTATATTACATCACGATAGTTTCATAGGTCATTTCTTGTTTCTTGAGATGAAAAACAACCAAAGAAATTGTGAAGATCCTTTCAAGAAATAAATGACCATTTCTCAATCATATCTCAACTATTTTTTATTTTATTCAGTGGTTGCTTACTTTGAGAGAAATTTGACACTTTTATAAGGAATATAACATAAAAACACAAAATGGGAAGAAATTGATGAGGTAGATGACCTTTAGTTGTTGTCAATTAAGAATTGATAATACAGGATGCATGTTCTGTACTACAAACTAGATTCCTTCCTGGAGTTAGGACACAGAGTATTGAATCAAAGTTGTAGTTTCTAACTTCTTGTATTAGTTCATCAATCTTGAAATTCAGACATTGCATGTCTTCATTGCTTCATGTTTGAATAATTTGCATCATATCGTACAATAGGAAATTAGGAATTATGATTATTATTACTTTATGGATCTGTTAAGTTAATTTTAAGTTTTCATGGTTTAGTGTGAAATTATTCTAGTGTGCCCCTAGGCCCAGGTGAAGGAATGCCAAGGACTGAGAACCCTAGTTTTTAAATGGTATTGTTTCTTATACCCAAAAACCCCTCAACATCACTTCTTATTAGTTCTTAACAATAGTGTTGTAAACAATTTGAGAATTGATATAGAAAAATCTCACACTTCTCAAGATAAATTCCTAAAGCTAAAGTGTGATACCATGTGTAATTCAATAGCCCCATTGTCACCTCACCAACCTCTTTTCACTTCGGGCTAGCTCTCCTCCAACTTAAGGGGGGTTCTCCCTAGTAGATGTTAGGGATATAATGGCCCAACCAAACCAAGTCAAGAGCCCCCTAACTCTCTATGTTTACTACTATCAATCAAAATATTGAACAATAGGGTTAGACATGCATCCTGAAGATAAAATTGCCAGGGTATTTTTGGGTAATTTCAAAGGGAAAGTCCCCAAGCACATATAATCAAGGAATTATAACGTGATTTCAAACATTAAATATCAACAAAATCGTTTAAAGGATATTGAAAGGAAAAAGGTGATGGAAGATAGAAAGTGCCTTATTTAAATGCTCTAAGGATTTTTCAATAGTTGCTCCAAAAGCTTCACTTCAAGGCCCTTCAAGATCGTCTCCAACAATGCTATACCATCATCTTCAACAATGTTGCTCCAAAAATGTCCTCAAGGTCTTCACAACAAGTTTACTAGAAGTTGCTCCAACAATATATTCAATAAGGTCTTCATTTTCAACTCGTCTCTTGTTTGGGTGCCTTAATGTGCAATGACATGTTTCCAGGACTGAATTCAATGCAAGGCATATTTGAAACTCTAACTTTGTCTTCCGGTGTCTTATTAGAAATTATTTCAGTTTTCATTTTGTGTTTTCAAGTTAGATATTGTTTTCAAGTTTTTACATTTATAATTTTATTGCAATGTGGCAGACTGATTAGGGCAGTACAGGAACAACCCTGAGACGAGATGATCGCGGAAAGAGGCTAGCAGAAGAACATGTAGAGTGCCAACATTGCTCTATCTTCAGGTATTTTAGTTATTTACATAATTGAAATAATATTAATTTTGTTCAAATATGCAGACACCTAGCCATGGTACGCCTGATGATTCCCTCTTTGAGGAAGAGCTTTCTTCATCCCTATCTCCAACGCTCTTGTTGCGAAAAAAGGCACGAGATGCAAGGTCAGAATTTAATACTTTGATAGACGCGCCTCAAACACCTGAAACAGAAGAGAGGATAAAAAAACTTATGACCCAGCTAGAAACATATCAGGTAATAATAAAAATTCAAAAGGATATTTTTTTTGTTCTGCATGAGATGAATTGTGATAGTTTGATTTTTAATTTTTACATTGACTAAACTAACAAAAAGTTCTTTTGTATGTAGCATTTACTGGCACTTGCTGAAACCGGTGTTGGTGGTAGTGGGACACAAGGGCAAGATATTTCCAAACAACCCTCTTGTACACCTTCTACTCCTTTAGGTGCCAGGCAAGAAACACACCCTGCCCAAGCAGACACCCAGCCAACCGCTGAACGTGTTGGCAATGATGAGGCTGATATGGCCAACTACATTATTGTGTTTCCTGGAGCTACACGTGTCAGCTCCACAGGGACCATTAATGGCACGTTGTTGGTGAACGATGAAGGTTTCCCTATAAAGCACGTACAACTCCCAGGTAAATTTTAATATTTTAACTATTTCATGTACTCTATCTAAAACATATTTATCATGATTTTTATTTTTAAATTAATGATAATATCTTTTTTTCTGTGTAGGAAACAATGAGCTCTACATGTTTTTGGAGAGCCATGCATTGGTAATTTTTGGCCCATCCATATGCACAAGGTGGAATTCCCAGAATTCCAACCTGAAAAAAGAACTTCTAGATTATCTAGAAGCACTTTTTGGGGTCGGCACATTTGATAGAACAACGATGGCTCGGGTAGCCAGCAAATATTTGAAATATACCAGGGACACCTATAGGACACAATTGAAATTTAACCCTAGATACGAGCGTCCTCTCACAGTTCCAGAGAGTGAGTGGAGAGCACTCATCCATGATGGAAAATAGAAAAGGGCAAAGAAAGAAGGAAAAATGCCAACTGGACCCGCAAGGTAAATTACAACTTTAATTCAATAGCTTTAATTTTCTCTATGTCTAAAATAAAAGTGTGCTACGTCATATCTGACTTCAATCTTTTGATGCTAGGTTTCCTAACACCTCGAAGGCAACCAAAGCTAAGATTTAAAAAAAGGGCCATCACAAGCTAGGCCAGGGCAGCTACTTGAAATTAGCCGCAAGAATTGTAATTAAGTAGCTAAACATCTTATAATTAATTGTATCGCCTTCCAACGTTTTTGTAATCCTATCAAATATGATTAAAAATACACAATCATATGTGACTTCGAAACAAAAACTACAGAGGAAGATAAAAATATCGCTTTCCATTTCGGCTATCAAGCCGTAGTTGAACGTCGTAGAAGCTTGGGGCAGGTCCCAAGATCCAGAATGCCTGATAAGGTAAAACATTAACCTTTCAATATGTTTGTTTTCGTCCATAAATTTAATGTCTAACAACTTTGTTTAAATTAGGGGAGCAGCACTACCGACGAGGCAAATAACCCAGTTTTAGAGCCAGATGTAGATGATCCTCACGTGCAACTTGATCATTGTAGTGGGGACCAGGCCGACAATGCTACTATCAGTGAGGGCCGTGACGGTAATTAATTTACACTTATAATTTTTTCTAATTATACCTTGATGGTTGTCCTTATAACGTTTTTTGTTTAAATGACAGAGAATGTTTCCCTTGAGGATCTTACCACCAGAGAGGAAGATAGGGCAACAGTCCCAACGGCGACAACTGGTGCACCAGGTAAATAATCTCGTTGCAATTTTTTTTATTAATATTACCGAACTAGTTCAATGATATTTAAAAACTGACAATTAAAATTTAATATTATCTGTTTTTGTAGGCGATGCCCCGTCACTGGATGAGACCAGACATCGTGACTACGCAACTAGGTCAGCAATGCGGGTCGAAAGGCACGAAATAGGAGCAGACCACGATGATATTGATGATGTAATTAGGAGCTTTAGAAATAGGAAGAAGAAAAAGAAAATTTGATAATGTAAAATATTGTATTATTATAATACAAACGTTACCATACTTGGAACGTTTTTTGCGTTATATAAAAAACTCGTTTATCATACTATTTTTATGTCAAGCATTAATTTCAATGTTTCCTTGCGTACTTTTTGTTGAATTGTTTTTTATTAGTTATTGAATATTTTTTTTTATGCTCATGAAAGTAAAAAATGAAATATAGATTGGGTATTGGGGAATTGAGAGTGATGTGAGGGGGGGGGAGGGGCCATAAGAGCTTCCACCTTCACGTGGTTGGCCCTGTTTAGTAGGGAATAATTTATTGGAGCGATTTAATCTTGGAGCAAACCTCCCTTGATCCAGCGTAGCAACAAAAAAGTCACTGTTGACTTAGTTGCTACTCTTTCAGATCGTGGGAGGCTTGTTCCAAGTTCATGCGACTCCAATAAATTGTTCTTGAAATGAAGAGGAGCTTAGTCAGGTATGTTTTGACATTTTCAACATATGTTCTAACATTATCATAAGAATGCATCTTAGAGTAAAAAATACTACATCAATTACTTGTATTTATTGTATGGATAATGATGGATTTTGATTGACTTGGCAGTGCAGGTACAAATCCTCTTGCATCATGAGCAATACAACTTGTCAACCAGGGTCATGTCCAGGATATTTTTGCTTGTGCGCTTGACCAGGTTCGTAATGTCACATTTTCTAAGTTCCTTTACAGTTCATAATTCAATATTAAGCTTGTTCATGATTATTATCTAGGTTTTTTGTATGTGTTTTTTCATCTATTTGATTGTAAGCAACTCTGCATGTTTCCTGTTGTTCACTATGATTTCTCCCATTACCACTCCCAGGATGAATCTAAATTTATTGTTACATAGGTTACTTTATTGTTACTATGATTTCTCCATTTACGATTTCATAGGTTACATCATGTAAATTTGTCAATCTCAGGTTGGTGATGAGATTTAGTTCTCCAGATTTGGGGCTTTTCTGATATTTTCTCCCTCATGTCATTCCTGCATCACCTCGTTGTTTGAGCATGCCAATTGTCTACCACTTGTACGAATTGGCACATGTCAATCTCTGAGTGGTGCCACATTTCACCTATTTTCGACCCACTTGACCACCTGAAAAACTCAAATCCACACACCATGTGTCTTTATCATGGAGTGCCACATGTCCTAGATATTTAGGCTGATAGGCCTTCTGTTATGAAAGAGATCATTTTTTTTTCGTCAACACTTCTTATCTAGGCACGACACTTGTTACTTGTTTAATATGATGGTCACAGTCTCTCGAGTTACCTTCTAGGTTTGAAATACCACTGGTTTCTGGTATATTTCCATGGAATCGGTCTGAAAATACCAGCAACAATCCACACACCTGCAACCGTTGACAGACATGCCGTTTTAGTAGCTACATTTCTGCAACTGCCAATACACCTACCGTTTTAGTTGCTGCATTTCGGTAGCTGCCAATACACCCGCCGTTTCATTCTCCTGGACTCTGTTTATGCATATTTTTCATATAATTTTATCACGAAGTTGGCTGCAGTGCTTTGACATGCCTTTGAATATTTTTGCAGGTTAGAAGACATTTCAGGCCAGAGCTATTGAATAGACTTGATGAGATAGTTGTATTTGATCCTCTTTCTCGTGATGAGCTCATAAAATTTGCTAGACTACATATGAAAGATGTAGCGATTCGTCTTGCAGAGAGAGGTGTTGCTTTAGGGGTTACAAATGTTGCTCTGGATATTGTTCTTCAGGAAGCCTATGATCCTGTAAGTAATCACTTTGCTTTGCTTTCTTTCTTATTCAGAGTCTATCTTGCCAGGGGTTGTGCCCGTTATGGTTTGTTATGAGATCGTTGTCAGTTTCATCACCATCCCTCATAATATGTTTGATTGTGTTTATAAATAATAAACAATTATTACACCAAACAATAAACAATTAACTGTACTATGAGTAATATGATATCTTGAAATAATTCTCATTATAATTTCATAACTTCTGCTCTCACTTGGTGGTGTCTATATCACCAAGTGTGTCTTCTTTAAAATTATAGTTACAGCAGACAATGAACAATCAACTGCATTGTGAGTGATATCTTGTAATAATTCTATTATAATTTCCTAACCTCTACTCTCACTAGGTGTCTATATCACTAGGTGTATCTATTTTAAAATTATAGTTTCAATGGTAGATAAATTGTTATCTTAAAATTATAGCTTTGATGGTGATACCTTGTGATTGATAATGCAGTTTGAAGCAACTTTGGCTTTGACTAATATAGTCTTAGGAACCTCTGAGAATACAAAGGTTGTGATTGATTACGGGGCACTGCCTATATTTGTGGAACTTCTTACCTCTGGGAATGATAATGTTCGAGAACAGGTAGCATGTTTATTTTAGAGGCATAAAATTATTCTTCCCAACTATCTTTAAATGTCTGTAATTTTGGAATTTGATTTAAAAAACTCGTACCCAACTTTGAGTTCAACTGGTGTTTGTGTAAGGCTGTTTGGGATTTGGGAAATATTGCTGGAGACTCTGCAACATTTAGGGATCTTTCCCTCAGTCATGGAGCTTTGAGGCAAGTGCTTGCCCAATTGAATGATACTGCCAGAATTTCAATGATAAGAAATGCTACATGGGCTCTTTCAAATTTTTGCCATGGTAAACCCCAACCACTATTCGAACAGGTAAGAAAAATACATTTTCTGCCTCTTCTTCTTAGTTCGCAGATACTGTGGATTTTTTTTTATAGATATTGGTGCTTGGTAGATTTGGACATAATATGGACCTAGGCACTTGTTCATTACAATGACTCTATCATCAGGTTTTAGAAAATGCTCAGAAATTTGGGTTTCACAAGGGGATTACCCTTGCTTGCAATTATCGATTATCAATCACATTCAAAAAAAGTCTTTCTTAGCATTGCTGAGCTCTTTGTAGGTGAATTTCCGAGGCAATTTCACAATATCTGAACTAAATTTGTCTGTCCTTTTCAATACTCTGCGCTTGTAACAGAACCAGACAAACAATCTAGTGGCCAATGCAACAACAACAACACCTCCTGTTGCAATGCCTGCAATTCACCCTCTCTGCACGCATGAATGACTATGGCACCCTATTTTGTGAACAAGTACTGGAGCTGAAGGTACTAGTTTCCATTAGGATCGTGGAATTCAACATCCAAAATAGTATCAAATTCCACTGCAATAGTATTCCCTGGTGAGGGCAACAGTTCATTAAGACCTATTGGACTCATCACCCCCAAATAGCCTCTAGGGCTACCCAGAGTGTGATCATCTGGAGCAATAAAAAATGCTGATCCATCCCCAATTGAAACAAGAACATGACCCACATTGGTTACAGAAAACGAGAAACACGTTTTGAAAGAAGAAGAAACTTTTGTATTAGGGTCCAGAAATCCAACTGGTCTATTGTAAAATGCCCTACCTGCACTTCAAATTGGTACTCCAAACTTCGTGCTAAGGCTCACTGTGGTATTATTCAGATGAGCATCTTAACCTGAAGTTTGATTCCAAAAAACCCAAGTCCCCTGTTCTATGCCCAAGACCTCTGTTACAATGAGTAGAGTTATGAGAAAAATACTTCACAATAGGAAGCAAAAGAAACATCGCAAAATTTCTCGCTTTAGACTGATAATTTTCTGTGCAAAAATTCAACTGCAGACAGTAAAAACATAATATCAAACACAACCAATCCACAATGGAATTTTAACATAAGGATTTATAACTAGAGAAAACCCTCTCCAGGTTAAAAGAATTCCAGAATGGCTTTAAGATTCTAATTTCTACTAATGAGAACTTACAACACCATAGAAATTACTGTCACAATGAAATCTACTGGAAGCAAAGCCCTTGTATAGTTTCTACATTTCCACAGTGGAAGCAAGAATCTTGCTATCTCTCATGATCTGGTTCTGTGGTCAGATCCTTTGCTATGGCTTTCTTGTTCTGCTAAACATGAATCTGTCTTAGCTTTGGCTCTGGTTCTCATTTAGGATTGTGGCTATCTGATCTTGCTGTGGCTTTGACTATACAAACTTGTTCAATAGGAAAATGTTGACTCTGCTATATATAGGAGCTTCAATGGGTGCTCTCAAACTGCTCTACTACAGTAGTTGCACTCTCAATGGACTTCTACAGCAATTGGCACCATCAATTTGCTTTGTTACAATGATGGCTCGCGTCAAAAAACTGTGCTACAACCATTGGCACCATGAATCTTCTCTCTGCTTCATCAAATGGTTGGCACCATCAACTGACTTTGCGCTCCTCGGGGTGATGACAGTGGCGAACACTTTTTTGGGCAGCTTTGTTTTGTCTCTGATTCAAGGCAGAACTATGTTGGCCTTGTTTTTTTAGTCCTTGGAACTTAGTTCTCTCATATTTTCCATCCTATCCCCAGTTTTCTACCGAGAAAGACATAACTTCACGATATCAAAATTGACTATTTTTGGCCATTTATCTTTAGTAATGGTACAACTTTAATTTGGTGCATTCGTACAGTATCTGAAGAGCACTCTCAAACTGTTATTCAGTATTTTAGCATAACTACTACATTTAACTGCCATGCTCTAATATTTATATCAACCATAAGCATTCTTAAGGTATTTCCACATTTTTGAAGCAGAAGGAATGCTTCTGACAGCTTCTTATCATAGTGGTACAATTCTGTTCATAGTTTATCTTTTATAAACCTCCAATTTTCCAAACGTAGGAGAGAGTACAGTTTGCATCTCAAATTTTGGACAAATCTGTTTAGTATTCTATAGAAAATGCATTAATAATACAGTGTTGTGTCTACTAAGCACAAATAATTGTTGTACTGAGTCATCTAAATATCTTGACATCCTCGTTTTATATTCCTTTTCTGTTTTCACAAAGTTTCCTCTTCTACGGTAAATGTAATTATATTAATTTTTTTCCATCGATATACGGATTGGATCTAATTAGATGTAAGCCCTATCTACAGTGGTTATTCGAATGGGTTAGAATGTGCATTGTTATTTGTTTCTTTTGAAATACATGCATTACCACTACGTGAGATCTTTGCATTAATTTTGAAATGTTGAGATCTTTGCATTGATGTTGCCTCTGCTTGGTGGTGTCTCTGAGATTAAGCTGATCGAAAGGCAATGGATGTGCATCAACGATCGATTTCTCTTTTCTAGTACTATAATCCAAATCCTCTAGCATGCAAACAGGTGTCGCAACAATTATATCTAGGATTGATCATTTTTTTCTCACCTTCACTTTAGGCTTGGAAAACTTTGTTCTAGATTTTTTAGCATTTGACTAACCTGATAGACAGTGATATATGTGGGCATTTAGAG
This sequence comes from Pinus albicaulis, assembly GCA_034641835.2. Taxonomy (NCBI): domain Eukaryota; kingdom Viridiplantae; phylum Streptophyta; class Pinopsida; order Pinales; family Pinaceae; genus Pinus; species Pinus albicaulis. The sequence continues at coordinate 1,375,381,823 of CM076580.1, read as the reverse complement.
CTATATTGGATGTAGATGAGAAAGATCTACAAACAGGACAAACCTTTGGTATCATGGCCTCTGGAAGAGATCCCGGATTCCCAAATTCTTCGTTCTTCCCAGGATCTGCCTTGCTCTTCTCCAAAGTTTGGATCTGTCTTGTAGGCTCCTGCCTCTTCTACACTATTTGAATTGGAGCACCTCCATTATGATATCAAATCATCCGCTACTATTAAATGACACAGGTCGCAGATTCTTTGATAGACTTGCCTTTTGGGCACTTCACCGCGAACCAAGTTTTAAAATGTCACAACCCACTTGATATTTATCCCTAGAAAAAGTGTCACATGTGAAGATCAGGCTTTTGATGAAGCGAATAACTTGGTAAAGAGAATTTTTGATTACTTATGTATTCGGCCCAACAATATAGATTTTGATGCACTATCATTTTTAACCATGTGCTGAAAAACATACAAAAAACTATGTTTTTAGTGAAATTTGAGTTCACAAGAATCGATGCCAGTCAAAATCTATACCTTGCTCCCAGCTTACTGGTAAAAGGCGGTACTCATATTTCATGCAAGTAATGGAATGCCTTTTTCGTTGTTTTATCTTGTCTTATTCGAACTTCCAATTCTAGCATCAATGATTGTCTTATGCTTCAGAAAAAAGGTATTATGCTTTAGAGAAGTGTATCTACTTCTTATTATACTTCTTAACTTCCAAGTCTAGCATCAATGATTATTTTATGCTTCACACATAATCTAGTTTTCATTATACTCCTTGAAACATTTTTTATTAGTTGAATGAGACAAACTTAAAAGGAGTAAGCTAATATATTAGAAAAAGGATTTATGTCACAAATCTAAGATTCTTATAGGAATTCAATGGAAATTTCAGGCATCACCTGAGTAACCTTCAGTGTCTACAAATTTTGACATCCAGAGAGAAGTTTGTTACAAAATTAGGCATCTCATACTTGAAAACATGTTGATGTTGATCAGTAGCAATCTCCATTTATAGCCATGTGTTGGAGTATTTGAAAATTCCAGAATAAAAATGGAGAGAGTAATACTCTCCTCTTCTAACACACAAAAAATATTGAAATTTCTTCACTGGAAACAGAGTTCAACACTTTGAAAAATTTCTATTCCTTCAAACTATTACAAATTCTTCCTCACTGAGAGGGATTACAAAATGTGACTGCTGCAAAACGCAAGTGCACTCAAAATTCTTCTCTGTCTCTAAAACTACGCACTGCTGTGCTCTTCAAAACACTTACACTGCTATTTTGTGTAATAATAAACTTTACAACTACATTCCGAAGAAGGCTCATAGCCCTTTTATTTTATATGCAATGCATATATTAAAAACATAACAAAACTATGCAAATAACAAATCTATTAAAATGCTCCCGGGGTCCACAATTTATAAATGTTTTAATATATATATAACATATTTACGTCGCATTTAAAACAAAATATTACCAAAACCAGTGTGGGACCTTAAAAAACAATAAAACTATTCTGCCGCGCATTATATAAAATAAAACATATAACAAAACCTTTGTCAAAACTTCAAATGAACCCTTTAGCCGTGGAGCCCGTCGGACTTCAAACGACGATAAACCATAATTCAAACCAAATTCGCGTTCCAAAATAGCCTACTGACGTCGGCCAATTTTGTGACGTGAAAACCAAATGAATTCCACCCTAATATTTTTCAGGTCCGAATTTGGGCTGGTGTATGGAGAGAGAGTTGTGAAACGAATTTCTTATCAAATTCACCCTATTCTTTTTCTGGTCCAGATTTCCACTGCACGAGCGGCCCAAAAAAAGATCCGCTCCAATAAATTTATACCATGTGTCCTCCTCTGGATTGTCATATCAATCGCATTAATTTTTAACGTCGTTGTTCAATCAATCGCATTAAGTTTTAACGCTGTTCAAGATCGGACCTCCACTCCTGTTAGCGATTTCGCATGCTCCAATATGATCCAGCCTTCGGCTCTCATCAATGAGAGATTTATGACGGGCGTTCTTCGATGCCATTGCAGTCAGGTCAATAAAATGGAGTTTCGCTATGGTTTCTCAGACGAGCCGCAACCTTTGAATTGCAGATGCTCTCCGGTTGCTGGGTTACACTGCCTGCTCACTGTGATGGGAAGGAGAAGCCAGCTGAAATACTGCTTAGACCTTGCTGCAAATATGCATTTCTCTTGGTCTGGTCTATGTCTGTCTTCCTCGGTTTCTTGGAATCCTGCTTCTCCATCTCGTCTTGTGCCCACTGCTGATATTGCACCCATGCCTCGCGTGCGTCAAAGGATGTGTTGCCGCAGGGGTAGCACTAGAGGCCAACACCTGCGTGCTCCCTCTAGCCCCTCAACCGATTTGTCTTCCCAATCAAGTGATTATTACGCAGGCCGCTATCCAAACACTAGAAGTGGGCAGGGTCGGGTTCTAGGATCTGGCCACTGTATGGGATTCCCTGCTCCTCATTTCCCCACCACTTCACCTTCTCCCACGACGTGCACTACGATTTTTTCCTTTAATTTCTCTCTGAACCGCCCACGAATCACAGCTTCAATCACCGTGGTTTTCCATGAAGAGGCCCAAGTGGAGGAACAATGCACCCGTTCGGTAGGTCTGAGCTCAGAAAAAGCCCAGCTTTCAGGCCTTCAGAAGGGGAGAGGTGGCGTGAATGTGCAGGAACCAGATGATTAGGTTCGTAGGGCTCGTGATGTGGAGATAGCGCCTCGAGATCCTGGACCTTCTGTGTCTGAAGCTACTCCCGCCGAAGGATGATGCCGAATTGTCGAAGAACCACCGGATGAGTAGCTGGTTCTCTTTGGTTTGGTTTTCTTGCTTCACGGCCCACTTAATTGGGCATGTTTTTGTTTATATTACTGTGCTGGACCTCTATTTTATTTTTTAATTCTGTAAACAATGGTTCCCCTGCATGGGTAATATTGCAACGACCTGAAAAACGTTCAAGACTGGTTTCCCCGTATGAGGGTAGTCTTCTTTTTTGATTTTTTGACAAATTTGCCATAAGTTTGGGCAATGTTTTTGACTTCGATCATGCTATAATTTTATTCCCACTGTTAATAGATTTCCCTTACTTAGAAAAAAAATGGTTACCCTGTTTCTATTTTAAACCTGTTTTTTGAAATACAGAGCCATGTTTATATGATTGTTTATAGTCGAAGCCCTGTGGGGTGGTTTATTATATTAATATTTCAAGGTCGAATTATGTTCATAACAATTGGAACACCCACAATTCATAACAAATATTGGAGATTTACTGTCCTGTTTTAAAGTTTCATTTTTATGTTTGTCGAAGAACCACCGAATGAGTAGTTGCTTCTCTTTGGTTTGGTTTTATTGCTTCGCGAACCACTTAATTGGGCGTGTTTTTGCTTATATTACTGTGTTGGACCTCTGTTTTATTTTTGAGTTACATATTATTTATTAAGTAATCAAAGGAATGTCAAGCAGTGGTTCCCCTGCGTGGGCAATGCAACGACCTGAAAAACGTTCAAGACTGGTTTCCCCGTATGAGGGAAGTCTTCTTTTTTTATTTTTTGATGACAAATTTGCCATAAGTCTGGGCAATGTTTTTGACTTCGGTCATGCTGTAATTTTATTCCCACTATTAATAGATTAAGTTTACTTAGAAAAAAAAAATGTTGCCTTGTTTCTATTTTAAACTTGTTTTTTTAAATAGAGAGCCATGTTTATATGATTGTTTATCATCGAAGCGCTGCGGGGTGGTTTATTATATTAATATTTCACGATCAAATTATGTTCATAACAATTGGAAAAAAAAATGTTGCCCTGTTTCTATTTTAAACCTATTTTTTGAAATACAGAGCCATGTTTATATGATTGTTTATAGTCGAAGCGCTATGGGGTGGTTTATTATATTAATATTTCACGGTCGAATTATGTTCATAACAATTGGAAAAAAAAAATGTTGCCCTGTTTCTATTTTAAACCTGTTTTTTGAAATATAGAGCCATGTTTATATGATTGTTTATAGTCGAAGTGCTGCGGGGTGGTTTATTATATTAATATTTCACGGTCGAATTATGTTCATAACAATTGGAACACCCACAATTCATAACAAATATTGGAGATTTACTGTCCTGTTTTAAAGTTTCATTTTTTTTTTTTAAATTGAACCCGCTGTTGGTATACCGACGCTTTGTAAGCATCGGTCTTCCGGCGTCTTGAACGATTTCCATTTTCATCGGTCTTGTGACGTTCGTCGATATTGCGATAGTTCTTCCTAGGGTCGGTATTGTGACGCTTTTGGAATGCGTCGGTATTGCGACGCTTTTGGAATGCATTAGTATTGAGACACTTTTGGAATGCGTCGGTATTGCGACGCTTTTGCAATGCGTTGGTCTTGCAACACTTTTGTAAGGCGTTGGAGTTGTGACAGCTTAAAAACATCGGAAGAGCGACAGTATAACAACGTCGTAAGAACGACGTTCAAAACGTTAGACCACATTTCGTCGGAATTGCGACAATTTACAAACGTCGGAAGAGCGATGGTATAAAAACATCGGAAGAGAGACGTTCAAAAAGTTGGACCACATTTCATCGGAATTGCGACAGTTTACAAATGTTGGAAGAGCGAAAGTTTGGGAAACGTCGGAAGAGCGACGCTTGTTTGGAAGTGACAGAAAAAGTGTCGGTAGTGCGACACTTTTTCAAGGCGTTGGAATTGCGATGTAATGGAAAACCACGTTTTGCCCATCCTCGAACTGTCACTCTTGCGACGACTATGTGTCAGAATAGCGACGAAGTGGCCGTCGAAAATTGGGCCAAATTTTCTAGTGAGTGCCCGAGGCAGACAGTAAGATTAGCTGTAATGCACCAACTACGTTTATGATATTGATGAATGATGTATTGCGCCCTTTTATAGATTAATTTATTATTGTCTATTTGGATGATATCTTGGTATAGAATTCTACCTAGGAGGAGCACATCTCACATTTTATGTAGGCATTGGATACATTAAAGAGGCACCAAATATTAGCAAATCTCAAGAAGAGTGAGTTTTCAAAGCAGTCTTTGGTATATCTTGGGTATGTGATAGGTGGAGGAGAGTTGAATATATATACTTCAAATATGGGAGCCATCATGAAATAGTTTATGCATACTAATGTTTTTGAGGTCGGGAGTTTCATTGGGGTAGCACAATACTTGATGAAATTCATAGCCACATTTGCACTGGTAGAAACACCACTCCATGCCATAACAACAAGTGGCAATATTTTCTAATGTGGAAATGGTTAGCAGAGGGCCTTTAAGGAGCTAAAGAAGAAGATTAGTCAAGAACCAATTCTATCATTACCAAACTTGTAGTATCCCCTTGAAGTGGAAATAGATGTGAGTGGGTATGTTATGGGAGCAGTCTTAATGCATGGAGGAAGGCCTGAATGCTACCATTTTGAAGTATTTAATGGGGAATATCTTAACTTACCTACCTATGATAAGTAGCTCTATTCCCTGGTGCAAGTTGTGAATAATTAGAAGCATGTTATGCAACCAAACAAAAAACATAAGAAAATATAGATCAAAAACTTGAAAATAACCCTCTTCAAGGGTTAAACCTCCTTTTGTATCACATAAATAAACAATTATTCGATGATTCAAATTAAAATACCTTCTTGGTATATATAGAAGTCTAAGGGCTCAAAATATAATTAGGGCCTACATAACAATAATAATGTAACGACACAAAAATAACAATAGTGGGCTTCTATGGGGCACAAAAATAACAATACGGGGGCTACACTAATATTATAGGGACCTAAAAAAAAACACTTTCTAATGGGAAAGGAGATGGTAATCCACAAAAATCAACTACTACAGTACCTACAAGAGCAGAGTAAGCTAAAACAAACCAGACATTACAAGTGGATGGGGTTTCTACAACAATTTCATTTAGTGATTAAGTAGCATGCCCCTCTCCTTCAAAAAAGTGTTTTCCTCAACATTTGACTAGTTTTGGATGCTTCTGAATAAAATAATCGTCCTCCCATGTGGAGTCTTCAACAAGTAATTTCTTCAAGTTAATTAGATAGTCTTAAATTGATATGTTTTGTAGGTACCAGATTCTTCTTTATGTGATTTCTTCAGGCTCTAATATGAATTTTCCTTCCTTGACAAGTTTTAGTAATATAGTTAGAACTAGAATTCTATCACTTATAGCCTTATTTAAGCATGAAACATGGAAAAATAGGTATACTCCCGAAGATGCAGGAAACTCGAATTTGTATGGGATCTCTATCACTTATAATAATATTTGGGTTTCCATGTAGCTTTTGAACTATTTCCATAAATGTAGTAGTTATTTTACTAGCTTTGAAAGGGTGAGATAGAGCACAAAGTGTGCATACTTGGTAATTTTATCAATTATCACCACGATGACACTCTTTCCTTCATAGTTGGGTAAAACTATCATAAAATACATTGAGACCTATTCCCAACACTGACTTGGAATGGATAATGGTTGTAAAAGACTCGGGGTCTTAATTGTCTCAACTTTATTTGGTTGGAAAACTAAACATTCCGCCAAAAAATCCTGAATATCAAATTTAATTCCATCCCAAAAAAAATCCTTCTTAACCCTCTGGTAATTTTTGAAAAATCCTAAGTGCCTCTCTATAGGAGAGATGTGAAATTCCAAAAGAACCTTTTATTTAAGTTGGGAGTTCTTACATAGATATAAGCGATATTTTTACCGCAATGAATAATTTCTCCAAATAAATGAATCGGATGCACTGGGATCTTGCTGTAACTTTTGAATGAGTGTCCATACCTCTTCATAGTTATTTCATTCATCCCTTGCTACAATTATCCATTCAAGTTTGATAATAAAAATGACACAGGGAAATGCTTCCACATCCTCATTCCTTCTTGAGAGTGCATCCACAACAACATTTTTCTTCCCTTTTTTGTATATGATTTCAAATTCATAACCAAACATATTTGTGACCCATTATTAGTTCCATTCAAAAGATAATATTTGTTCCAAGAATTATTTAAGACTCTCATGATTTGTTTTTACCTTGAAGTGTCTTCCCATTAGGTAAGGGTGCCATTTCTTTAGTGCATGTAGTATTGCCAACATTTCCTTCCCATAAATAGGTTTCTGTAAATACTTGTCCTTAATTGGATGACTTTCAAAAGAAAAATATCTTCCTTCTTGCATTAAAACAACACTAATGTCACTTCTTGAGGCATCACATTCCACAATAATGGTTTCTGTGAAGTCAGATGTAGTTAATGCTAAAGCTCGACACATTGCCTCTTTAAGATGTTCAAAGGCCTTAGTTGCTTTTAAAGTCCAAAAAAATCATCTTTCTTCAATAATGTTGTTATAAATGTTGCTATCTTCCCATAATTCTTAAAAAAACTACGATGATACCATATCAACATGGGAAATACTAGAATATGCATTAAGGTTGTGGGGATTTTCTATTCCTTGATGGCTTTAATTTTTTTAGGGTCTACCTTAACACCCTCATGGGATACAATATGACCTAAATATTCCACTTCTTGTACTCCAAAGAAACATTTAGAGTATTTTTCATACAATTGTTTATCCTCCAATAGTTTGAGCACCTTTTCAACATGTTGAACATGATATTTCCAAGAATTTATATAGATTATTATATCATAAGAAAATACTAACACAATTTTTTTAAGGAAGGGTTTTAAAGTGGAATTCATCAAACCTTGAAATGTGGAAGGTGGATTAGTAAGGCCAAAAGGCATGGCCAAAAATTCATAATGACCTTCATTAGTTCTAAATTCTATTTTTGGAATGTCTTCTTTCTTCATTCTAATATTATGATATCCTGAAGAAATATCCAACTTCGTGTAGTAAATTTCTCCATGTAGTTCATCCAAAAATTCAACAATGATAAGAATGGAAAACTTATCTTTAATAATGAGCTTGTTGATATCTCTATAATAAAAACAAGCATGCCATGATCCATCCTTCTTATGTGGTGAACCCTGGTATTGCACCAAGAATGATGCAACTTCCAGAGGCTTCCCTAATTTATGTTATCAACTTGGGGTTCATACAAAATTGGAGGTTGCAGTGCTATATACACAGCAGATTCATTCTACTCATGTCATCCTATTCTGAGCTCTACGAAAGGGTGTTATTTCTAGGGTTTCTGGATGAAGTCTATTACACTTATGAATTTATACCTAGGGATACAAATAATTCAAATAAATTAATCTATCAGCAAGAAAAGAACTATTCTACAGCAAGAAATTACATCTAACTAATCTGAAATGAAACAAATATACACATTAAGCTATGATAAGAAACAGAAGAAAACTAGACATCTTACATGAAGTAAATTGTTGAATTGAAATTTCATAAAGGAAACTAACCTAATCACACTTTGTTGGTTCAAATAGCTAAGCAAACTCTATTTAATTTATGTTTTAACTATCATGCTTTTAATCATGTAGCTAATCATGACCTAACTATGCTTGTGAATGAATTGTTTTGCAGCTAGGAGGAGAGAGCGCTAAGGTGGCTTATGAAGGGCTTGAACTCGTGGGTGCAAGGCTGAAGGTGTATGAGTGGTTTTGGCAGGTTTGGATAAGGTGGATGGTGGTTTCTGGGCTTAAGGAGGGGGCCGCTTGTGGTGCTGCAAGTGTTTCTACATGTTTCTTGTAGTGCTATAGGAAAGTCCTGAATAGCTACAGGAAATGGTCCAAGGGAAATCCAAGGCCAAACATGTGTGAGAAAAGTGTAGGGAAGGTGGAATGAAGGTGTTTTTGGATGAGTGGAAGGTGGAAAACCCCTTGGCCAAGCTCAAAACCTCTTGAGAGGCATGTCTTGCACCTCTAGGGTTTTCTCACAGTATGAAGATGAACAATCTGAAAACATGGTTGATGGAGATTTTGAGGAAAAGAAGGATAATGAAGGGTGAGAAATGAAGTTGAAGGTGTTGGTGAAGTCCTCCTTTGATTTTCTACTTGAACATGAAAGAAAAATACCTTTTCATGCAACAAATATTGACAAATTCATGATGAAGGAAATGGAAAATATGAGTTTAATTTTGAAAGAAAACTTACTTTAGCCTACAAACAGAAATCTAATACAACATCCTAAACATATTCATGGCACTAAAACAACCTAACTATTCATTCCAAGAAATCATAAACTAAGAATCCATTTTGGCACTCAATCTCCAATGAAAGAGATAAGAGAGGGAGGCTTGACACACAACTTTCTAAGTTTATAAACTATTCTACCAACATGTAAGCAAGCTTAATCTACAAAAAAATACAAATTGAAGAAAAAAAAAACAATGAATTGAATAAGTAAGCAAACTAGCTAAACACTCATAAGCAAACTAGATACAATGACATAAAAGTAAAGTATGAATTCACAAGAGAGAATAAGGCCAATGGATTGGGCCCTAACCCACAAGCCTAGCCCTCTGAAACTATATCAGTGAAGCACAATCTAAATACTCATTATTTTAGAAAATAGTCACATTACATCAACATGAAAGTCTCAAAATACTATTGCAAATGTAAGAGTCTATTAGCTTCCTTCAAATTTCGAATCCTAATGACCTCTTTCTCAACCCTATTTAACCTAGAGGGTAGCTACCAACAACTCCCTAAAAAGGACGTGATGTGTCCACTTTGAGTGCAAGTGAAGTGCAAATTTGGTGCACTTCTTGAGTTTGCTTGGCTGCCTTTGATTTTGAGTTGTTGGAGGGAATCTCGAGGATCCCTTGGCTGACTTTGGGAGTTAAGGAGGTGGAAAATACCCCTAGAATATCTCCTTGCTATCTACTCCGATATTTAATGGAAAAAACTTCATAAAAAATGCAATATCTTTGTGATTTTCCTGCATTTAACTCATGTTAGGCATTCAAAGTATTACAAGTCTTAATCACCATCTACACTAGCAACATAATACCATAATATAATTAAAATGTGAGAAAAAAGTGACTTAATCAGGAAAAAAGGTGACAATTAACCCCTCCAAATGTACCTAATGATGGAGCTCATAATTATTCACCCATACTATTGGATAATAAAAGGAGCTTTGGCTAGGTTGAATTATACATGCCTCTAGCATTGTTGCGACCATACATTCAATTTCACTCTTTTGGGAATAAGGATATATGTAAGGTCTTCATGTTTGTAGGAACACTTCCTAGAATCAATTGAATAGAATGATCATGATCATGAATAGGTTAGAGACCTTTGGGAGTCTCATATACCTTGGAATGATTGTCAAGGACTCTTAGGATATTTGGATAAATGGATGACTTGGACATTTGAACATCTAGTGAACATAATTGTGTAATTACCCCTCGTTGTTCTTTATTTAAAATATTTTTCATGCCATTAGAGCTAATTATATTCCCATATTTCCTTGTGATACCCCTTAATTCAATTTCCTTTCCTTCTATGAAAAATTTCAAGAAAATTTCTTGAAAATTAAAAGTTATCATCCCCAAATATTGTAACCATTAAACTCCTAATACAACATTTGTACCACCCATTGGAATGGAAAGAATTATATTGTTCAGTACATATTCCCCCATGGTTAGATTGATATTATGGAACTTCCCTGAGAAATTTATAGTTCGTACATTTGTAACCATCACTTGACACTCTAATGTTGTGTATAGAAAGCAGATCAAATCCTTGGCTATCTTACAATGAATAAAATTATGAGTACTACCTGAATCAATCAACAATATTACCTTTTTTCTTCTTGATATATCCTTTTATCTTGAGAGTTTGAGGAGTGGTAATTCCGCTAATGCATTACAAGCTATGGTTGGATTCATTTGTTATTTGTTATCCCTTGGGTTGGTTCCTACAATATATCTTCTTCTTTTGATGTTTCTTGTTCCTTTTCTTCCTCCTCTTCACAATCTATGTTAAATAATTTCTTCTCAACACACTTATGACCTTTAGTGTATTTTCTATCACAACTATAATAAATCCCTTTTTTCTCTTTTTTCCTCCATTTTTTGTGGTGTCAACCTTGTAGGTTGTGGGAATCTAGGAACAACAACACTTCCATATTTATAGTTGTGAGTGGTAGACCTCCTTGTTTCCATAATTTTTCTTTCAACTTTTCTCGCCATCCTGAATGCATTCTCCAATGACTTTGGTTCGCAAAGGTGAGCCTCATGTTGGATGTTATCATTTAAAGTCCCTATGAAGACATCAATTAGATTCTCCTATGGAATATTAGTTACCTTGATATTAAATCTATGGAAGTCTTGAAGGTGCCCCCCAATTGAACCTTTTTGTTTGAGATTTATAATTTGGATAAAGAAGGTATTTCTCTTTGTATCCTCATAATGTGTTGTCAATTACTCCATAAAAGTTGTCCAAGTGACTAGCGCTTTGTGAGAATAAATCCATTGATACCATATAAAATTTTGGGTTCTAAATATACAGATGCAATTCATACCTTTTCTGTGTGTTACACATTGTGTAGATCAACGAACTGCTCCATCTATAGTATCCATGTAATCGGATCCTTGCCATAAAACTTCCTCATATCGATCGTTGGAATGTTGTTAGTCTTCAACCTACTATTGGAGTCTCTAAAATAATAATTCATATTCATTTTGTCCTCATCCTTATTTTCATGGAATACCTTCTCACCACTAGGAATCCTTTCTTGTAGCAACTTTTTCAAACCTCCAACCCTTTCATCTTGACATTCATCATTTCTTTCATTGTTGCTTTTAAATCATCATTCAAAACTCCCATGTCCCTTTTTAGTTTTTCTTATAAATCAACCATATTAACATTCATCATTACTTCTAATTCATTTTTCGTTATTCTTTGTGAGAGCGATTTTTTTTGCATATGCTTTGATATTCCCTTTGAATCACTTCAAACTGATTGTTATGGAAATTAAAAAAAATACAAAAAAAATCACTCTTTTAGGAGCTCGATCTTGAAATTTTTGTATATATGTAATTTCGGCCTCCCAAGGATTGAAATTTCTTCCTGAGGTATCCCTCTATGTATTCCTTATAACCCAATTAGTTTTACCAATATTTGATTCTTCAAGATGAAGTTATGCCAAATATCTCACAATGACTTGATTATGGACTGGTCCAATAGAGCGAACTCATATGGTATGCCACGTGCCATTTTTTTAACCTCCGACCCTGAAAATAATACAAGAAAAAATAAAGTACATGAATTTTTTTTTCAAATATAATTCTAGAATTATTTGAGATATAATTCTAGAGCATGAAAAAACTCTAACTTCCTTGGACCATATCTCAGAAACTATAGAGAACCAAGGTCTAAAATGTTTGCACAATGTTCATCACAATTTATATTCCACTTGGTAATAATTTAAGCCTCTGAAGCCTCATAGAATAAAGGTTATATTCAAAAATTACAGGATGACCTATTTGCAGCAGCAAAACCCTAGGATCTAGAGCTCTGATTCCAAATGTTATGTAACTAGATCACAAAAAAGAACAAAATATATATCAAAAACTTGAAAATAATACTCTTTAAGGGGGAAACCTCCTTTTAGATCACATAAATGAATAATTCTTTGATGATTCAAATGAAAGGAGCTCCTTGGTATATATAGGAGTTTAAGGGGTAAAAATATAATTAGGGCCTACATAACAATAATAATGTAAGGGAACAAAAATAATAAGAGTGGGCTTGTATGGGGAACAATAATAAAAATATGGGGGCTGCACTAATATTATAGGGAAATAACAAAGCACTATATAATGGGAAAGGAGTTGGTAATCAACACAGATCAACTGCTACAGTACTTACAAGTGCAGGGTAAGCTACAATAAACCAAGCATTACAAGTGGATGGGGTTTCTACAACAGTTTCATTTAGTGATTAAGTAGAAGAATGGTAGCACAAACAAGCTAGTAAACATGCTATTAAGGTTTCCCACATAAAATATCAGATATTTGGGGACTCTTATGCACTTGGAGCCATTCACCCATGATGCATACAAAGAGGCATATTTAGAGGGCAAGGACTTCAAGCATGTCTTTCAGTAGTTGCGGAGCCAAATTTATATGCACGATGGAGACAACATTTTTTATTACCATATATAGGATGGGTTATCTACAATATAGAATAGTTATATGCTCCTAAAGGTGAGAGGTTGAAGCTGATTAGAGAGGCTCATACCTCCAAGTTTGCAGGGCACCTTGGTGTAGTGAATATTGTTATCAGCCTATTTTTCTCCATAGGGTTAGTAATTATGAGTCATTATATTGTTTAAACTTTTTTGAGGCCTTAACCACTATTTTTCCTAGTTTGTTGCCACAAACGAATGAGTCTCGACAAGATAAAATAGATGGGATAAGTTGATGAGTTGAACTAATATCCTAGGAACCACAAGTCTCTAGAACAAGTCCCTCAACCATACACACAAAACAAGGAGATATTAACTATAACCACATTCACAAGGTGTCCTTCGTGCGGTTGGAACACTCCAACTGAACTTAATAGTTGTGATCCATGTTGTTCTGGAAATAAACTAGGAAAAATAATGGCTAAGGCCTGACAAAAAGTCAATCAGAATAATGACTCATGAGTAATAACCCTAGACAGAAAAATAGGTTGATAACATATTCCCCCTAATGCATGAATTCAAAATAGTAATTTATGGTTGAAATGCATTATACTAGAGCTCAAATATCAAAATAGAAGGGATGAGACAAAGACAAAGACGCAGATCTAAAGACACCAAAAGCTGAAGTATCATATGTGATAATAACATCCCTGAGGGGCGTTTACCCATGCTTGATCATAGAAGGATTGTAAACATGGACGCTAAAAAATACACTTCGGATCCATGACATGAAATGCTAAAACATGGCCACAAATAAATACATAGTGGATACATGTGACTTAACAGATAAAGAATAGCCACCAACAAATACAATGTGGATGTATGTCATAGTATACATCAGTAGGACTATAGGCACATGATAGACAGAGAAGTGTCTCAAGATAGTCCTCAAAGTAAATAAATGATACATATCTCCAATTCATCCTGGGAAGGATGCCATATAAAAGTGAGATGTCGCTGACCCAGGTTATTCGACATAACCCCAATGGTATGAATTTACATCACGTGAATAGATGAGTTGATGTCTTCCATGGTAGAAACCGCGTAATTACCATCCAATGAGGTAAAATAGTAATAGACGTGAGGGAATCCACCAATGACGAAAATGGTTCCCAAGGTATCTAGTATATTCCATCAAGTGTGAGTAAATGAGCTAAACTCAGACACCAGTGGACTCTAAGAATCATGAGCTAATGATGTAAACCCATTATTGATCACAAGGAAGCCTGCCATTGAGGTACACAAGCTCCAAAGTACTATTGGTTCCTAGATCAAACTCATGGATAATGAGTTGAAGTCAACAAGAGAAGGTTCGTCAAAGAAGGGCCTAAATGTATCCCCCATCAATCAACTTGGAATAGACCATTATGATGTGATGTAATGGTTTTATGCTCTGGTAAGGGTTCACCCCAACATGTAAATCATGCAAGCCAGGATGACTGGAGAAAGTATTTCCCCCCTACGGTAAGTGCCCCCAGAGAGAAATGGACCCCCGAGAGAATTACTCTTGACAAGGTTGTACCCAACAGGAAAGGATGGAACGGCTTGAGTGATAGTACCGACATAAGGAGGATAACTCATAGAAGTGACAATATTATTAACAGGGTTGCCCCCAGGTAAACTAGTCACTCTAGGAAAATTGTTGGAAGTTGGCGTCCCTCCAAACAACGAACTATACCAGGCTTGTTACATATTTGAAGAAAAATTTCCCCCAGGCTGGCTAGGAGAAACTGATGACCCTCCCCCACACATTTTCAGAAATAACCACACCTAATTGAGAGACAAGAATAGAAAGTTGAGAAAAGCTAGGAGAAAATACTCCTGGTTCCATAGGCTCACTAGGATTAATGACCAGGGATAGATTAGATGACATAGTAGGCATGTAGATATGAGGGAAATTTATAGAAGCTCAAGATTCATGCACCCTCGTGGGATGAAGGTACCATAGTGGTCATTCCTAGGAAAACTACCTTATAGGTGGTCGTTGTGGGAGGAAACCATACGTCTTCCTTACCTTTCTATAGACAACTATGCTTGCATAATTGGGACCCCACAAGTAAGACATCTCTTGAAAGGTTATCTGAAAGATAGAATAGGATTGGTTTGCATGTGCATTTACCTTATAGTAATTTTCTAGTGTAACATCCTTGAGTTAAAACTCCATGTAATAAATTTAATAAAGGCAAAATAAGACTAGGGTCATGGGACACGTATTCCAAGATGAATGTGGGGAAAAATATCCTAGTATGGATGCTCATTTGGTTTATTATGGCTAAGGAAATTGGCAAAGGCAGAGGCATTGGAAAAGGAAAAGAGGCATTAATTTTCATTTTATTTATGAAAATAAATGAAATTAGGATAAAATGGAGGTGAAAGGTCACTGGTTTCATGTGAGGGGGGGAATGAAGAAAAATAGAGGATATTGAAGAAAATAGAGGCATCAATGGTAAAAAAATCCTAAGGATCAATTCAAATATTTTTGTCAGTTTACTTTTAGGATTAGTCTCAGAGAGTAGAAGAGAATCAAGAGGAGAAAGAAAGAAAGAAAGCAAAGGAAGGACGAGGAAAGGATCAAGCAAGGAAATTTTGGATCGAGCAAATTCAATGGGAATAATTATAGGTAACATGTTGCATATATGATTTCCTAGCTGGTTTTGGAAGGAATGGTATCTGCATGTGTATATTTGGTTTATTCTTCCTGGTACCTAGGCAGAATAGTACCATGCACGTCGATACTGCAAATGGTTTGATCGGGTCCTTTTCCCAAGATCACCTAAGTAGCAGTAGTACCATGCATGTCGATTCTACAGACGGTTTGATCGAGTCTTTTTCCCAAGATCACCTAGGCAACAGTAGTATAATGCACGTCGATTCTGCAGACGATTTGATCGAGTCTTTGGCCCAAGATCACCTAGGCAACAGTAGTAACATGTGCGTTGATACTGCAGACGGTTCGATCGGGTCTTTGGCCCAAGGACACCTAGGCAGCAGTAATTAGTACCCTGGATACTCATACGATTCTACTCAGAATGTATCACAACCTAGCTATCATGAAAGTCCCCCCAAGCCACCATACACCAACCAGGGACAGGGGAACCTGGTTGCCTCATCCTCTTGACTTATTAGGTGCATTGATTACTATAGACGGCTTGATCGGGTCTTTAACCCAAGGTCACCTATGTAGCAGTAATATGTATTCGAGGAGTGACCAAGCACGTCGACTACTGTAGATGGTTTGATATGGGTCTTTGAACAAAGATCACCTAGGCACCAGTAACACCCATGATACTCAGGAATTTACCAGGTAGGTTAATATTGCGAATGGTTTGATCAGGTCTTTGGCCCAAGATCACCTAGGCAACAGTAATACCATGCACGTCAATACTGTAGACGGTTTGATCAGGTCCTCTTCCCAAGATCACCTAGGCAACAGTAGTACCATGCACGTCGATTCTGCAGACGGTTTGATTGGGTCTTTTTTCCAAGATCACCTAGACAACAGTAGTACCATGCACGTCGATTCTGCTGACATTTTGATTGGGTATTTGGTCCAATATCACCTAGGGAGCAGTAGTACCATGCGCGTCGATACTGCAGATGGTTCGATCAGGTCTTTGGCCCAAGGACACCTAGGCAATAGTAATTAATACCTTGGATACTCATACAATTCTACTAAGAACATATCACAACCTAGCTATCATGAAAGTCACCCCAGCACTCATATACCAACCAGGGACAAGGGAGCCGATATCCCCCATTCCGCGCACATAATGGACCACTGGCATAATGTAATGCATCAGTCAATCTAGTGCAACCCTTCCTAGGCTCATCAGGAACCATACAACCAAGAGAATTATGAAAATCATCCAAATGCTGCAAAAAGAAGCCCAGGAACAAACAAAAGGGAATATCCTAGAGAGGGGGCAGTAATCAGCAATGCCCCCCGTGATCTCAGTCTGGGGGAAACCCCAATTGAAATCAAAACTAGGAGCCAAGTATCAACTCCCAAGGTAAAAATGGAGCTTAGAGTATTTGATCACCAGACCGAAAGCAGCACTGTGATCAGCACTCCATAGCGCCCAAAGGCGATGCCACACATTCACACACCCGAAAAAATAATTTTCCAGCACCGGCAGGTATGCCCTCTCTCATCTTCTCTTTTAAAGCACATGTCTTTCAATATATTTAATAAAGAAGATGCTTTCACTTGGGGCAGTTTTTTTTGCAGGTAGAACGCAAACCATCCACAACTCCACCCACTAAAAGTTCCAGAGCAGGTACCATTCTACCCCCAACATGATAGAGTCCCATAAAAAACTCTGCATATCCTGACATCATTTCTCCATAAGAAATCATCCATAGGTTCCACACACCCGACCATGTTTATCATCACCTCACCTTGTAAATGATAAACATCCTCGTTGGTTGGTAGAGCCTCCCCCCCCATGGCACTCTTCACCCACAGTAAACCATATATCACAACAAAAGTGACGCCATGGCCATACCACTTTAGTCCGGGAAGCAACTCATTCCCATCCATCCACCATGCATAAGGTCAAGTTTTATAATACAAAAAAAAACCCTTTTACTAGACGGTTAGGTTGTACAACCAGATCAAAAGCGCACTACTGCGCATCGCATTTGACCCACCATACCTCCACCAGCATAATCCCATCTGCGATACTTTTCCATCCGCTTCATCAACCTCACACATCAGACCAATCAATGGGGCCCCCACCCTAAACAAAACACCTTTCTCACATCATCAGTGAGTGAAAAATTTCATGTTTTGGGGCACCCGACTCTATGTTTTGTACAAACCAAACCCCATTACTTTATTCTTTTGGTAAGTGTACAAAGACCGCAAAAGGTGCACTACATCCTCCACCCACTCTTTCATTTTTTCTCCCATGCTAGTAGTCCATGAACACCCTTGGTCGGATTATCACACCCTCACGCAAAATACACCATGCCATTCATAAATAGTTCATACCCACCCTAGAAGTCCTACCGACTCCAGGGATTTCCTCATCAGAAATATTTATGACTGCCGCCAAGTTGCTTATTATACTCTGACCTTGGGCCACTGAATCCCCATCATCATTTTTTAGTCATCCCCTACCACCATTCCTATGTTAAACTCATCACATCCAGGATCCTGATCCTTCATATCAGCGACCCCTCGTTTGGTTGAGGCTTCCTTTTTGTCGACTTCAACACCTATTTTCCAAAAAGGAAGCGGTACCTTGGATCACCCCTCTCCATAAAAGGGGCATCCTTGGGTAGCATCGTGGGAGACATCATTGCCCACGTATGTCATCGGTCCTCCTGAAATTTGACTACAACACAAAGCTTTCATGTCAAGATGGTATCGTACCTTAAAACCATTGCACTTTGATCAAACTCGTCGAAGACCTGTGCCTTCATAAGCATCTCATTCAGCAATGCTTACATGGGAAGGTCCCAGCCAGCACCTATTCGTACAATTTGCAGTTATATGCCATACGAAGTTTACGCATATGGGTACCATGTTCCACCTATTGTCAAATAAAAAACGCCCCTGAGGGCATCAGCAGTCGTCATCATCAACCACCAGATCACTACCATATTAGTGGCATAGATAGAACATGTATCTGTCAAATAGATTTGTTTAACTAGACACATTGTTATGAGCATGGGACATGCCCACCTCATAGAAAATTTGTATATATTGTATTATATTTTCATACAGGGGTCCCAAAAGACATGGTCGTCCTTCGAACTGGTGTAGGGTGTCTCCAATTCTGAGCTACATGCAGGTATCTCTCAATATCTCTATGCAAAGTATACAGAAAATAAATTATAATGTATTTTGGCTATATAGTTCTTCCTAGACCTCACACATTAGGGGGAAATTGTTAACACTGGAAAATTGTACAAGCAAAGATGACATTATTTAATGTCAAGTAGAAGGGTTTACAGGGTTGAGAGACATTAGAGAATCTGGAAAGTAGTTAAAAATCTCTAAGGTCTGAGGAAAAATAAAATTTGAGCAAGTCATAAATGCTTTTGCGCGCAAAAACCTTCGATAAGATCGCCTTTTTCTGCCTTTTGAACCAAAAAGCGCGCAATCCTGGGAGTGGTGGAAGTCACTTTCTGGGACCACAAAAAGCACACTCCAGAACAATGATTTCACACTTGAAGTAAGGACAACCACCAAAGCCTCCTTAGGACATCAAGGGAGCACAAAATGGAATAAATGTGGCACACAATGGAATCATCCCCCTTTCTGGGGTCACCATCCACAATGTAACAAGAGAGGGAAGGAGGATTTGAATTCTCCTATAAAATGCCACCAAGAGATGAACAACTTGAGAGAAAATTGCTATGCTAGCCAGAATTTCCCCAAGCAATACCAGCAGTGTGTGATCCGGATCAGAGATAGAGGGGACTCAATTGTTGGCCATCCAACAAGTTTAGTCCACCATAGTAGAGAGAGGGAGACTTTGCACCGAGGCAAGCTTAGAAGTAAAGAAATCCTTGCATCGAGAATTAGAACCCCAATTTATAAGGGCCCCTTGGAAATTGGGTTAAAGTTTCATCCTCATTTCCTACCAACACTCAATAAGAGGGGACGTAAGCATCGTCGTTTGGATTATTGTATTTGTTTGACTTTGTATAGAGCTTTTGTCTTATTTTTTTAGTTTTAGTTTAATTTTTATGTTTGAATATGCAGGTTATTTCTCTATCTAGTATGTTTATGTTCTAGCATGTTCCATTAACTTTCTTGAATCCATATCTTTTCTACCTTTGACCAATAACTTGAGAGGGTAAACCACACCCCTTAAGTTGGTGTGATTTCGTACATGCATGCACCAAACACACTAACACAGGTGGAATGGATTTTTTCAAGTTTTGACAGTCATTTTAGCCTTTCCTGTCCATATCCGAATACCCATGGTGTGATGGGCTTCTTTCTTGGTGGATTGGAATTTTTTTTTGGTTCTAGTTGACGTGGTCTCAAGAAAATCCCAATCATTGTGGGTGGGCATGGTTTTCTCTGGGAAGCCCTCAACCTGTGGGTGGGTACAAGAAAATTCCTCAAGGGATGGTGAAGGAATTCTAAGGCATCCAAACTCAGTTTGGTTTTGTAATCTCGGGATTGGTTTAAGTGAGATCATGATATGATGAGGGTGAAATTGGTTCAACCTATGGATTCCCTTGGTTGTTTATGGATTGATTTATCCCATGAGATCAAAAATTCATGCTTGGAATATGGTGTGGGGGTAATTGACTGAAAAAAGAATTGATTGAGCCCAAACTCTGGTTGGGTGGTACATGGAATTCCCTACCTTGGTTGTATTTTTCATATGGTTAATAATAACTAATTTTCTCTTGATTTTGATGCATAAATGTACCTATGGTTTTGTGGCTTTAACGGTTGTTCTATCACTGTTATTTATTTGGTTATATGTTGGTTATAAGCATGCTTTTATGACAAATATTATTTATATCTCTCATCATGTTTTTACTTGTAAATGAATGAATAATTAATGCATGACCTAACTGGTGTTATGACAGCTATTGTGAGAAGGCATTGGTCCCTCTTGTTAAACCTAAGATTTTTCATATCCTTGTGCTCAGATATGCATTCATGACCTGTAGGTTGCATTTTTACCATGTGTTTGACAGAATGTCAGTCCCGACTGGGAAGCGTAAGGTCAAGTCTTGGTTCAATTTTTGTTTTATAAGCTTTTTTTCTATGTCACTCATCATTTTTTAAAGTTCACTGAGTTCTAGGCAGAGGCCTAAGTACTAGCCGTGAAAAGTGGCTCAGAATTAAGGGTTGCTGGCATAGAACTGACAAGAAAATTCTAGTCATTGGAAGGCAGGCCTATGGTAGAAATTGCAGGCTTACAATCACTTGCATGCCTTGGAAAGGGAGCGCCTAAGGCTCTATTTTAGTGAAAAAGAGAGTTATCTCAGGGGTTGGAGACTTGGAGGGGTTGGGTTGCTCCTAGAGGTCCCATAAAACCTGAGGGAAGTTAGTAAGGTCTTAATTCTTCAACTCCATTTCCTTAAGGTTATATAGGAGATTGAGTCTTATCATAATGACCCTCAACTCATGTTTACCCTGGGAAAACTGGTGAAAGTGGTTAAATGTGGGAGGAGGTGGGTTACAGGGTGGTATCGAAGCATGGTTCAAACACTTGGCCCTGGATGGGATGAATGAATTTTGTTATGCATGAATTTTCATGGTTAATTTTGTCATGCCTGAAGTTATGGTAAAAATGATATGTAATTATGATTTTATTGGTATGTTATGGTGTTGTTTTGTTGGCCGAGATAGAGCAGGAGATGCAGATCATCAGAGCAAGGTTGCAACACTGGATTTTAGAGTAAGAGTATATCCTCATACAAGTTTGTATGTTGGGCATGCAGGTATGTTGGCTAATGATTGTTATAAGAATTATGGTTATATAAATTATTGGCATTCTATTGTCGTTATGGTTATATTCATGATAGATGTTAGTTGATTAGTGCGGTCCTATGCACATGTGTCTAATAGTCGTGAATGGTAGCAATTTGTTGTTATATGCATTATGGTCATATGCATGATGATTATGGTCAATGCAGCTAAGATATTGATGTTATATGTATCGTGTTAACCTGGATTATCATCTATTTGGTTTATTTAACATGGTATGTTTAAAAGTTATTTGAAAGTTTGATTAATTTCATGATATGAGTATGTGTCTATAAGATTGCATGAAGGAATGATTTTGTTTTAAGATGGTTGTACTAACACATTATGTGTTGATATTTCTAATATGTACTTGAGTGTAAGTGGGTGCTAGTTTTAGAATCATGACTTATGACTGTGAGTTGATTATGACATGGTAATTATTATTGGTAAAGGTTGATTTCAAATTAATAAGGTATGATGCCTTGATCTTTGGAACATGTGATAGACAATTCTGAACAGTTGTAGGGAAACATGCTTGGTATTAGCATGACAAAATAACAATTTATTTTTTATATAAATAGCAGTTGGATGATGTGATAGTACATAATAAGACCCAATTGCAACAAGGAAAAAGTGAAAGTAAGGAATTGGGTGAGAATTCCTTTGGTGTAATGTTCCAAAATGGAAATCAGCAGATTTTACACCACTGAAGAACTCCTTTGTCGGAAATATTAACAAGGCTATGTCAGAGATAGAATGAGAGGGATTTTACCAATTATGTCACCTCTAAAGAGAGGATGAGAACCGGAGGCTATCTGGCCCTTTCTCAGACTCTTCCTGTAGCTATGTAAATACTTCTTCCTCAGAAGATCTTGCTCAAAGGGATGAGCTACAAAAATATGCAAAGCATAAGCATGAAGAGTAACTTGCATAAACTTCAGAAAATGCCGGAGAACTCATAGCCATCTTATTATAATAATAGTAGCTGCAAATGTATACAAATCTTGAGGGAAATGATGCTCAAGATGAACAATGCCAATCCTCAAGGCAGAAGTACAAGAATCATGAGATAAACACTGCTACACATGTGAACCCTAGTTATGATTGCGTTGTCTAATGGAGACACTGCAACATGTAAAATGGTAATGAAATGATATTACAATAATAGCTCAAGAAATGAGGGGGAGCAAGCTCTCAACCCCTGAAAACAACACTACAACAATCCTCTAAAGGATTGGCTATAATAGATGTACAAAATATGAAGATACAATAATGTCGGAGTTGTTGGGTAGTAGCAGCAACTCAAATATAAAATAGGAGGAGAATGAATATGGCCTGCAAACTGAAACAACCTCCTCCAATGGATTCCTTAAGTGCAAGGCTGATCCCGGCACCATAAATATCTTCCTCCAAAATGATGGAGCAAACCCCCACTGTAGACAAACCCTAAGATAATGCAGTCTATGGAAGGGACTGTGCTAATGAAGGTGGGAGAAGCTTGGCCTACTGCTAAAATATGAAATCAGCTCTAGAAACCCTCCTTGTTGATCTTCCCGAAGAATAGGGACTCCTTCCTATGAGAGATGATACAAGGAATGGTGTTGTGGAATCTTCTCCACTGCAACACCTACAACACAACCCAGTGACTGCGTTGTAGATGAAGTAATGGCTATGGCCAAATGCCTGAATATGGAGAAATGAAGAGCAATCCTTCTTGAGCTACTCAAGCGAGGAGAGGAAGTCCTAAACATGAATCCCTCGTGCCAAAGGCACTGCAATTCAGCTAAACAGTTGGAGATTGCAAATAGACTCAAAGTCTAAATCTTTAATAATTCCCTCTATGGTTGCCTCATCCTCCTTATATTCAAAATGATCCCTCTATGCCATGGACCCCACCCAATTAGGGTTTCTCCCACAAGGAATCTTCCTCCCTCTCTAACTGCGCTGTCTTCCCAAGAAAGCTACACCCTCTTAGGCTGCGTTGTTGACTTGGTCAACATGGCCTCATCCTCATGTGTTTTCCCCCTTTTCATACTAGGAGGTGAAAAAATGGCTACTCCATGTATCCCTTCTCACCTCATGTGGAATTTTATTTATGAAAATGGGTCTCCTTACCCACTTTATTTATCTCCTAGATAATATGAGCAAAAATTAATGTTCCAATTTATTTGCAAAAATTTTGGAACATTATAGTCCTCCCCTCCCAAAGATTGCTTGCCCTCAAGCAAGTGAAAGGATAGACTGTGTCTTCTTCTCCTTTGCCTGTAGCATCCCTGTATGATTATCTCCTCCAAGTGTAGTGATGCTATCTCATCAATCAAACCCCCACAATGCTCCTCCTTAGCGTGCAAGTAGCTATCAAGCCATCATCATGTAAGGTGTAATGCTCAAGAAGATAGAAAGTGATATCTAGAGGCCCCCCATTGAGGAATGGAGTATAAAATATAATGGGAATTTTCTCCCCCATATGGTCCATCCATCCCCAAGCTATGTGCCATGAAAATTGAGTCACCTCCTAACTAGGCAACTCGGGAAAACTGTCATCCACCTTTGGCTCCGGAAAAGAAGGCGGGCTGATAATCTGCACATGGTAGACCATATAGTCTACCCCACGCTGTCCATATCTCCACTTAAGATAAGTGTAGAGTTTCTGCTGATATTGGGCTGCAATAAGGTTGCCATCAAGTGGCAAGAAGAAGGATGGACCTCCCAAGGTCTCTCCCCCAACGCTGCAAGACATGCTGGCCCAAACATATCCATATGTGATGAGTCGGGAATCATCCTCATATGGTCTCCTACCCATCATATGGCTCACCCCATAATAGAACATTGTTGCTACTGTAGTGGCCATACCATTTCTCATTTTCCCATCAGAACATGCAATGCAAAGATGTGAGGGACTCCTCCCTCAGTGGACACATCCATCCTATGTGTCTCTTCCTCAAACCTACTCCTCATAAAGGCATGAACAATAGAATCATAGGGAGAAAATAGGAACATCATGATTGCTGCCATGTGTAACAAATGAGAAGGCAAATGGTCCCTCAAGTGAAACCAGTGCATCTTAGTGCTCCACTACCATAGAGACTAATAAAAATTATGGCTGCTCAACCACCGGTGTGTTGCATCAATCTCCTCACAAGCTTGGGGAGGGTAAATGATACTTGCTAAAAAATTGAGCATGTCCTCCATGATCTCTATCCTCCCCAAGTCCTCCAAGATAATGGCCATTAGCCATGCTTATGGCCCCCACTAAACCATGAGTTCTAGCAAAATGTATGCTCCTACTTGGAACATTCTCCTGCATGTGTATGGTTAATGGATGCATACATATATCATACAAATGATCATGTGAAGAACAATGTACACCCTTACCATGTTCTCTGCTCATATCAATTGAGGGACTCATAGATGAATCTCCTCTCATCCATAAAGGGAAGAGGGGTGGCTGTGTTGATTCCCCCATCTCCATATGGCTGGTGCATCTCCTCCTATTCTGATCATCAGATGTCCTGCAAGTGAAAGAATCATTGGAATATCCCACCAATAGCTGGGAGTTCCAATGCAGAACTATCCTCCATAATGACAACACTGGTAGTTCCTCATGAAGAACATCTGTCATATGGATGTCCTCCTCCTTGACATCTCCTATGCCCAAGTCACAAATTGGAAGGTTTCTATCCTTCCTAGGCTGCTTCTGCCACAACGCAGAATCTGCAATGAGAGTAGGTGTAGATGAGGTTGAGGAAATGTACCCCTCCTTCATGAATTCATCCAAAACTCCCACTATTATCTCAAGCTCTCCCAAGTTTCCCACCTCTATAGAATCAATGGGTGGTGCCTCCAAGTATGAAGCAACCATCCTCCTCTACTGAACTAGTGCCCCCCTGGGTGAAATGCCTCCATGTGGTGAGATATCTCTATCAAGAGAAGACTGGACATATGGATGAACACTTATGTCCATTCCCTGACTGCGCAATCCAGCCTCCCTCCTTTGTGCAATAACCTCCAAAAATGGATATGGGTGAGTACTCCTCAACTCATCTTGCTGGTTCTCCCCATCTCCTCCTTGTGACTCCATGGTTTCACTCCTCTCCAATAATGGAAAATGAATTTTGCCTTGACCTCCACACATGAGATCTTGGGGATCTTCCTGCAAAGTTGCAAGGGTCCCTCTCTTTGGAGCATGAGCTCCTCTCCTCTTTGCCTGAGATTATAGATATGCTCTATAAATGACAGCGCTGTTGTCCCCAACCTTCTCCACATGAATGAGCAGCCTCCCAACAATTGGATCCTCTTTAAACAAAGAGACCCCAATGCTTCCTTGCTCCAAGATGTGAGATGAAAGTTCCTTCTCTAGCAAGTTTTGGTTCAGATTTTTGGCCTCCTCCATTGTTTTCTGAAGAGGAATTGCATTTTCATGCGAGGTTTGTGTTTGGTTTTCTTTGTGCAAACCCATCATGTGTGTCTCAAGAATCCTCCAATCAAATCTCTTCACTAATGCCTTAGTGAAATTTGCATAAGATTTAATGTCATTATTCTTCAAAGAAAAGGATTCAAAGATCCACCAAGCATAGGCCTTACCTCTCATATGTAGCACTACAACTCTGGTAGCTTGATTTTCTAGAATTTGGTGGTGCTGCAAAAAGGTGTTTAATTCCTCCACCCAAGCTTTGGCTGAACTAGTAAGTGAACCATCAAAATGTGATAGATAGGATCTACCATGCTACCTTTTCTCCTTGGTCACTCCTTCTTCTTCTTCCACCTCCCTTATGGGACTGATGGGACTATGACTGCGTTGACCCTCATAGTGTGTGGCTGAATGCTCACACCCACTATGTAAAAATCTAGAGTTTGCTTTAGGATCAAACCTTCTTGGGGATTCTTCATCTGTTTCCCTCCTAATCTCCTTGAGATCTTCATGAATGCTCTGTGTAGATTTAGGAAGAAGCATTGTAAGCTTATCCCCTTTTCCTCCATCAGAAAATGGAGTCTTCTTCCTGCTCAAAATTCTGTCTCCTTCTTGATGAGAATAGGAAGTGCAGGGTCCTTCCTCCTCTCTTTCTTCTTTCTCCTCAACCCCCTTGAGAGGTTATTTCCGGATCTAAAAACTAATGAGAACAAGCTCATCCTCTTCATCATCTTGATTTCTTCTTTCTTGGGCTTGAAGGCCACATGCTGAGCCAAGAAAGGTGCTTTGATACCACTGTAATGTTCCGAAATGGAAATCAATAGCTTTTACACCACTAAAGAACTCCTTTGTCGGAAATATAAACAAGGCTATGTCAGAGATACAATGAGAGGGCTTTTACCAGTTATGTCACCTCTAAAGAGAGGATGAGAACTGGAGGCTATCTGGCCCTTTCTCAGACTCTGCCTGTAGCTATGTAAATACTTCTTCCTCAGAAGATATTTCTCAAAGGGATGAGCTACAGCAATATGAAAAACATAAGCATGAAGAGTAACTTGCATAAACTTCAGAAAATGCTGGAGAACTCATAGCCATATTATTATAATAATAGCACCTGCAAATGTATACAAATCTTGAGGGAAATGATGCTCAAGATGAACAATGCCAATCCTCAAGGAAAAAGTACAAGAATCATGAGATAAACACTGCTACACATGTGAACCCTAGTTATGACTGCGTTGTCTAATGGAGACACTGCAACATGTAAAATGGTAATGAAATGATATTACAATAATAGCTCAAGAAATGAGGGGGAGCAAGCTCTCAACCCTTGAAAACAACACTACAACAATCCTCTAAAGGATTGGCTATAATAGATGTACAAAATATGAAGATACAATAATGTCGGAGTTTCTGGGTAGCAGTAGCAACTAAAATATAAAATAGAAGGAGGAGAATGAATATGGCCTGCAAACTGAAACAACCTCCTCCAATGGATTCCTTAAGTGCAAGGATGATCCCGGCATCATAAATCTCTTCCTCCAAAATGATGGAGCAAACCCCCACTGTAGACAAACTCTGAGATAACGCAGTCTATGGAAGGGACTGCACTGATGAAGGTGGGAGAAGCTTTACCTATTGCCAAAATATGCCAATCAGCTCTAGAAACCCTCCTTTCTGATCTTCCCAAAGAATAGGGACTCCTTCCTATGAGAGATGATACAAGGAATGGTGTTGTGGAATCTCCTCCACTGCAACACCTGCAACACAACCCAGTGACTGCGTTGTAGATGAAGTAATGGCTATGGCCAAATGCCTGGATATGGAGAAATGAAGAGCAATCCTCCTTGAGATTCTCAAGGGAGTAGAGGAACTCCTAAACATGAATCCCTCGTGCCAAAGGCACTACAATTCAGCTGAACATCTAGAGATTGCAAATAGAATCAAAGTCCAAATCTTCAATAATTCCCTCTATGGTTGCCTCATCCTCCTTATATGAAAAATGATGCCTCTATGCCATGGACCCCACCCAATTAGGGTTTCTCCCACAAGGAATATTCCTCCCTCTCTAACTGCGTTGTCTTCCCAAGCAAGCTACACCCTATTAGGCTGCGTTGTTGACTTGGTCAACATGGCCTCATCCTCATGTGTTTTCCCCCTTTTCATACTAGGAGGTGAAAAAATGGCTACTCCATGTATCCCTTCTCACCTCATGTGGAATTTTATTTATGAAAATGGGTCTCCTTACCCACTTTATTTATCTCCTAGATAATATGAGCAAAAATTAATGTTCCAATTTATTTGCAAAAATTTTGGAACATTATAGTCCTCCCCTCCCAAAGATTGCTTGCCCTCAAGCAAGTGAAAGGATAGACTGTGTCTTCTTCTCCTTTGCCTGTAGCATCCTTGTATGATTATATCCTCCAAGTGTAGTGATGCTATCTCATCAATCAAACCCCCACAATGCTCCTCCTTAGCATGCAAGTAGCTATCAAGCCATCATCATGTAAGGTGTAATGTTCAAGAAGATAGAAAGTGATATCTAGAGGCCCCCCATTGAGGAATGGAGTATAAAATATAATGGGAATTTTCTCCCCCATATGGTCCATCCATCCCCAAGCTATGTGCCATGAAAATTGAGTCACCTCCTAACTAGGCAACTCGGGAAAACTGTCATCCACCTTTGGCTCCGGCAAAGAAGGCGGGCTGATAATCTGCACATGGTAGACCATATAGTCTACCCCACGCTGTCCATATCTCCACTTAAGATAAGTGTAGAGTTTCTGCTGATCTTGGGCTGCAATAAGGTTGCCATCAAGTGGCAAGAAGAAGGATGGACCTCCCAAGGTCTCTCCCCCAACGCTGCAAGACATGTTGGCCCAAACATCTCCATATGTGATGAGTCGGGAATCATCTTCATATGGTCTCCTACCCATCATATGGCTCACCCCATAATAGAACATTGTTGCTACTGTAGTGGCCATACCATTTCTCATTTTCCCATCAGAACATGCAATGCAAAGATGTGAGGGACTCCTCCCTCAGTGGACACATCCATCCTATGTGTCTCTTCCTCAAACCTACTCCTCATAAAGGCATGAACAATAGAATCATAGGGAGCAAATAGGAGCATCATGATTGCTGCCATGTGTAACAAATGAGAAGGAAAATGGTCCCTCAAGTGCAACCAGTGCATCTTAGTGCTCCACTACCATAGAGACTAATAAAAATTATGGCTGCTCAACCACCGGTGTGTTGCATCAATCTCCTCACAAGCTTGGGGAGGGTAAATGATACTTGCTAAAAAATTGAGCATGTCCTCCATGATCTCTATCCTCCCCAAGTCCTCCAAGATAATGGCCATTAGCCATGCTTATGGCCCCCACTAAACCATGAGTTCTAGCAAAATGTATGCTCCTCCTTGGAACATTCTCCTGCATGTGTATGGTTAAGGGATGCATACATATATCATACAAATGATCATGTGAAGAACAATGTACACCCTTACCATGTTCTATGCTCATATCAATTGAGGGACTCATAGATGAATCTCCTCTCATCCATAAAGGGAAGAGGGGTGGCTGTGTTGATTCCCCCATCTCCATATGGCTGGTGCATCTCCTCCTATGCTGATCATCAGATGTCCTGCAAGTGAAAGAATCATTGGAATATCCCACCAATAGCCGGGAGTTCCAATGCAGAACTATCCTCCATAATGACAACACTGGTAGTTCCTCATGAAGAACATCTGTCATATGGATGTCCTCCTCCTTGACATCTCCTATGCCCAAGTCACAAATTGGAAGGTTTCTATCCTTCCTAGGCTGCTTCTGCCACAACGCAGAATCTGCAATGAGAGTAGGTGTAGATGAGGTTGAGGAAATGTACCCCTCCTTCATGAATTCATCCAAAACTCCCACTATTATCTCAAGCTCTCCCAAGTTTCCCACCTCTATAGAATCAATGAGTGGTGCCTCCAAGTATGAAGCAACCATCCTCCTCTACTGAACTAGTGCCCCCCTAGGTGAAATGCCTCCATGTGGTGAGATATCTCTATCAAGAGAAGACTGGACATATGGATGAACACTTATGTCCATGCCCTGACTGCGCAATCCAGCCTCCCTCCTTTGTGCAATAACCTCCAAAAATGGATATGGGTGAGTACTCCTCAACTCATCTTGCTGGTTCTCCCCATCTCCTCCTTGTGACTCCATCGTTTCACTCCTCTCCAATAATGGCATATGAATTTTGCCTTGATCTCCACACATGAGATCTTGGGGATCTTCCTGCAAAGTTGCAAGGGTCCCTCTCTTTAGAGCATGAGCTCCTCTCCTCTCTGCCTGAGATTATAGATATGCTCTAGAAATGACAGCGCTGTTGTCCCCAACCTTCTCCACATGAATGAGCAACCTCCCAACAATTGGATCCTCTTTAAACAAAGAGACCCCAATGCTTCCTTGCTCCAAGATGTGAGATGAAAGTTCCTTCTCTAGCAAGTTTTGGTTCAGATTTTTGGCCTCCTCCATTGTTTTCTGAAGAGGCATTGCATTTTCATGCAAGGTTTTTGTTTGGTTTTCTTTGTGCAAACCCATCATGTGTGTCTCAAGAATCCTCCAATCAAATCTCTTCACTAATGCCTTAGTGAAATTTGCATAAGATGTAATGTCATTATTCTTCAAAGAAAAGGATTCAAAGATCCACCAAGCATAGGCCTTACCTCTCATATGCAGCACTGCAACTCTGGTAGCTTGATTTTCTAGAATTTGGTGGTGCTGCAAAAAGGTGTTTAATTCCTCCACCCAAGCTTTGGCTGAACTAGTAAGTGAACCATGAAAATGTGATAGATAGGATCTACCATGCTACCTTTTCTCCTTGGTCACTCCTTCTTCTTCTTCCACCTCCCTTATGGGACTGCTGGGACTATGACTGCACTGACCCTCATAGTGTGTGGCTGAATGCTCACACCCACTATGTAAAAATATAGAGTTTGCTTTAGGATCAAACCTTCTTGGGGATTCTTCATCTGTTTCCCTCCTAATCTCCTTGAGATCTTCATGAATGCTCTGTGCAGATTTAGGAAGAAGCATTGTAAGATATCCCCTTTTCCTCCATCAGAAAATGGAGTCTTCTTCCTGCTCAAAATTCTGTCTCCTTCTTGATGAGAATAGGAAGTGCAGGGTCCTTCCTCCTCTCTTTCTTCTTTCTCCTCAACCCCCTTGAGAGGTTATTTCCGGATCTAAAAACTAATGAGAACAAGCTCATCCTCTTCATCATCTTGATTTCTTCTTTCTTGGGCTTGAAGGCCACAGGCTGAGCCAAGAAAGGTGCTTTGATACCACTGTAATGTTTCGAAATGGAAATCAATAGCTTTTACACCACTGAAGAACTCCTTAGTCGGAAATATAAACAAGGTTATGTCAGAGATAAAATGAGAGGGATTTTACCAGTTATGTCACCTCTAAAGAGAGGATGAGAACTGGAGGCTATCTGGCCCTTTCTCAGACTCTGCCTGTAGCTATGTAAATACTTATTCCTTAGAAGATATTTCTCAAAGGGATAAGCTACAGCAATATGAAAAACATAAGCATGAAGAGTAACTTACATAAACTTCAGAAAATGCTGGAGAAATCATAGCCATATTATTATAATAATAGCACCTGCAAATGTATACAAATCTTGAGGGAAATGATGCTCAAGATGAACAATGCCAATCCTCAAGGAAAAAGTACAAGAATCATGAGATAAACACTGCTACACATGTGAACCCTAGTTATGACTGCGTTGTCTAATGGAGACACTGCAACATGTAAAATGGTAATGAAATGATATTACAATAATAGCTCAAGAAATGAGGGGGAGCAAGCTCTCAACCCTTGAAAACAACACTACAACAATCCTCTAAAGGATTGGCTATAATAGATGTACAAAATATGAAGATACAATAATGTCGGAGTTGCTGGGTAGCAGTAGCAACTAAAATATAAAATAGAAGGATGAGAATGAATATGGCCTGCAAACTGAAACAACCTCCTCCAATGGATTCCTTAAGTGCAAGGCTGATCCCGGCATCATAAATCTCTTCCTCCAAAATGATGGAGCAAACCCCCACTGTAGACAAACTCTGAGATAACGTAGTCTATGGAAGGGACTGCGCTGATGAAGGTGGGAGAAGCTTGGCCTACTGCCAAAATATGTCAATCAGCTCTAGAAACCCTCCTTTCTGATCTTCCCAAAGAATAGGGACTCCTTCCTATGAGAGATGATACAAGGAATGGTGTTGTGGAATCTCCTCCACTGCAACACCTGCAACACAACCCAGTGACTGTGTTGTAGATGAAGTAATGGCTATGGCCAAATGCCTGGATATGGAGAAATGAAAAGCAATCCTCCTTGAGATTCTCAAGGGAGGAGAGGAACTCCTAAACATGAATCCCTCGTGCCAAAGGCACTGCAATTCAGCTTAACATCTAGAGATTGCAAATAGAATCAAAGTCTAAATATTCAATAATTCCCTCTATGGTTGCCTCATCCTCCTTATATGCAAAATGATGCCTCTATGCCATGGAACCCACCCAATTAGGGTTTCTCACACAAGGAATCTTCCTCCCTCTCTAACTGCATTGTCTTCCCAAGCAAGCTACACCCTCTTAGGCTGCGCTGTTGACTTGGTCAACATGGCCTCATCCTCATGTGTTTGCCCCATTTTCATACTAGGAGGTGAAAAAATGGCTACTCCATGTATCCCTTCTCACCTCATGTGGAATTTTATTTATGCAAATGGGTCTCCTTACCCACTTTATTTATCTCTTAGATAATATGAGCAAAAATTAATGTTCAAATTTATTTGCAAAAAAATTGGAACATTACATTTCGCTATGTTGTGAAACCACAATTCCAAACAAATGAGTGCTTTGCATACAATAATTATTCTTAACCTTCATTTTTTCTAAAATTATATGGATATGTGATATATTCATGAACATGTATTTGATAGGTATATTAGCTAGTTTCTATATTTAGTTGGATCCATCTAGGGAATTGGAGTCCCTTGGGAGATGGCATGGATGTGTTCAGTTACAAGGAAGCGTGATTGGCACAAAAAGGTAATATAATTGGTATATTGTTGTATTTATTTGTACACTAACAGTTATGTGTTTATGGAGGTATGATGTAGGGATTTCATGGAAAAATAGACTACCATGATATCTTGAATAAGGCTCAAGTTGAGCTTTCCCTTGGAAGCATTGGGAAACCATGGTGATTGATTCATGGTGTATGTTGCTAGTTGTGTTTTTGGTCTTTTATGATTTTTTTGCAATTTATTTTCTGTTTTGATTGTGTCTTGTGCATGGCCATGCCACTTCGCTTATGGTGTTGTATTGTTATTGGTTTTCAAGGTTTTCTTCTTGTTTGCTTCTTGTTCTTGCCTTTTATTTTTTTAGGGTCTTGGGAGTCATTTGGGGTAATTGGAAAGTTAATGGAGCTCAAGTGGAACTAAATGAAACCCAACAGGTAATGTAAGACTTAGATAAAGCCCGGTGCATGTATAAGGGCACTTAAAGGAAAGAGTATGATAGTTGGTTTAGTTGGTGGACCCATTGTTATAAATGGATGGTGGTAGGATGGTTATGATAAATATAACAAGCTAAAGTGAATTGAT
Source organism: Pinus albicaulis (assembly GCA_034641835.2). NCBI lineage: Eukaryota > Viridiplantae > Streptophyta > Pinopsida > Pinales > Pinaceae > Pinus > Pinus albicaulis. The sequence continues at coordinate 1,375,348,163 of CM076580.1, read as the reverse complement.
TTGAGGTGTTAATGCCTTGGCTATGTTGGGTATTGTTGTTCTCAGTGTTGTGCATGCAGTGCACAGATAAAGTGAGTTCTCTTAACCTAGACCTGGTGATATCTGGTAATTATGTTGTGATCATGATTATGTTGATGATTACAAGAATATATATGTATGTATTCCATTGTTGGACAGGGTCATCATGGATCATGATTTTTTTATGTTAATTTTTATATGTATGTATGTATGTATGTTGTTGCCTAATAGGGTCATTAAGAATCACTCTTGTGGAGGAATGATTGTTTAGGCAAGTGAATGACATGAAGAGGTTCTTGTTTTTATGAGAAATAAGGTGGGACGAATATCTCTAACAGATATGTGAGGTTAGTATCATGTGGAATTATTTAATATGTTGTGCTTATTCCTATGTTTATGTTATAATGGGTAATGTTGAGGGATACATCAGCAGAATGAAAGCAATGTGATCTATGTAATGTTAGGATAAGCATGGATAGTGGAGAGACACTAGAAGCAAGGTTGCTTGGCAGATATGGTGTGCTCTTCAAATGTGTAGTACTATTGTTGTGTACATGTTGTATATATGGTGTTGTGTAAATATGGTGTTATGTACATGTTATATATGTGGTGCTATGTACATATGGTGTTGTTTGCATGTTGTACATGTGGTGCCGTGTGCATTTGGTGTTATGTACATGTGGTACATATGGTGTTGTGTACAGGTTGTGCAAGTGGTGTTGTGCACATGTGGTTATGTGTACACATTGTGCAATTGGTGCTATGTATATATGGTATTATGTTACAATTATTATGTAGTCGTTGTGTTGCAACATGCGTATTCATGGTATTGTACGGTCTATATGTATATATATTATTCTTTACACCGAGTGTAGGTGTATCTGTCATGTTGCACACCAGGTGTAGGTGTATGTGTTGTGTTATACACTGGGTGTAGGTGTATGTGTGGTGTTGTACACTAGATGTAGGTGTATGTTTCGTGTTGTACACCAGGTGTAGGTGTATGTGTCGTGTTGCACACCAGGTGTAGGTGTATGTGGTGCATTGTACACTATGTATGTGTATATCTTTTAAAGTGTGATGGAACAAGGAAATATGGGATTGTTTGGATGCCCTTGTTGTTGTTATTGAGGATAGAGGTGGTTTAGTTTTTGGATTCCCTTTTTGCTTCTATTGAGGGTTGAGATGGTTTAGTCTTTGGATGCCCTTGTTGTTGATATTAAGGGTTGAGGTGGTTTAGTCTATGGATGCCATTATTGTTGATATTGATGGTTGAGGCATTTTGGTCTCATGATACCCTTGTTGTTGATGTTGAGGGAGGTGGTGGTTTAGTCTCCAAACTCCCTTTTTGCTTAAATAGAAGAGAAGGCATTAGTTTCTTGTCGGGTTTGGCAACCGATTTAGTGTTTGTATGGAAAGGATAAAGAATATAGGCAAAAGAAAAGAATCATGGAAAGATAAGTATCAGTATTTTATTACAATTTTATTATGCATGAGATCTATGATTCTAATTTTTTATCATTACATGTGATCTATGATTTTGATTTATGATGGTTGTGTTCTGAGCTAACCGGATGTGATATGTTTATACATTATAATTTTATCAAGAGATAATTTGATTTGTAAGTGACATGAAGTGAGCATAATTGCAAATGTACCTTCTTGATGAGCTACCAATGAGGTATGATTTGAATTTATTTCAATTCCATTTTATTCTAATGGAAATTATGTGCTTGGTATAGGAAAGCATGAAAATTCCCAGTTTTGGGTGGTTGAAACTGACTGCATGAATTAGCAGTGAAAAAAGGAATTGGAATAGGCAGCAATATGCTACTAAAGCACTTCAGGAGCAGGGCCATTGTGGGACACATGTACCCAATAGTGTCCATTGATTTCCATAAGAATACTATGAATGGTATGATGGTTTTTAGGCAGGCGTATGCCTCGATTATTTTACCTTCTAATGCGAGGAAACCTTTCCAAGGGACGGATCGCCCGAGAAAGGGGATGTCAGGGAACCTGGAAGGTGAGTGACTGCATGGAAGGGGGCTATCAGATTTCTTGAGGGACTCTATAGCAAAGAAGTAAATGTCAAGGAATACATTGGTTTTGGTTATTACCATTTCTATATGGAATCACATGCACATTATGAGTGTGGCCTAGAAAAATGAGTCGGTAATTGTTCACTGAGAGGACAAGTAGCGCAGGATTTTATCATTGGACATTCGATGCAAACTTTGGCTCTAGCAGTGGATTATGGACTTCCTATGAAGGAATTGAATCATGGTACTACTTTGAGGGTGGAGGTGTAAGCCTCTGGATTCCCTTGTTGATTGATACAGGCATCGTATCCTCTTATTTGTTGGTTGAGAAAATGTACATATATGTATATGTGTATATTATTGTAAATATTCTATCGAATTGTATCATAAAGCTCCACAGATAGTATGGTTATTTTTTGGTTGAAGAAAATGTGCATAATTATATGTGGTTGTTATTGTAAATACCATAATGAGTTGTGTTATAAAGCTCCAGTAAGTGGTATGGTTGTCATGTTGTCATGTTTTTCATGATGGATTTTGCTTTTGAGCAAGTTGTTCATTGTAGGTACTACAATGATCTAAGTTATAAATCTGCATAAGCAATATGTTTTTCTTTTCAGTGGTTTTTATAGTTATATGTGTCATAGAACACCGAGGATAGTTTTCCCCTAAGGGGTAGGGATTTGTAACATCCCCGGGTTAAAACTCCATGTAATAAAGTTAATAAAGGAAAAATAAGACCAAGGTCATGGGACACGTATTCCAAGCTTAATATTGGTAAAAACATCCTAGTGTGGGTGTTTATTTGGTTTATTATGGCTAAGGAAATTGGGAAGGAAAAGAGGCATTAAGTTTCATTTTATTTATGAAATAAAGGAAATTAGGAGAAAATGGAGGTGAAAGGTCACAACTTGCATGTGAGGGGGAAAATGAAGCAAAATAGAGGAAATTGAAGAAAATAGAGGCATCAATGATAAAAATGATTATGAGCATCAGTTCACAACTTTTTGTCAGATCACTTTCAGGATTAGTCATAGAGATGAGAAGAGCATCAAGAGGAGAAAGAAATCAATCAAACAAATGAAGGACAAGGAAAGAAAAGGAAAGCAAAGGAAGGCAAGGATCAAGCAAGGAAAGATTGGATCGAGCAGCTTCAGCGATAATAATTGCAGGTTACAGGTTGCATGTATGATTTCCTAGCTTGGTTTGGCATGCATGGCATGTACATGTGTATATTTGGTTTATTTTTTGTCAGTGGCATGCATTTTTCCATATTTTGATAGTTTTTTTAGCCTTGCCTTTCCATTTCTGGATAGCCATGGTGTGATGGGATTATTTCTTGGTTGAGCCTTGAATTGCTGGAAGGTTTTGGATTCGAGTGAGGTGGTCTCAGAAAAATCCCAAGGGTTTGGGGTGGAGATGGTTTTCGCTAGGAAGCCCTAAATAGGTGAGTGGAGACAGGAAAATTCCTTAAGGGATGGTGAAGGAATTTTGAGGCATCCAAGCTCGGTTTGGTTTTGTGATTCCGAGACCAGTTTAAGTGATATCATGGTATGGTGATGGTGGAGGTGGTTTAACCTCTAGATTCCCTTGGTTGTTTATGGATTAGCTTATCCCATGAGATCCCACATTCATGCTTGGAATATGGCATGAGGGTGATTGGATGAAAGAAAGATTTGGTTCAACCCAATCTATGGTCGGGTGTTATGTGGAAGTCCTTGACTTGGTTGGCTTATGCATATGGTTAATAAGAACCAAATTTATCTTGATTTTTATGATTAAATGTACTTGTGGTTCTGTGACTTTAATGGTTGTTCTATCAATGTTATTTATCTATTTATGTGTTGGTTATAAGCATGGTTTTACGACAGATCTTATTCATGGATCTCATCATGTTTTTACTTGCAAATGAATGAATAATGAATGCATGAACTAACGGAAGTTACGACAGATATTTTGAGAAGTCATTGGTACTTCTTGTTAAACCTCAGATAAGTTTTCAAATCCATGTGCTTAGATATGCTTTCATGACCTGTAGGTTGCATGCTTACCATTTGTTTGACAGAATGTCAGTTTTGGTTGCGAAGGGACAGGTCAAGTCTTGGTTCATGTTTTTGGTTTATAAGTTTTGTTTCTATGTCACTCATCATTTCTAAAAGTTTCACTAAGTTGTTGGCAGAGGAATGAGTCCTAGCCCTGAAAAAGTGGCTCAAAATTTGGGGTCTCTAGCATAGAGCTAACTTGAAAATTCCATAGTCGTTGGAAAACAGGCCTATGGGAGTGAATAGAGGCTTAAAATCACTTGCAAGGAGTGAATAAGGCTCTAGTTCAATGAAAAAAATATTTGTATGAGGGGTTGGACACCTAGAGGGGTTGGGTTTATCCTGGAGGTCTTGCAACACTTGAGGGAAGTCAGTAAGGTCTTAATTTTTCGACTCCATTTCCTTAAGGTCATAATAGCAGGTTGAGTCTTATCATAGTGACCCTCAGCTCATGTTTAACCCAGGAAAACTGGTGAAAGTGGGTAAATGTGAGAGGAGGCATGTTACATCTAGTGTATGTTGTTTGGTCTGCGTCAATACATTTTTCCTTAGGGTTTTTACACTAACATACTTGTGTTAAGTCATAATTTTTTACCCTAGATGAATATAGTCTACATCAGTCACATCGTATTCACATTTTTCCTCCTGAATGAGGTGGAATTTCTACTCCTACACAAAGAGTTCCTATCGGTGCTCAAGACCCTAACCAACCCATAGTTTTGTAGTCTATACCTATTCCTTCTGGTAGCGATTTGATTCTATTGAAACATTGGAAGATGAACCATATTCTCCTATTAATCCACCTTTGATTGATCCTCTAGGACCTAATTTATTGTGGATGAACCTTGACTGTTCCACACCTACCTATACTTACATTCCCTTGTTAGTATTTTATCCTATAGAATAATCTGAGTCATATTTACCTTATGCATCGATAGTTTTATCCACCATGTCATCATTGCCACCACTCAGTGTGGTTGGTTCCTAAAATACCAGTTCGACTCATCAACTTATCCTATCTATTCGAGTTGGATGTGAATCGTTATTGAGAAGCTTATCTAACTTCTCTTTGTCCGAAGAATCTACATGCATCCTCTTATAAGTCCTCCTCTTCCTATTTATAATAGGCCATCTTAGAGGGTGAGGCTATTTTCGGATAGCCAGAGTTTTGGAGAGTGAGATTTTGAGATTCTATGCTACCATTGTGATTCAGATTTCAGGGCTTCATGTTGTGATGATTCCTTCTTCATTATAATTGGGAATCTCTGTTGGGATGAGGAGAGGAGAACCAGAGCTTGAGGTATATTTATGTACTTTCATTTATATGGTTAATGAAATCTATGTTCCTTTCCCTTATATCAACATTTGTATTGATTTGTATGCATAATTTCTGGATGTTTTAAGCTGACGATATTTTGTGGAAGATCACTTGTCGTCTTCGTTTTATGTTTGTGTGTAGGCTTTAGATAAGAATCAGATGAAAGGGATCATTTGATTAGAGTGCAAGGATTCTACAGTAGGCCCAAAACCCTACACTGACCTATGAGGAGGCAAGGTACTCGCTCATATTTTATAGCACTAGAAATTGCATATAAGCTGCATGCATGGCCATATGGTTTGGGATTTTTTGTTAGATTGTATTAACCATTATTTTTTCTCTTTGGTGATCTCAAACGGGCATGATTTCACAGAGAAATAGCTCCTTATGTGTAGAATTTACAGCAACAAATATCATGGCCAACTTGCAGAGGTATATGTATTGGTAAAAGATTCAAGTACATGTAGCTAGGTTCATAAGAGGATGCATGATTGTTTGTACCAGAAAGCCTAGCAATAGGAAACATGGTCTATATCATCCCCTATCTGTAACCACTCATCCTTGGGAGATCATATCTATGGACTTTGTGAGAGGTTTACCAACAAATAGGAAGGGACTTGACTACCTATTTGTGGTGTTTTACAGATTTAGCAAGACGTGTGTTTCTTTGCCCTATAAAAAGACCATCAGTGGGAAAGAAGAAAAAAACTTGTTCTTTGGACAGGTCTGGGCACACTTTGGGATACCTAGGAGCATTGTTTCAGACAAGGACACAATATTTCGTAGTACATTCTAGACTACATTATGGGAGAAGGTGGGCACAAAGTTGAATATATCTACAATATTCCATCCACAAATAGATGGGAAGACATTAGTAGTCAAAAATAATTTGGTGGAACTTCTAAGGGGACACAACTAGAAGCATATGAAGACCTGGGATAAAAATATGGTATTTATACAATACTGTTACAATAAAGAAATCCACACTTATACAGGAAAGTCCCCATTTGAAACTTGCTTTGGATATTTTTTTCCTTCACTTTTGGAAATTGTATATGGGTAGCAAGGAGGAGTGAGGGAAGATCTTACAAGAGATACCTTGAGGGAAGAAAATTTTATAGAAAAGATCAGATAGATCCATATACAGGTACAAGAGACATTGTATAATTCAAAAGATAAATATAAGGCAATGCATGATCAACATAGTACAAATAAATTGTTCAAGGTGGGAGAAAAAGTATGGCTATAGTTGAACAAGGAGAGGCTACAGGGTTCTGTTAAGAAAATCAAGGGTTTGAGGTACCATCCCTTTGAGATACTAGAAAAGGTGGGTGATAATGCATATTGAATCAGATAACCAATTGTTGACAGTGTTGGAAATTCGTCAACCAAGGGGGTCTCCCCGATGTGAAATCCCAATTATACCTCACACCATTTGGAGTAGGAGCCCCATCTGAAGTATCAACACAGCCACCATAACTTAAAGGATTTCCTCAGGTACAATGAATAACATAATAGAGTATTCACATAAAATTTTAAATAAACAAGAAATTTGACACTGTGAAACACCAATTGTAATGTGTAAAAGGATATTTTCATGAGGGAAGAGAGAAGAATGAGTCTCTGCAAGGAAGTGTTGGAACGAGCTTACCTATACTGTGTTTTGATATAATTTTGTAATAGCTGGTCTTGCATAGGGGTTTTGGGGCAGGTCAAAGCCCCTAATGTTTTGTAATGGGTTAAAGGGTAGCTCTAGGGTCTGCAAACCATGGTTTGCGGACCATCAGATAGAAAAGGCTACGATGTTATAAATAGATAGATAGTTGGGTCTAGTAGGTAAAAAATACATAAGATTGATGCTACGTGTGAATTGTTAAGATCTGTCTGGGTTGTTTTGGGTAAGGACTCTTGTAAGCTGTGTGCACAAAGATCCTTAGTCCTGTTATGTGCGGATCCCGCTAGGCTGTGTGTATGGGCTATGTTTTGGGTTGTAATTGGGTTTTTGGATACTAATGAATGTGAAATATATTTGAAGAATCTTTATGATATCTGGACTAATTGTGTTCATTACGGAAGTGCATTTGTGTTATTTATTTAAGCTGTGAATGTGTCTGTAATCTGGAATTAGCTACGATTATGATGCTCTGTAATGGTAATTTCTGATGCGCATGTGGATGCGAAGGTGTTGATCAAATCTGTTAATGCTAGTAGCTATGTTATAATTAATTGCTGATTGTATTGGTTGAAGCCTGCGAATAAAATTGATTTGTGTGAACCTGCTAGTTGCAACACCAATCTGCCTTAATTGCCTACTCTCTCCTAGGGTGCGGAAACCTGGTTTCAGCACCTTCCCATACTACTTCAGGTCAGACCTTGGCCTGCGAAAGTAGGTCATTGCCATAAGGGCCAGTAGTATAGGGGTTTGTTGGAAAACCTTAACCTCCGAACCTGGGTCAAGACCCCTCAAGCCAGCAAATGATTCTGTTGCCGGGATCGGGAGAATTTTGAGAGAGAGATCAGGTAATGCCATGAGGCCAATGGAGACTTGAGAAATTGGAGCTCGAAGACTGGTTCGAGAGACAGATTCAGAATTTTTTTGTAAAAGAGAATCGCAGTATGAAGTTGACACCTAAGAAGTGTAAGAATAAGTACATCTTCACCGAAGTCTATGAAATTTTCTTTGTAAATTTTGCGCACGAGCTTTAGGAGTGGTTAGCAAGGCTCATAGAATTTCAGACGTGTTGGAAGGACGATTAGGTTATGCAATGGACGCCGGAATTGATTCAACAATTGGAGAAGACTAACAACACAATCACCCGTACGGTAGATAATTGGGTGGATAGCATGCTAGGAGTATTTGTAACGAAATCCATCGTCGATCATTTCATATCCTATTCTGAGGCATATAAGAGGTTATTCAAGGGTTTCCGAGGTAAGTTCTTACGAACATTTCCATTGCTAATTAAAATATTACTGTGTGAAAAAGGTGTTCTGTGCAGCCACACCGAATGAATGACCTCTAATTAGAGTGAAAGTACAACATGAAGTGGTAAGTACTACTAAACCAATCGAGAAGGGGATAGATCCATCTACATTCCATTAAGAGAGTCGGTTTCGAATGCAGGAAATAGTCCTCCAGGTACACCACCTTCGAGTCATCATAAGGGCAAGAAATACACTACACCTCCGCCACTGCGAGAAGAAGATATGGCCACACACATGAAGCTACCGACCTTCAAGGGTGTAGGAGACGAAGATATGGACTGATTTTGGTTTGTAGCAGAATTAGTATGGACTGCGCAGAATGTGGCTAGTGATGCTGTAAAGAGAGCACAATTATCCCTCGCCTTTGAAGGAAATGCCTTGGACTGGTATATGGGGTACGTAGAGCATGCAGACCTGTCTATTCAAGAGATTAAGAAGGCTCTAAAACAACAGTTTCGGAAGCCTAAGTCCTACTCACAACTAGTAACTGACTTGAAATATTTTAGACAGGGACCCACTAAGTCTGTATGGGAGGCTGACCAGTGGTTAAATAAAGTTATCAGGAATGGGGAATTTCAGTATGATGATAGGCAGCACAAGGAATGGTTCATCGCCATCATGCTACCCCACCTGCACGGACCTATGGGTAAGCAATAAATTGAGACATAGGAGAAATCCTTGGAGATTGCTATGAATATGGAAGCTATGCCAAGAGATGATGCCCAGTTTGGGGTACAACAGATCTAAGGATAGCTGGAGGCAATGCACCTCAAAATCCATAATCTGCGGAAAGAACGAGGAAAAGAATCTAGCCTAGACATATGGTGCATAAGATGTAGGGTGTCTGGCCACACCAAGGATTAGTGCCCTCTGCTGGCAGACTACATGTAGGCTGGGGGACCCAACACATTGCGCCCTAAAGAGGCTGCGAGGGCCAAGTGGTCTGAAGTTATGGTGCGCTGACTATCGCGTTGCCGAACTACACGATACCAACCACTGTCCCCATATTGGTGCTTATGTTCCAAAATTGAAGCAACAATGGTGCCGCTTCTGCTCATCCGTAGGACATGATGAACATAACTATCGGACATATGACTTAATGATAGACCGAGGAAACTTATACAGGGTGAAAGTTGACCCTTCTTCACCATTATCCCCTTCAGGCAGAGGAGGCTCCCCAACAAGAGGCAGGGGAGGGGGAAGGGGTGGAGGCGTAGGTCGGGGAAGAGGGAAATTGATCTACAACAACTGTGGAGAAATAGGGCACTTCACAAGGGACTATCTGAACCCTGCATGACAATCTTGCTGATATTGTCAACAATTGGACCATGTGATCGAAGACTGTCCAATGCTAATAGAAAAAAGGCAGGAAAAAGAGCAGACCCCAACGCAGAATGTCCAGAGGGTTAAGGCGGAACCGCATGATGAAGGAACAAGTATTAAAGTCATAACACACAATGGCATGGCTACTAGAGGAGCTGAGGAGAAAGCCATGACTGAACCTCTTATCCAGAAAGCTGCTATCAAACAAGAAAGCTTGGACCTACAGAAGGAGAAAGAAACCTTCGTCGCAGCTCACAAAGACTTTACTAAGGATGAGGCATCTACTTCCAAGGCTCCAACAAACATAAGAATAGACGATGAATTTAAACCATTTCTACAGGCATGTATGAAGCTGCTACACAACCAGAAGGCAGTAGAAAATCTTCAAGCATTGATAGATAGTTGTGCAGAAAGAATTGACCCTCCCACGAAAGTTAAGGATGTTCACAAACTATACAAGCATAAGAAGCGCACTGGTCAAGAAATGAGGCTAACGGCGTAGATTGGTGATTATGAGATGGATCAGGTCATCCTGGATCTGGGGTCAGATGTGAACGTCCTACCCAAGCAAACATGGCAGCGGATGGGAGAACCTAAGCTATAATGGTCCACTATATAGCTGCACATGGCTAACCAACAGAAAATCATACCATTGGGGAGGTTGCCAAAGATTATGGTAGATATTGCAGGAGTTAAGGTATGCGCAAATTTTGAATTAATTCAGATTGTGGAAGAAGCAGACCCTTATCCTGTTCTCCTAGGACTGGATTGGGCAATAAACATGGGAGGCATTATCAAGTTAAATAAAAGGAGCATGGTTTTTGAGAATGAGGGTACGAGGGTGATAGTCCCACTATACCCTGCAGAAGGAGAGCAGTATACAGAACCGATGCGTGAAGAAGATGACATGGATCACATTTATAAACTAACTACCTGGGACGAGGATTGGATTAATCCTACAGCTGATGGTGCGCTTTTCCGGGAGAAAGACAGTGAATGCCTCTCTGACTCCAATAGAGAAATAGAAAATTGGCAGAATCAGTTACATGACGTATCTGCGCTGCGATGTCTTAGAATCACAAAGATCTTCTGGTGTATCTCCTCAGAGGTAAGAGAACTACCCTACTTTGATGGTTCTGATAGTATTATGGAGTTTTTGTGAACATTTGAAGCTAAAGTCTCGATGGAGCGACGGATGTGGGCACTTAACCTAGCCATGCACGCAACTCCTGCGAGGTGGTGGGAAAATCATAAGGGGGCGTTCCAGGATTGGGAGGAATGCCGTGAAATGATGATTCTATGGTTCGAACCTCCGGCTCACCCACGCGTGGAGTATTTCCTTGGCCAAGGAGATCCACATAGGCATGTGGTCGCATGGATGGAGGCATGGTGTGAAAGGACCATGGATGAAAGGGTCAACCTGTTTATCCATGCCTTGGGGCCAATCCCCATTGCATGGTATCTGGATGTAGAATTACACCAGCACACCCGCCAATGGGAGACCATGTGGGAAGATTTTGTGGGGACGTTCGGGTTCATAGGTGGAACTGAGGCATTGGATGAAGCTTTGCAAGATATAGATGCCCTGGTCTTTGATGAAACACACCCTCGTGCAGCGTATGGGGCACCAACTTGGGATATGCAGATGCAGGATATTGTCAACTGCCACAATATATCAATGGAGGAATGTGATGAAGACCCAAAAAATATCACTATCCTAGAGTCGGAGGGAGAGCGTGCAGTTACTGGACCCCTGCTACACACCGTCGATGTGACTAAGCCTCTTAAGCTATGAGAAGTCAACATTGGAACTGGAGAACAACCTAAGATAGCTAAAATTGGGGATTACTGGGATGATGATACTATAGGGAAAGTTGCAGAGCTTCTCACGGAATACCAGGACCTATTTCCTACGAAATTCTCAGAACTCAAGGGTATTACAGGAGACCTAGGGGTCATGCGCATTACGCTAAAACTAGATGCGCAGCCTGTTAAGCGGCGACCTTATCGATTGAACCCCAAGTATATGAATAAATTCAAGGAAGAAATTGACAAAATTCTAGCCGCAGGTATCATCGAACCAGTCGAACAGTCAGATTGGGTAAGCCCTATGGTGGTTCAGGAGAAAAATACTAAAGGAGAAATACGGATCTGTGTCGACCTGCGTAAGTTGAATGACGCCTGCGTACATGATCCCTTCCCTACACCATTTTCTGACAAAATTATTGATAGTGTGGGAGGGCAAGAAGCATAATTGTTCACTAACGGGTTCTCGGGCTACCATCAAATCAGGATTTCACCTGAAGATCACAACAAAACTACGTTCGCCACTGAATGGGGATCCTTCTAGTACACCGTCATGCCGTTTGGGCTTAAGAATGCCCCTACCATCTTTTCGCTGGTGGGGGTTGAAATATTCAAGGAATTCATGCACAATTTCTTGGAGGTATATTTTGATGATTGGACAGTATTTGGGTTGGTAAAGGATCATGTCTCGAACCTGCGCATGATGTTGGACGCCTATAGAAAGCACCATATTTCCCTGAATATTAAGAAGTGCATATTTTGTGTACCTTTTGGGATATTTTTAGGCCACATAGTCTATCGACAGGGACTAATGGATAGTCTATCGACAGGGACTAATGGTTGACCCCGCCAAGGTAGAAGCTATCATCAACCTGCCAGTCCCTACAACTGAGAAACAATTGCGCTCTATCCTCAGACATACAAGCTACTATAGGAATTTCATTCAAGGGTGCGCACTGATCACAACACCCATGGAGAAGTTGATAAAGAAGGATGTTTCATTTTTTTTGGATGAGGAGTGTCAAAAGAGCTTTGAGTTACTCAAGGAGAAGATGGTCTCTGCACCTATCCTCATATTTCCTAACTAGGAAAAGGTTCTTCATGTTCATGTAGATGCTACAGGAATCGCCATGGGAGCTGTCCTTACGTAGCCTGAGGAAGGAGACATCAACCATCCAGTTGCATTTGCTAGTAGAAAACTCTCCAGTGCAGAGCACAACTACTCCACTACAGAGAGCGAGGGGTTGGCCATGGTATACGCCCTATAGAAATACTGGCATTATCTGTTAGGAGGGCACTTCAAGATGTTCATAGATCACTCAGCTTTGAAGTACCTAGTTAATAAGCCTATGTTGGGGGGGAATATTTTCCGCTGGCTACTGCTATTTCAAGAATATGACTTTGAGATCATCATAAAGCTAGGGAAACTAAATGCTGAGCCAGACCACTTGTCCTGAATAAAGAATCGGGAAGAACCGAATAACCTAGAAGAAGTACTGCCTGATGTGCATATGTTTGCTATTAAGGTGGTTGATGCGCACTTCACCGACGTCATTCACTTCTTAACTATGGGGATGGCCCCTAAAGAATATTCGGTACAACATAAGAAAGATTTGATAACCCACGCATTGGACTTTACCATCATAGCATGCCACTTGTATAAACTGGGAGTTGATGAGGTGCTGCGAAGATATGTTTTGGAGCACACAATACCAGCCATCTTAGCAGAAGCCCATGGGGGTGTGGCAGGAGGTCATTACGCAAGAAAAGAAATGGTGCAGAATATCTTGAGAGCTAGACTATGGTGGCCCACACTACATAGTGACTCTCATGACTATTGCAAAGCCTGCGACACATTCCAAAGGACAGGAAGACCATCACGTAGAGATGAAATTCCCTTACAGTGGTAGATGGCCTTGAAAGCATTTGAAAAATGGGCTATAGAATTTTTTGGGCCCATCAACCCACCAGGGAAGAAGACAGGTGCCCGCTACATCATCACTGCAACTGACTATGTAACCAGATGGGCCAAAGCGCAAGCTGTAAAGGATTGCATTGCAGATACCATTGCACACTTTATTTTTGAACATATCCTAACCAATTTTGGTTGTCCCAAGGTCTTGATGAGTGATAGAGGTACGCATTTTGTTAACGAGACAATCTAGGGTTTGACTGAAGAATTTCGGATCCACCACGCCAAAAGTATGCCATATCACCCGCAGGTGAATAGAACTGTGGAATATTTTAATAAAATTCTGGAACAAGTGTTGACCAAGATCTGAAATGTTGAGTGCAGCAATTGGGACGTGCACATCTCGTCGGTCCTTTGGGCCTATCGAACCACCTGCAAGAAATTGACTGGGAAAACATCGTTCCAGATGGTTTATGGAAAGGAGGCTATTATGCCCATGGAATCTATTGTTCCTATCCTGCGCATCGTAGCCTTTACAAACATGGCAGAGCCTGATATCATGGAGAAGCATTTAGTGTAGCTCATTGCCTTGGAGGAAGATTGATTCATTGCTAACTTCCATCAGCAAGTTCAGAAGGCGCGGTAAAAATCATGGCATGATAAAAATATTCAGCAAAAAATCCTTTCGAAGGGAGAATTGGTCCTCCTATATGATAGCGAGTTTGCGAAGCACCCAGGGAAGTCCTATCAGCATTGGCTAGGTCCCTATATGGTAAAGGAAATCACTAACGGAGGAGCTGTCTGGTTAGCCACACTGCATGGTGACACTTGTTGAGATTCAACAAGATGATGAGCTTAGTGAAAAGTAAGCACCTTCACTAAGTGGGGCCCGCAGGCTATTTTTAGGTATATGTCTATTTTTAGACATGGTGAGCATATTATATAAGTTGCAGGATGTTATCTGTATATGGTTGGTCAAATGTGAAAAAATAGATGAAATTATATTTTTAGAATATTGGGCGAAGTCTATTTATAGATCGTCAATCTAAATATAGATGTTATTGTTAGCCCTTAATAATAATCCGACAATAAATATCAACTTATACTCTTGGAGCACTTTATTTTAGTGAAAATATTTGGAAAATCATCGGGTTGAAGGAATTACACAATTCCTAGGGTTATTGGTGGCTCATGCATGGAGGACTCAGTTAGAACTGAAGTGGCAAAGTTGTGACAGAGTTGGAAGAGTAGTTATGGGAGTTGTTATTTAGTTTAACTTAGTTGAGCTAGTTGTATCTAGTCTAACTAAAAGATACACTAGTGAGAGTTTATTGAATTAATTAGTTGATTAATTCACAACTAATAACTCACTAAAAACTGAACAAATACAACATTTAACTACTTGCATGTCAGCTCTAGTGGAGACCCAGTGGAGAGATAGGTGAAAGGGTGAGATGGACTATCTATTGTGACTATGGTGATGCATTCAATACATCTGACACACATTGGAGATACCAATGAGGATTGCGCTATAAAGGGAAGGCCAATTCGAATTCATTCAAGGGTCTTCTTCAACAGGGATTATGCAATGAAGGAATGATGTCAGGAGGCAAGAAATTGGTGCATAGATATGCAAATTTCTGCATGACAGTGTGTAATTATTGTTGATTGTACTGAGAGCTTGATGTACTAATATTTGTATGAGATTATTACATGATCCATTGATATACATAATATATTATAGCTGGGGTTTTTAGCTTTAAGTTTTCCCATTAAACAACTATGTTTATGTGCAATTGATTTTTATTCACATGTGTATTGGCGTTTTAATTTCTGCAAAAAATTAAGTGGAAGGATTTTGTATTTAACATAAGATTAATTTTTTAGATCAATATAATCCAGTAATAATATCAGTATTAATAAATTTCTACATGGTATGGGAGCATTGTTAATCACTGGAGATTGCAATTGTGAATAGGTACTGAGTTTTGTGGTGGTGGACAATTCGAATTTGCTATAGAAATTTCTTGGTGCGACAGTTGAGTATTCATTGAAATGTCTTTCAATGGGTTGAAATTGGAGTATGCCCTTGAGGGTAGCTCGAATTACATACCTTGGAAGGATAGGATGGAGGCAGTGCTTGAAGATAATGGACTAAAGAAGCTCATCGATAGCGATGTTCCTAAGCCTACTTCTAGCGATGCTGCATTACTTGACGCATGGAAAAAGAAGGTAGAAAAGGCAAGAAGAATTCTGTTGGAAGGTGTGAAAGACAATATTGTGTCAAGCCTTCATGGGAAAGCCACTCCATTTGCAATGTGGAAGACTTTGATAGATATTTTCCAAAGCAGTAGCAACCATAGGGAGTTGGCGCTGAAAGATAAGCTTAGAAAATTCAAAATGGAGAAGGACGACAATATTCCAAAATATCTCACGAAGTTTGTACAATGTAGGGATGAGCTGGGAAGCGTGGGAATTAAAGTTGCGGATGATGACTTGGTGAGCTTGGCTCTCCTTGGTCTTCCAAAGAGCTGGCACAACTACGCAGACTTTGTCAATGGACGAGAGAAACTGCTAGATTGGGAGTGACTTTGGTCGGATCTTGTGCAGGAGGAGATAAGGCAGAATACTAGGGATGGCTCTTCATCGAAGAATGATGATGAAGATAATTGCGCTTTGGCTACCAAAGAAAGGAAAGGGAAGGGGAATAAATCTCATCCAAAATATGAGGCTAAAGGAAAGAAGTTGGATTTGTCTAAGGTGAAGTGTTTTCACTGTCACGAACATGGGCATCTCGCCACTAACTACCCACAGAAAAAGAAGAAAAAGAAGGTTGTTGGAGCTGCAGTGGGTAAGGCCTTAGCCTCGCAATTTGAACTTGATTTCTCTTTGATCGCATGCTTGGTTTCAAGCGCAATGGGATCGGTGTGGTATCTTGATAGTGGTGCTTCCTTCCATATGATGGGAGACAAGGATTTGTTTAGTGACTTGGAGGAGAAGGATCTCCAAATGCATATAGAGATGGGCGATGATGGTATATACAGTGCGACTGGAATTGGAACCATTACCTTTGAGAGGGAGTCGGGTAAATCATTTATGTTGAAAGATTTTATGCATGTTCTAGGTCTGAAGAAGAACTTGGTCTCGGTTTCTATGTTGGAGGACAAAGGTTATGATGTTGTTTTCAGCGAGGGAAAAGCCTTCCTGTGACATAAAACAATGGTTCAAACCAAGAGGATAGGGATTTGAGTTAAGAATATCTACAAGCTAGAGGTATATGGCTGCACTTCAATGCTAGGAAAAGCAGAAGAAGTGGTGAGCCGGGATGAGGGCGAAGTATGGCACAGGAGATTGGGCCATCTTCACCATGGCGCCTTGACGATTTTGCAGCATATTTCTACTGGACTTCCCAAGGGTACTCTTATGAAGTCAGATCAGTGAAACGGATGTACTATAGGTAAGTTTGTGAATACCACCTTTCATGAGAAGGAGAACTGTGCTTCGGTGATCCTGGAGAGAATTCACACAGACATGTGTGGACCTTTCTCAGTTGCTTCAAAAACAAAACACAGGTATTATGTTATATTTTTTGATGACTATTCTCATAGATGTTGGATCTTCTTCATGCATAAGAAGAGCGAAACATTCTCAAAGTTCTGTGAGTTTAAAGCATTGGTGGAGAAGGAGTCGGGGAAGCAAGTGAAGGCTCTGCGGAGCGATAATGGTGGTGAATATATCTCGAACGAATTAAAATACTTCTGTAGCAAAGAAGGAATTCGAAGAGAACTCATAGTAGCTCATAACCCACAACAAAATTGGGTCGTGGAGAGGGAGAACAAAACGATCGTGGGTGTTGCACGAGCTATGCTGCATGGCCAGGGCCTATCGATGCACTTGTGGGCAGAAGCATGCAACACTATGGTTTATGTGCAAAACCATTGTCCTCATAGAGTACTTGGCATGAGTATACCTGGAGAAGATTTTACTCGTATGAAGCCTAATATTTCTCATTTGCAGATTTTTGGCTCATTTTACATTCATGTGACAAAGGACGCTAGGAAGAAGCTGGAGCCGACTGTAAAATTTGGGATATTTGTGGGGTACACAGAGACACCCCATAATTATCGTGCGTATTTTCCAAATAGTCGAATGACTGTGGTGCGACGGGATATAAAATTCAATGAGGTGAAAGTCATGAAGTTGTCGCTTGAGAGGGAGCTACACTTGCATGCAAAGGAGGAACTTCTTGTTCCGAAAGATGAGCCTCTAGATGTGGATCAGCCACAGGAGGAGATTCATGGAGTGGAGGAGTCCACTCATGTAGAACCAAACAATATAACAGGCAGAAAGCGTACCACGGAAGCTGAGAGGCTGAAGCTTGATGCGGCACAAAATGTAGGAGTTCCTACATCACAGTGAAAACAAAGAAATTCACCTGACCGATTTACTGGATACATAGCTCTTATGAGAAATTCTATCATGACAAAGCCATCTTTTTTTGAAGAAGTAGTGCAGGATCCCACATGGGTAGATGCCATGGTGGAGGAGTATGACTCCATTGTTAGAAACAATGCTTGGGATATTGTTCCAAAGCTGGTTGGTAAATCAGTGGTAGGTTCAAGATGGATCTAAGAGGTAAAGCAAGCTGCTGATGGGAGTTTCGAGAAGTATAAAGAAATATTTTTTGTCTGAGGCTTCTCACAGATCAAGGGGATTGATTATGAAGAAACCTTTGCACCTGTCACATGGTATTATTCCATAAGGGCCATCCTTTCTCTCTCAGTGCAGATGAGTTGGCACATTCATCAGATGGATGTGAAGACTGTGTTCCTTAATGGGATCATTGAGGAACAAGTGTACATTTGTAATATCCCCAAATTGGGATTACTAGCAAGGCATGCCTGAAAAACACATTTTTCAAGGATTGATGCTACAACACTTGAAATAAGCCCTTGGATCCCTTAGATATGATAATCTAAGACCCAAATCCAAGAGGAGATCAGAAACAAATATTTCTAGGTGGGTTAAACAAATCTCCCACACCTAGCACAGCTGGAGAATTGCCCAAAGAAGGGACTGCAGAACTATGTGACAAACTGCTTAGAAATAACGCATTTAAGCCAAATATATGCAAGAGGCCAATATGTAGGCTCAATAATGTCATTTACATCAGCATATCAAGATTATATTGAAGCCCAGGAAACTTTACATGAAGAAATGCTCAAAATAAGAGGCTGCAACCATATGATATGACTGTACAAGCTTGAAAACGTTATTTTATTAGCTGAAAAGAGTTGTAAGTTACACTTCAAATCTAGAGCAGATCTGTGTACAAAAATATAGACCTATATCATATCTATACACTATAAAGTCTCCTCTTCAAATCCCCTTGGGGTTTTCAGCAGAAAATATAGTACATGGAGTAGATCTGAGATCTAATGCAGCTGATCTGCAGAATGATTCAGAATTTCTGAAGAAAATACATCAGTATTCAGATTATATCTGAATGGAACATGGATTAGATCTGTAATCCACGGATCACCACAGTGAAGGGCAGATTCCCAACACTAGATATCTCTCCTCCTTTAAGTGCCAAAAGACCCTACAAATTTCTCCTTGCAAATAACGTAGTTCTGGAAGATGGACTGTGCTATAGGCTCTAGAGCATGATGTGGCCTCAAGCCCGGATCTAAAAATGATCTCTCCTCATCCAATAATCTCTTGCTAATGGGATAGAAGACTCTCCCACTGAAAAGAGGCACTAGAATGGCTTAGATCTAAATAGATCTAAGCTCCACTTGTTGCAGCTTATAAAGACAATGAAACCCTCAACAAGATCTGTGTTGTATTTGGAAGAAGAGCTTGGCCAAATTCCTGATAGTGGTCAAGAAATGCAAGACTCCTCCAAGAGGCCTCTCAAGGAAGGAGGTGGGATTCCTGATCAGGAACACCTTGGTGCTAAACAACACTATTCTCAGCTAAACAACCAAATAATGAGAAGTGTCCAAGTAGACAAATCCTTTAGAAATAATATCTTGAACAACCCTCTCATGTTGTCCTCCTCCTCCTTAAATAAGATGGAATCCTTGCCAAATCCTAAACCATCTCAATGATTTAGCTACATTCACATGATTAGCCTCCAACTAAAACTGTGTTGTGCATCTAGGTGGTCCAATGTATCTAGACAAAACTCTTGATTTGGTCCAGTTGACCCAATAAAATGACTCAATCCCTTTCACACATAAGGGTGTTTTGCTAATGTAGCCCAAATTTAGCCTTGTTCACATGGGCATTGATTTATTTTGCTGTTTTAGGAGTTTAATTTATCCTCCTTTACAATTTTATTCTTGCAACAAGAAAATTAAAACAAAATAGTATATTCCTATTAGCTTGGGCTAATTAGGAATATTATAGTCCTCCCCTCCAAAATGTTGCTTGTCCTCGAGCAACTGATAAGGTGAGTGCTACAACTCATCTCCTCCTCCATTGGTGTCACGAACAAAGGATAAGATTCTCTCATAATCTAAGTGATCACCAAACCATCTATCCATGACTTGTTCAACAATGTTCTCATGAGATGCAAACAGCTCATCCCATAAGGAAACAATAAATCACATGAAACAACCATGGTTTGCCCCATGCCCTCCCTAAAATATAAGACAAAAATTACATGGATTGTAATCATCCCATAGGGCACATGCATGCCTTCCCTCCTTCCTCCATACATCCCCATAAAAAGTACAATTACATCATCAATATAGGGGATCAAAACAATGTACAAATAAACAGAAATTTGTGCACATGGAGGTGGATCATAGTCCCACATGTCGAACTAGTGCAAAGCATCCCCTGCCTACATTAAACCAAGATGTGGTAAGTGGTTTTCCCACCACTTACTTGCTTCCCATACCATCTCACCATAGCTGAAAGTGTGAGATATATTTGGTGCCTTTGGGAAGCACCCATCATGAAGAAAAATCTCCCTTTTTCTTCCAAGGGAGTGGCCCAATTCAGAAACTTTTGGGGCCCAATATTGGCCATGAGGCTTACAATATATATTAATCCTTCTTGGAGTCATGGCCTGCAAAAATATGGTGTAAGAATGCATGAAATCAGAATATAAAACATATGTACTAAGAGCATGCTCTTCACCAACAATCCTCCTCCTATCAATGGAGTGGTGCATAGATCTACTCTCTCCTTCAAAGGAAGAAGGAGAGGGCTGATTTAACTCTTCCTTAGATTCATGTTGCTACTCCAACTCCCCAAGATCCATGCATCTCTGACAATGCTGATATAGTTCTCTTTCAAAGCCCTCCCAATAATAGCTCCTCAAAATGATATTGTTGAGCTTCATAGAATAGGTGTGGCTGAAATTGAACTCTTCATAAGCCCTCTGTAGTAACTTCTCCTTGAGCCTAGAAGCTCTAGACAAGGAGATCCTACCATGATTATAGATGACTCCATCAAGGATTTAGTAGCTCTCTTCATGCAGACAAACATCAAGAATCATGCAAGTATGAAGATCCTTGGAATATTCCACCAGCAGTTGGGATTTCCAATAGGGATCTAATGTGCCCAACAATGACAATGTTGATAGGGTTTCATCTTAAGTGTATGCCATGTTTTTGTTATTCTCCTTGACATCTCCCATGTCAAAGGTATATTTTGGAAATCCAAGCTTCCCATTTTCCTCCTCCTTGACATCTCCCATGCCAAAGGTACAAGGTGGAAGGTTGCCAGTCCTTCCTTGCTGCCCTCCTTGCTCATGCACATGCTCAAAAGAAGATGGAATTTCTTGGAAGTTAGTCTCCCATGGGAGGCTATCATCTATCCAAAACCTCCTTGGTTTTTCCAAAGTATGCATGTGTGACCACCATCTCTCATAATGTATGGAAGAGGATCCTCCAAACAAGTTTGTCTTCTGATTCAAGGATTGCCTTCCTTGCTTCATGATGGTGTCAACCTTCATTCTTGCAGCATCTTTTCTCAGCGCAGTATGAGATGAGGGAATGGATAGTGATTTTAAGGGAAAATTTCTTTCCCTCTCCTTGTACTTTCCCCATACTCTCAGTGCTGAAGCATGGTCTTCTAATGCTCCCTTCCTTCTTGGATCTATGAAAGGAGCATCAATGCATGAAACATATTTCATCAAATCTAAATCAGGTGGTCTCCCAAGTGGTATACCACAAGATAACAATGTCTCATGGCTCATTACCATGTGAAAAATAGATGGTAACATATCATGACTGCTTCCACTACGCAAATCCATCTCTGATTGCTGTGTGGAAGTATCATAACAAGGAGAAATTGGAGCAACTCTCCCATCTTCTTCTTCATCACCCACCTTCTGCAAGATCTCATAGTCTAAGGTGCTCTCTTTAGATTTAGTTAACTCATGAACACCCATCATCTCCTTGGTGTCAAGAATCTTGATCACAAGGGATTGATCCATCATAGTGTGTGTTCCAAAATTTGGATGCAATGTTGGAACACATTTCCTCCATTCTTTTGTCTCTTTTTCTATCAACATAGACACATGCTGCTCATCCTCATCATGTATAGGATCCTTGGGGCCTTCTTGAAAATATACAAGAGCCCTCTTAGTGGAATCTATGGCTTCATCTCCATCTCTCAATGAAATTAGATCTCCTCCTACTGTCACAGTGCTAGAGGAACCTTTCAGTTCTTCTTCTTTCTTCTCCTCATCAATGGAGTATGCCTCATTAATAAGAGATCCTTTCTCTTGATCTCTCCTTGAAAAAGGAACACTCATGTCTTCTTCTTGAGAAGAAGGTTCTTGCTGAAGTGGGGCCTCTACCCTTGGAAATTCATGTAGCAGATCTTTAACCCCTTCAACAATGTTCTGAAATGGAGTTATCTTCATGGAACTTTCCATCTAATGCAAAGGTTCTGATTTCTTGGGCTTAGTTTGTTTACCCACAAAAATTTCAGATGGCATAGAATCAAATATTTTCACTAACCTCCTAGTGAACTTTGCATAAGTAGAGATGTTTACATTTTTTAATGAAGAAGACTCAAATAACCACCAGGCATAAGCTTTACCTTGGAGGTGCAGCGCTGCTACTCTTATGGCTTCTCCTTCAGAAATTGGATGCATCTGAAAATATGTGTCCAGCTTCTTGACCCAAGACTTGGCTGAGCTATCAGGTGACCCATCAAAATTAGGTAGAAAATTTCTACCCAAGGTGTGCTGCATGCACTCTCTTTTTCTCATAATTCTTCTTGATCTTCTTTTATTTTAGTTGAAAAAACTCTGGGAAGCTTAGATGCTCTTTGAATCTTTTAGACTGATATTCATATTCTCGGAGATAGTCACCAAGAGTCTCCTCTTTTGGTGTCTCTCCTTCTTCACCTCTTGCAAAGAATGTAGGCATGCTACAATGTTGTAGATCAGACTGTGTCGCTGAATGCTCACACACATCATATGAAGTAGTGGGGATTACTTCATGTGCAAATATTTTCAAAATATCTGCGTGCCTTTCATTCCTCACTCCCCTCATTTCATTCTTCATCTCATGCATAGTTTGGAACAGAGTTTTTGAAAACTCTTTCCCTTTCAATCTTCCAGATGAAGGTTTTGGACCCTTGTCTTCAGTGTCTTCAGTGTAACCACACTTCTTCATCAGTATTTTCTTTCCATGAAAATACATATTGGCTCTTCAGTAAGAAAATCACAGGCTATGCCAATATTGATGCTCTGATACCACTGTAATATCCCCAAATTGGGATTGCTAGCAAGGCATGCCTTAAAAACACATTTTTCAGGGATGGATGCTACAACACTTGAAAGCAGCCCTTGGATCCCTTAGATCTGATAATCTAAGACCCAAATCCAAGAGGAGATCAGAAACAAATCTTTATAGGTGGGTTAAACAGATCTCCCACACCTAGTACAGCTGGAAAATTGCCCAAAGAAGGGACTGCAGCACTATGTGACAAACTGCTCAGAAAATAACGCAGTTCAGCCAAATATATGCAGGAGGCCAATATGTAGGCTCAATCATGTCATTTACATCAGAATATCAAGATTATATTGAATCCCATACATCATAGAACAGAAATTAGGAAACTTTACATGAAGAAATGCTCAAAATAAGAGGATGCAAACATATGTTATGACTGTAGAAGCTTGACAACATTATTTTACTAGCTGAAAAGAGTTGTAAGTTATGTTAGCCAGCTATAAAATTTGTTATATAAAATTCTAGCTAAAACATCTTTGGAGTCTTCAAGAAACAAGTTTTTATTGCTAAAAAGATGTTATTTCTTAAAGACTCTTGAAGACATCATCTCCTCTGTCCAAATCTTCATTGTTGTTCCCATTTCAAAGCTCATAAATTATGTTGATTTCAAAGACAAAATATTGCTGCAAACACCATTTTCCCCTACTTCCACTTCAAAACTGACCTTCATTTTTTAACCCTTTCACTCCCATAAATTCCTCTATTTTTCATTTTCCCCTCTTCACCTTTCATAAAATCCCCTTCATAGAGTTTAAAACTCCTTTTGAACTCTGCCAAAACCCTCAAATCCATTGAAAAGCATTAAAAAAATCATAAAAAATACATATTTTTGTATTAAGGCTTAAGCCCCTTGGGACAAGTCTTAAACCACTTCCCCTCCATGTGCCCCAGCGCTGGAACCAAGTGCTAAAGGTCACAAGCACTTATCTCATCAGAGAAAATCACAAAGCACTATTGTATCGGCCTTCCCCGATCGCGCAAACCACATCGGCCTTCCCCGCACATTATCGCATCGCAACTTTTTCGTCGGGCGCGTTAAAATATTTCTCCACCTCCGATTGACTTCTCCCGATTCATTTCCTGCCATCAATCTGATCTGTAGATCGATGGTCCACATGTGATCGCATCGGAGTTTTCCATCGAGTGCATCTAATTACTTTACTTTTCGCCCCTCTGATCGTTGATTCTCGATTTATTCTCCACTGTTGATCTGTTGGGCCGATCTCATCCGACGTACCACGATCATCCCGAACCGCCAACTTCAATTTGAACCATATTTTCCTCTGAACAAAGGTTTTTAACCTTATCTCATCATATTTTTTCCATTTCCATATAAAGTGACCCCTTCACTTTTTTTCCTCCCGGATCGCCCCCGACCATCGATTTTTTGCAAATCGATGGTTCTGACTTAATTAACCCCCATTATTATTCCAAAAAAATCCCCAACAGATCCCAACCATTGGATGATGCAATCCAATGGCCACGCTTCTCCCCATGCCCTCTGAAGCAGTTAACCCAAAACACAAGATTTCTTAATTGGTTTCATGTTTTGCAGGTGATTGATGGTTTTTCATCATATTAAAGAAAAAGCCGAAGGCCGGGAATGACGATTCCCGTGCCTTTGATTCATAAAAGGGAACCATCCACAGGGCTATACTTCATGTCTCGTCATTGCTTCATGGACATTGATGCCACATGAGCCCTGTGCTGCCTGCACATCAACAAGACACAGTGAATGAAATCACAATCAAAGAGTATCAGTGTCGAAGACAAAAAGTACTAGAATAGAAGATGGAAGACAAATTTTGGGGGATTACGGCTAATAATGATTATCAAAAGCCTAATCCTCCAAATTAAAATAGAATCAAAGGAAAATAAAAAATATCTATCAGACGACAAGACCTCCACCGCCACATCTGAGGCAAATTGATTCCTCCCTGCTCCCACAAAGCCACCTGTGCCTCAAAGCATTCAAACAGAGGGTGAAGTTATTATTCAAAATCAGATATTTTCCTAAACGCATCCGAACAGTTAATTCTACTGAAAGAATTTAATGACAAAAATATCAGCAGAGTTACTATAGCATGAAGCAGAGCCTAAAAGTCAACAAAATCTCCCACCGAGCTTAATCTTAAATGTAAAACAATTAATACAGACAGAACACCTGTAAACTTCTTCATTGAGCCCCTCAAAGGCCGAGAAGTCATTAATCTGTATTAATTATCTTGGAAGATATTTTATCCTCTCCCACCTCCTCATCCTTCTATAAATACTACTGTAGAAGATGAGAAAATGTTGGTTGTTGAACTTTGAAATACACTTGAGCTCGAAACTCCTACTTGTAAATAGTGTTCACTGGCTCTTGGAGCTCTGCTTGTGATAGAATAGTTAGGCTGAGAAGTGTAGATGATTGCTAAACTAAAGCATTGGACTTAAAGCTCTAACTGGTTTGGAGCATCAATACAAGCTGATTTATGGGATCCTGGTCTATGTCGACGGTGATGTTATTTCTTATTGTGAATTGTTATTTTACTTCTTTTTTCACTTTGTTCATCTTCTCTTATAAATAACAACATGCATAGAGTTAGGAACTACTGTATATCAGTACCCTTCTCTGACTGAAAATCTTTATCTGTATGTTTTCTTCCAAATTGTGTTATTTAGGAATGATTTAATTCAGTTTAAGTAGTAGGAATGCTAGCATTCCCTTGTCCTCCTGTCTTAGCTAAATATTTTTCTTGAATGTTATTTTCATTTCATGTCAAGTAGAGATGAACTAAGGAAGATATGGTGTGCCCTGGTCCTACTTTTATCCCAAAATAATGTTTGAAAGTTTCCCTTGGAATGTGTTAAAAGCTGGCTAGTTTAAAAGTACTTACAAGATCTTAGGTCGTTCTTTGTTATCTTTGTGTTTGTCTTGAAATTTACCAAGTAAAGCAGAGCTAGGAGAGGATTTGTGGTGAGCCCGACCTGCTAGTTTCTTCTCCAAAAGTTACCTTCAAGTTTCCCTTTGTTTTTAAATGTTTTCTATTGAAAGTGTATCAAAGGCTGGCTAGTTTGAAATTAGTTACCAGATCCTAGTTTATTTTTATGTTTTTCTTAAGTGTGTGTCAAAGGCTGGCTAGTTTAAAAGTACTTACCAGATCCTGGGCTGCTCTTTGTTCTTCATCTGTTTAGTTCCCCTTCTTGTTGTACCATTTCATTCCATAAATAAAACTTTAAAGAGATCCTTAGACATATATGACTTGCCCCATGGACCACTCTTGCCTCTTGTTGTTTCAATTAAACCCTATTATGACTCCATAGCCCAATGGACTAAAACCTGCAATTATCTATCTTCTTGGCCAAAGCTTGTTCTGATTGCTTGCAACTTCTCACCTTTGAAACTTTTTGCATTTAGGACTTTCCACCTCAAATAATAATCATGCTCAACCATCCAAAAACAAAACAAAACCCTCGGTCTTCATAACTAGCCTAATATCATTACCAAAAACTTCAAAGAAAAATCCATCTTTGCACTTATTGGAGAGATCACTCTCCGGATTTAGGAGGGCTAGATCCTAGAATCCCAAAGTGGTTGAAACGATGTTGTTTCTGTGATTGGACTTTGCCAATCTTGCTAATTACAGATTCCTAACATTTTTGGCGACTCTGCTGGGTATCTATCTGAGTAATTTTCATTTTAAGGTAATCATAGGATATCGGAAATTTGTTTCAAAGAAAATTTTCTAGATTAACCAGCTGAGCCACCAGCAACTAACATTTCTGGCGACTCTGCTGGGGAATTTGAGTGTTTTTTCAGCCTAAATACCTTCAAGACCTCAAAAGACCCTTGATTCAAGAATATTTTGCAGTAAGTAAAAAGCAGCCTTTTCAAGCACTACCAAGTAATGGTAATCATGGTAAAACCTGTTTAAATCGGTGACGAGCTAGGAAAAACCCTAGGATTCTCATAAGTCTTTATCTAACCTTGAAAAATCAGCTGGCTTATCCATAAGAGTAGACTGTCTTTGTCTCATAATCGTAGCTAAGTTGTGAAACAGATCTAGGACACTCTTAGAAACCACACAACTGAAAAATAACTCAGAAAATCCAAAAATATTTTAGATTGGAATTCAATAAACATGGTGGTGGACCATAAAACCTTTTACCTCCTTAGAAGCTAAAAAATTCCACTTGGTGACTCCACAATCTAGACAGACCTTAAGACTCCACTAGGAAGAACTCTGATCATTAAAATATCATTCAAACTTAGTTAGAGGACTGTAGGATTGAAATTTGTGTAAAACAGATTAGTTAACCTCTTAAAAGACTGTCATATCTGGTTGAACTTTTCTTGTTTAGTTGGGTCTAAAAAAACAGCATAGTGGCTCCTAGAAAGATTCATACTAGAGCCTACCCTGACCCAAACCCACCTAAGATAGTTGATAACCCAGAAATTATCCTTAGAAAGTCTCCTAAGATAAAATTTTCAACTGTTTTCAGATCACCCTTGAGAGCTAATTCAGTTCGTGAAAATATTTCAGCTCTACAACAATCACAAGCTGACTTAGTAAATCCATTTAGAACTAGGTCATTTGATGATATAATTCAGCTAGACTCTGAGTCTTCACTTTCATCCCCAAAAACAAGTGAACATCCTGGTAGTAGAGAAACAACACCACCTTATTTACATTTCCTTCACAATTTAGGTGTCTCTCATCCAAGATCAGCTCAGCAATCTACAGCTGTTCCATCCACATCTGTTCACCAAACATTCACCGTCCAAACCACTCCACTTCAGCCCACTTTCCCTTTTGTTAATCCACCTCTGTAAATCCACCTCCACCACATACCATGGCAACATGGTATGCTCCCTTAGTCCTTCCTGTACTGTTAGTCAATCTTCCACAGGACTATCAGTCCAAAATTCCATTATATGATGCTAGCAATGCTACAACTGCATCACAGCATGTGGATAAGATGAATGACTACTTTGACAAAAATGAAATAGACGATGATTCTGTCAAGCTTAGATTATTTTCTCAGAGTCTGGGGGGAGAAGTAAGAAAATGGTTTAAAGGCTTAACCCCCCATAGTATCAATGATCTCCAAGCCTTCCATCAGACGTTCTTAAACAAATGGGAAGTGAAGAAGAATCCTCTCCAAGTCCTTTCTGATTACAAAAACCTCCATAGAAACACTGGGGAAAGTGTTCAAGCTTATTGCACCAGATTTAACAGTGTGTATAATGCCCTTTCCCCATATCTAAAACCTCCACAGGGCTTATATCTAAACAAGTTTCCTGAAGGGTTTGACCCTGAGATGGCCTATCAGCTAAGAGAGAGAGATCCTGCAACTCTTGAGGAGATGCAAAAAGGAGCTCTTGCTGTGGAAGTTAATTTGATGGAGAAGAGAGAAAGAATGAAAAATGAGAAGAGAGTGTCCTTTCGAGAAGAATCTGCCCCTTCCACTTCCAGCTCAAAGATGGAAAAAATGATGGAGGAAATGATGAAGAGAATGATAATTTTTGAGAGAGAACAACCAAATCAAAACCAAACTGCTCCCCAAAACAGAAACCAGAACTAGAATCAGAATTTCAGAAGGAACCAACCTCCAAACAGACCTAGGGAAGATGATCAATAGATCACTCCTCCCTTTCATCAAAACTATGTTAGTGAGGTTGAGGAAACAGATGAAATAACAGAGGAAGATGATATCAACATGATGGGAGTGGATAATGATGACTTTGAATTCCATTATGATAGAAAACAAGGTCTTTACACACCTTATGATGACAAAAGAGATGATGAAAATTATCATCAACACATGGAAAATGTCATCATAGAGTCTCAAAGAGAATATGACCTTAGAAGTAAAACCAGTCAACAAACTCCCAACACCAAAACCTCTGAAAAATATTCACAAAACAACACTGTAAACAAGCCTAAAATTTTCAAACAGAAAGACAAGATAGTAGCTGTAAATTCTAATAAAGGTAAAGAGAAAGGCACCCAAAACGTTACAAACCAGAGTGCAGACCTTAGCAGTACTAACACTTCAGCTAGTACTCTTGTGAAAACAATTTTGTCAAATGTAAATAGAAAAAATTTGCAAGCTAATGTTGCTGATAGACTGACAGCTAATAAGGCTGAGACAAGTTCTTCAAAGAGTCAAATTCCGTTCAGCATAGAGCAGGAAATTTCAAAGATTAAAATCTCTATTCCCCTGACAAAGTTAGCTGCCCAGAATGTATATAAGGCCAAAATTTTGAAGGCTTTACACATTGAGGATAATAATGACACAGTCAATATTAACGATGACCAACCAGAGCTTATTTTTGGTTCGAATATTGAAGGTAAATATCAAGAGGGACCTGTTCCTCCCTTTTATGTAAGTTTAAACGTTCATGACAAAATTTTGCACAACGCTATGCATGATTTCGGGGCTTCTCATAATTTAATGCCAAAGGCTCTAATGGAGAGCTTGGGTCTAGAAATCACCAAACCTTATAAAGACCTGTACTCTTTTGACTTGAGCAGAGTAAAATTTTTAGGATTAATCAAAGACCTCTATGTTAACTTAGCCCAGATTCCAGCCAAATGCTTAGTAATGGAAATTGTTGTGGCCGATGTGCCCCCAAAGTATGGAATTTTATTTTCAAGATCTTGGGGGGCTAAGTTACAAGGGACTATGAAAATGGACATGACCTATGCGATCATCCCTGTGTTTAATCAATCAAGAAGATTTTACAGGGAGTCCCATATGCAATACATGGTTACTAGTCAAGACAGACCTCAAAACTCTCCCCAATATTTTGTAAACATAGACCTTGGCTCATTTATTATTTTTAATGATGAAATATTGGATGAACAAGTCACTTTAACAGAATTAATGGCCGACACAGAGGAAGAAGAACACAATGTAAAAGTGTCAAAACAGTTTGCTGCATTTGAAAATTTTAGCAAACCAAAAACAGGTCTTGAGCTACAAGTCATGCGTCCTTTGTTTTTAAACCTTGATAGTCGACAAAGCAACCCTCAACACAGTGAAGAACCTGAGGATTTGAAACGATTTCAATTAAGTGCTGATATTCTAGAAACATCTGAAAGCATTTTAGTTGAAGAGGACAAACACCAAACAGGTGAAACCGAAAATAGTCCTCTGTGGAGTATGTATTTTGACGGGTCGTGCACTAGAACTAATGCTGGTGTAGGTGTCTAGATCTGCAACACTAAAAACAACCATACAGAAAGCATTTCCTGCAAACTAAACTTTCAGTGTTCTAATAACATAGGGGAATATGAATCCCTGCTTTTAGGCTTACGTTTGTTGAAAAAGTTAGGAGCCAAGAGAATCAAAGTCCATGGGGATTATGAGTTAATCATTATACAAGTCAACGGGGAGTACAACGCTAATCATCCCAGACTTAGGGCCAATCGAAATGATGTCATGGACCTTTTAAAAAATTTTGAGGAGCACCAAATAATTTTTTTCCCAAGAAAAGGAAATATCACAGCCCACAATTTAGCGTTTGCAGCTAGAACATGCTTAACGCCATATGAAACCAAATACTGCACAACTTATATAAAATTCAGACTAGCCATTCCTGATAACAAAAAATACTGGCAAGTGTTTGATGGGGACAAACAAATAGAAGACTTCATGCAATTCAGAAATGAATTCGAACTACATTGTTCGGACTCAGATTATGATACATATTGCAGCGAAGAAAATTTCCTTGGTGAAGAAGAACCGTCTCCTGAACTTGTTAATATTAATCTACTGTCAAGAAAACTTCAAAACAAAATAGAACTGACTACAGAATTAGAAACAGAAGAGTTAGAAACCCTGTAGTCCAAATATGAAAGTTTGCCTAAGGGTCTAGCCCCTTTGGAAGAGTTGTTCGATTTTAACGATGTGGCCAAGAAGCCGAAACTGGAACCTGTCGAGACTGAAGTTGAGGAGTGCAATATAGGCAGTGAACTTAAACCTATGATTATTAAACTGTCTAAGACTTTACCAACTCACTTTAAACTCAAATACATAGAGCTGTTTAAAGAATTTTCCGATGTTTTTGCGTGGAGTTATGAAGATCTGAAATCCTATGACACTGAAATAATACAACACAAAATCCCTCTCAAGGAAAACCAAAATCCCTTCAACTAGAAGCTAAGCAGAATAAACCCTACGCAGCTCCCTTTGGTTGAGAATGAGATTAGAAAGATGTATGAAGTTGGTATTATTGTCCCTATTAGATATTTTGAGTGGATGTCTAGTCTGGTGTCAGTTAGGAAGAAAACTGGAGAGATCAAGCTTTGTATAGACTTTAGAGACTTAAACAAAGCTTCATTGAAAGACAACTACCCTTTGCCCAAGATGGATCATATTTTACAAAGGGTAGTATGGTCTAGAAGAATTTATTTGCTTGATGGCTATTCAGGGTACAATCAAATCTTAGTCCACCCTGATGATCAACTAAAGACAGCCTTTACTACACCTTGGGGCACTTTCATGTATGTGAAAATTCCCTTCGGTCTAATGAATGTTGGAGCAACTTTTCAGAGAGCCATGGACATAGCATTCTCGGAGGAACTGGGCTTCTTCATCATTATATACCTTGATGATGTCACTGTGTTTTCAAAGATGAAGAGCACTTAGAACATTTAAGAAAAGTTTTCGAGAAATGCGTAAAGTTTGGGATATCTTTTAAACCTATGAAAGACACTATTTGGTCTCCAAGAAGGTAAACTTCTTGGGCACATTATTTCAGAAGAGGGTATTAAGATAGATCCAAAGAGGATTGAGGCCATATTGCAAATCTCTCATCCTCGAAACATCAAGGAGTTGCAATCATTCATTGGAAAGATTAACTTCTTGAGAAGGTTCATCCCCAACTTGGCTGAGCTCCTCAAGAACATTACAAACATGCTGAAGAAGTAGAAAGGGCTCAAATGGACCTTGGAAGAAAATAAGTCCTTTGAGCTGGTGAAACAAGCGTTAACTAAAACACCAGTTCTAATAAGTCCCGATTTTTCAAAATATTTTTATATTTTTTCATTTTCATCAGAACATACAATAGTTGTTGTCCTTCTACAGAAAAATCTGCAAGGACAAGAGAAGCCTATTGCATTCTTTAGCAAGGCTTTGAGAGATGCTCCTTTGAAGTATAACATTATGGAAAAGCAAGCCTTTGCTTTGGTTAAAGCTTTGAAAGACTTCAGAGTATACATCCTTCACTCACACATCATTTCCTTTGTCCCAAATTCAGTTGTGAAAGACATTCTAACACAGGACCGAGATGGTAAGAGAGGTAAGTGGATTGTTGTTATCCTTGAATATGATTTAGAGATAAAACCTACTAAGCTGATTAAAGGCCAGGGTCTAGCTAGATTAATGGCTGAATCCAATTTTGAAATATTTGATATTAATATGATTAATGCTTTAGATGATCAAGAGGAAATCTCAACTTCCATTGTTGAAAACCATTTTATGAATTCCTCTTGGTATGCTAATATTCTTTATGTTTTGCTTAATTTGAATACACCTCCTGGTTTGACAAAAATGAAGGCAAGGTTCCTGAAGTTGAAAGCTGTAAACTATTGCATTATAGATAGACGCCCGTATTGGAAAAATGCAAGTGGTATATTGCTTAAATGTTTTCCTAATTTTGATGTAGAGAAGGTTAAGCATGAATTCCATGAAGGGGAGTGTGGAGGCCACCTATACTGGAAAACAACAGCCAACAAAATCTTGAGGGCTGGTTACTATTGGCCTACTCTTTTTCATGATGTACAAAAAATGATCATCGCCTGCCATAAATGCCAACTTTTTGAGGTCAAGAGAAAACTGCTACCCTTGCCTCTGCATCCAATCACTGTTGAAGCCCCTTTTCAACAGTGGGGACTTGAATTCATAGGAGAAATCCACCCACCATCCTCTACCCAGCATAGATGGATTCTCACTGCCACAGACTACTTCACTAAATAGATAGAAGCCATTCCTTGTAAACAAGCCAATGACTCTGTTATTATAAAAAATTTGGAGACTAATATTCTCTCTAGATTTGGCTGCCCTACCAAGATCATCACTGATAATGCAACAACATTTGGATCAAAGAAGATGGTTGAATTCTGTCACAAGTATCAGATAACAATGGAGCATTCCAAGACCTATTACCCTCAAGGTAATGGACTTGCAGAATCCTCAAACAACATTTTAGTGAACTTAATCAAGAAACTGTTGGAGGACAACAAGAAGTCTTGGCACACAAAGCTAGTCCATGCACTTTGGGCTGAAAAATTGACTTTGAAGAAATCTATTGGTATGTCACCCTACCAACTTGTGTATGGCACTGATGAAATCTTTCCTACTAGCCTTGGTGTGCCAGTTATGAAGTTGATTCAATAGTTTCAAAATGAAGATAATGACATGATCAGAAGGATCAATCAAACAATTCATCTTCAGCAAACCAGAGAGGAGTTTATAGCAAAGCATTACAAAAGCATAACAACATTAAGAATATTTTTGACAAAAGAACAAAGTCCAGTAATTTCAAAATTTGGAACAAGGTTTTAAAGTGGGACTCAAGGAGAGAAGACAAGGGCAAGCATGGAAAATTTGACAACTTATGGCTTGGCCCTTACTCTATTCATTCAGCTGCTGGTAACAATGCCTATTTTTTACAAGAGTTGAATGGAGTAGAATTGTTTGGGGGTCCTGTCAATGGCAGGATGCTTAAACATTACTTCTCTTGATCCATGTCACGTTCTGAAAGCCTTTTATCCTTTATCTCATTATAAATATCTCATCCACCATTGCATTCAAAGTTAGAAAAATAAAAAATACAAAAACAAGGAATGAAAGAAAAGAGGGAAGATTGTAAAAACAAGAAAGGTATAGCCCCATACCAAAAAAAAAGATTAAAAAAAGAGAAATAAATTCTGAAAGTGTGCAAGCCTAAATGCCGCTCCTAAAAAACACACTTCTAGTTAGTCAAACAGCCTAATCTTGACTAATTATCTTTTAAATTTACTACTGATAGGATAGTGAATTCGATTTGCCAAAATTGTTTAAACTTGGCTTATCAGTAGATAGATTAGGATAGAAATTAAAGGTTCAAACACGCTCAAAATCTGAACCTAAGTTTCCATGAGAGAATGACTCAATCTGTTTTAATCTTTGAGTCAAAGAAGATGTATAACTGGTTCTAATTAGCTTAAAATTTGAACTAGAGAGCAAACAAAGAACAGCTCAGATAAAAGTCAAAACAGAGCTGAAAAAAGATGAAGGAAGTGCTTTGAAATTTCAGATCCTAAGCCTTCCATTTTGTTTTAAATTTGTTGCAAAATAAATGTCTATGTGCAGCTTGTTTTTATGCCATAGATCATAGCAAGCCAAACAACTTAATCTTGACTTGACTTTTTTAAATTTCTGTTTTAGAGATTAGAGAATAAAAATATGTTACTGTTTGATCCTAACAGATTGATAGATTAGGTAGAGAATCATATGGACTCAAATGTTTAATCTGAGTTCATGGAGAAATAAGGAGTAGAATTAGATTAGTTTTATGCTTTTAAAAGAATAAAATGTTGTGAAAGGAGTTTGCCAATCCAAGTGTACTCTAATGAAGAAAAAATGTTAGATCAGTAGGATTGGGTAGGTAGAAAGCTTGTTGATGAAGATCCATTGTTTTTCATGACCGCTAATATCTTTTCAGAGCAAAGAAGATCATCCAAGGAAAGAAAGGCAGCCCAATGTATGAGGCACTAATCAGCCTCCCAGAGAATGCAAGTCTGAAGTTCTTGATTCCTTCAAGAAGGCACCATCCCCAAGTGGAGCCACTGTTGGCCACCTATAAAATTTGTTATATCAAAAGGTGGCCAAAACATTTTTTTAGCCTTCAAGAAACACTTTTATTGTTAAAAATATTATCTCTTGAATTAAATACTCTTGAAGACATCATCTCCTCTGTCCAAATCTTCATTGTTGTTCCCATTTCAAAGCTCAGAAATTCTGTTGATTTCAAAGACAAAATACTGCTACAAACACCATTTTCCCCTACTTCCACTTCAAAACTAACCTTCATTTTTTACCCCTTTCACTCCCATAAATTCCTCTATTTTTCATAATCCCCTCTTCACCTTTCATAAAATTCCCTTCATAGAGTTTAAAACTCCTTTTGAACTCTGCCGAAACCCTCAAATCCATTGGAAAACATTGAAAAAATCATAAAAAATATATATTTTTGTATTAAGGCTTAAGCCCCTTGGGCTAAGTCTTAAACCACTTCCCCTCCATGTGCCCCAGCGCTGGAAGCAAGTATTAAAAGTTACAAGTGCTTATCGCATCAGAGCAAATCACAAAGCGTTGTTGTTTGCGTTAAAAAAAAAAAACTCCGATTGCGATGGCCCGATCGCGCAAATCGCATCAGCCTTCCCCAATCACGCAAATCGCATCGGCCTTCCCCAATCGCGAAAATCGCATCGGCCTTCCCCTTGCATTATCGCATCACAACTTTTTCGTCGGGTGCGTTAAAATATTTCTCCACCTCTAATTGACTCCTCCCGATTCATTTCCCGCCGTCAATCTGATCTGCAAATCGACGATCCACATGTGATCGCATCAGAGTTTTCCATCGGGTGCATCTAATTACTTTACTTTGCCCCCCCTCCGATCTCCGATTCCCAATTTATTCTCCACCGTTGATCTGTTGGGCCGATCTCATCCGATGACCCACGATCATCCTGAACCACCAACTTCAATTTGAACCATATTTTCCTCCGAACAAAGGTTTTTAACCTTATCTCATCATATTTTCGCCATTTCCATATAAAGTGACCCCTTCACTTTGTTTCCTCCCGGATCGCCCCCGACCGTCGATTTTTTGCAGATCGATGGTTCTGACTTAATTAAACCCCGTTATTCTTCCAAAACAATCCCCAACAGATCCCAACCGTTGGATGATGCAATCCAACGACCATGCTTCTCCCCACACCCTCTGAAGCAGTTAACCCAAAATGCAGGATTTCTTAATTGGTTTCGTGTTTTGTAGGTGATTGATGGTTTTTCATCATATTAAAGAAAAATCCGAAGGCCAGGAATGACGATTCTCGTGCCTTTGATTCATAAAAGGGAACCATCCACAGGGCTCTACTTCATGTCTCGTCATTGCTTCATGGGAATTGATGCCACATGAGCCCTGCGCGGCCTACACATCAACAAGACACAGTGAATAAAATCACAATCAAAGAGTATCAGTGTTGAAGACAAAAAGTACCAGAACAGAAGATGGAAGACAAATTTGTGGGGATTACGGCTAAGAATGATTATCAAAAGCCTAATCCTCCAAATTAAAATAGAATCAAAGGAAAATAAAAAAGATCTATCAGACGACAAGACCTCCACCGCCACATCTGAGGATAATTGATTCCTCCCAACTATCACAAAGCCACCTGTGCCTCAAAGCATTCAAACATAGGTCGAAGTTATTATTCAAAATTAGATATTTCCCTCAACGCAGCCGAACAGTTAATTCTGCTGAAAGAATTTAATGAAAAAAATATCAGCAGAGTTACTATAGCATGACACAGAGCCTAAAGTCAACAAAAGCTCCCACCAAGCTTAATCTTAAATGTAAAACAATTAATACAGAAAGAACATCTGTAAACTTCTTCATTGAGCCTCTCAAAGACCGAGAAGTCATTAATCTGTATTAATTATCTTGGAAGATATTTTATCCTCTCCCACCTCCTCATCCTTCTATAAATATTGTTGTAGAAGATGAGAAAATGTTGGTTGCTGAACTTTGAAATACACTTGATCTTGAAACCCCTACCTATAAATAGTATTCACTGGCTCTTGGAGCTCTACTTGTGATAGAATAGTTAGGCTGAGAAGTGTAGATGATTGCTAAACTAAAGCATTG
Organism: Pinus albicaulis; assembly: GCA_034641835.2. Taxonomy (NCBI): domain Eukaryota; kingdom Viridiplantae; phylum Streptophyta; class Pinopsida; order Pinales; family Pinaceae; genus Pinus; species Pinus albicaulis. The sequence continues at coordinate 1,375,311,044 of CM076580.1, read as the reverse complement.
GACTTAAAGCTGTAACTGGTTTGGAGCATCAATACAAGCTAATTTATGGGATCCTGGTCTATGTCGACGGTGATTTTATTTCTTATTGTGAATTGTTATTTTACTTTTTTTTTCACTTTGTTCATCTTCTCTTATAAAGAACATCATGCACAGAGTTAGGAAATATTGTATATCAGTACCCTTCTCTGACTGAAAATATTTATCTGTATGTTTTCTTCCAAATTGTGTTATTTAGGAATGATTTAATTCAGTTTAAGCAGTAGGAATGTTGGCGTTCCCTTGTCCTCCTGTCTTAGCTAAATATTGTTCTTGAATGTTATTTTCATTTCATGTCAAGTAGAGATGAACTAAGGAAGATATGGTGTGCCCTGGTCCTACTTTTATCCCAAAAGATTGTCTGAAAGTTTCCCTTGGAATGTGTTAAAAGCTGGCTAGTTTAAAAGTACTTACCAGATCTTAGGCTATTCTTTGTTATCTTTTTGTTTGTCTTGAAAGTTACCAAGTAAAGCAGAGCTAGGAGAGGATTTTTCGTGAGCCCGGCCCGCTAGTTTCGTCTCCAAAAGTTGCCTTCAAGTTTCCCTTTGTTTTAAATGTTTTCTATTGAAATTGTATCAAAGGCTAGCTAGTTTGAAAGTACTTACCAGATCCTAGTTTACTTTTATGTTTTTCTTAAGTGTGTGTCAAAGGCTGGCTAGTTTAAAAGTACTTACCAGATCCTGAGCTGCTCTTTGTTCTTCATCTGTTTAATTCCCCTTCTTGTTGTACCATTTCATTCCATAAATGAAACTTTAAAGAGAACCTTAAACATAGATGACTTGCCCCATGGACCACTCTTGCCTCTTTTTGTTTCAATTAAACCCTATTATGAATCCATATCCCAATGGACTAAAACCTGCAATTATATATCTTCTTGGCCAAAGCTTGTTCTGATTTCTTGCAACTTCTCACCTTTGAAACTCTTTGCATTCAGGAATTTCCACCTCAAATAATAATCATGCTCAACCATCCAAAAAAAAAACAAAACCCTCAGTCTTCATAACTAGCCTAATATCATTACCCAAAACTTCAAATACAAATCCATCTTTGCACTTATTGGAGAGATCCCTCTCCGGATTTAGGAGGGCTAGATCCTAGAATCCCAAAGTGGTTGAAACGATGTTGTTTTTGTAATTGGACTCTTCCAATCTTGCTAATAAATTACAGATTCCTAACAAGTTAAAATTCATATCTAGAGCAGATCTGTGTACAAAAATATAGATCTATATCAGATTTGTACACTATAGAGTCTCCTCTTCAAAAGCCCCTTGGGGTTTTCAGCAGAAAATGATGTACATGGAGTAGATCTGAGATCTAATGCAGCTGATTTGCAGAATGATTCAGAATTTTTGAAGAAAATACATCATTATTCAGATCAGATCTGAATGGAACATGGATTAGATTTGTAATCCACGGATCACCATAGTGAAGGGCAGATTCCCAACACTAGAGATCTCTCCTCCTTGAAGTGCCAAAAGACCCTTCAACTTTCTCCTTTCAAATAACGCAGTTCTGGAAGATGGACTATGTTGTAGGCTCTAGAGAATGATGTGGCCTCAAGCCAAGATATGAAAATGAGCTCTCCTCATCCAATACTCTCTTGCCAATGGTATATAAGACTTTCCCAGTGAAAAGAGGCACTAGAATGGCTTAGATCTGAATAGATCTAGCCTCCACTTGCTGCAGCTTACAAAGACAACCAAATCCTCAACAAGATTTTCATTGTAGTTGGAAGAAGAGCTTGGCCAAACGCCTGATATTGGTCAAGAAATGCAAGACTCCTCCAAAAGGCCTCTCAAGGAAGAGGTGGGATTCCCAATCGGGAACACCCTAGTGCTAAACAACACTATTCTCAGCTAAACAGCTAGGGAATGAGAAGTGTCTAAGCAGACAAATCCTTCAGAAATAATATCATCAACAACCCTCTCATGTTGTCCTCCTCCTCCTTAAATAAGATGGAATCCTTGCCAAACGCTAAACCATCTCAATGATTTAGCTGCATTCACATGATTAGCCTCCAACTAAAACTGCGTTATGCATCTAGGTGGTTCAATGTATCTAGACAACATTGTTGATTTGGTCAAGTTGACCCAATCAAATGACTTAATCCCCTTTCACACATAAGGGTGTTTTGCTAAGGCATCCCATATTTAGCCTTGTTCACATGGGCATTGATTTATTTTGTTGTTTTAGGAGTTTAATTTATCCTCCTTTACAATTTTATTCTTGCAACAAGAAAATGAAAAAAAAATAGTATATTCCTATTAGCTTGGGCTAATTATGAATATTACAACATTGAGCACCCTGAAGGATTTGAGATCTTCAGTAGTAAGTTGCATGTGTACAGAATCAAAAGAGAATTGTATGGGCTGAAGCAAGCACCTCGTGCTTGGTACACATGGATCAACAACTATTTCACTAGACTTGGCTTCACCAAGAGTGAGGCGGATGCAAACCTGTACCAAATTGTGGTGGAGGGTAAGCTTTTAATCATTTTTATTTATGTTGATGATTTAATACTAACGGGTGATGAGTAGTTGATACACTCATGCAAGGCAGATCTTGCAAAGGAGTTTGAGATGAAGGATTTGGGCCTCCTTCATTATTTCCTTGGATTGGAAATATGACAGCGAGAAGGTGAACTGTTTGTGTCTCAAGGCAAGTATGCTCGGGAGATACTTGGTAAGTTTCACATGGAGGAATACAAGCCCATGGATACTCCTCTTCCAGAAATTGAGGGAAAGAGGATGCTACATCGGCAAAGCTAGTGATGCCATTGTTTATCTACGTAGATAGGTGAAAGGGTGAGATGGACTATCTCTTGTGACTATAGTGGTGCATTCACGATTCCTCGAAAAACATTGGAGATACTAATGATGATTACGCCCGGCTGGCTAAAGACCATTAAGACCATGCAGGGTCTTCTTCAATAAGGATCGCGTTAGAAGCAAAATGTCAGAGGCAAGAAATTGGTGCATAGATATGCAAATTTCTGCATGACAATGTGTAATGAATCTACATTGTGCTGAGAGCTTGATGTACTAAGATTTGTATGATATTATTACATGATTCCATTGATATACATAATATATGATAGTTGGGGTTTTTAGCTTTAATCTTTCCCATTAAACAACTGTGTTTATGTACGATTGATTTTCTTCAAATGTGTTTGCAATTGGCGATTTAATTTCCACAAAGAATTAAGTGGAAGGATTTTGTATTTAACATAAGATTAATTTGTTAGATCAGGAGAATCCAGTAATACTATCAGTATTGATAAATTTATACAACACTTTCCTAGGGTATGTTAGTGGCAATTGGCTCAAACCGTATCATACCAAATGACTATATGGTCGGCGTAGCTGTATTAGGTGGCATACACGCAGGTCGGAAGAAAAACGCAGGCAAGCATGTTATATGCGCAAGGGTCACTCATAGGTTTGGAAGCCCGGGGAGGTGCGCTAGGAGCACAGGGGTCGATTGCAGGTTTGGAAGCCCGGGGAGGTGTCAAAGGAAGGGATAATACATAGCTGTGAAACTAGCCGTTGGAACATTAAAACTAGGTAAAACGCAAATTTTACCATTTAAAGGAGCGGGCAGTCGGCAATTAATGAGGCGATTTCTGGAGATTTTTTACCATTTATGTGATGGTAAGTTTTTGATAAGCCTCATCCAACCGTTGGTCGATAGCCAAGGCTATAAAAGTAGAAGGGTAGATCAAAAGTGGGTTTCGTGCATCTTGGAAATTTTGTGCTTTGCAAAATTATGTGACTATTGCGCTCTATTAATGTCTGGGCGAGCTACCCCTTTTGATAGTAGCAATCCCGAATTTATCTTCCAAGTGAGAATGAATGCAACTAATCTGGATGAATAATTGCAGACCGTGGTCTCTACTGATGAAGTTGAAGAGGTCACCCCTGAAGTTGAAGAGGTTGTGTCCATGCCAACCAAGGGGAAGCAGGTTGACAAAAGGAAGGGTAAAGGGAAAGGCTAGGAGCAAGGGCAGGGGAGGGTTGCAAAATGGGCTGGAGGGAAGCCACACACCTCCCCTCGAAATTCGAAGTCCCCCTGAATGGTACCACATGCACGTTCGCCTAAATCATCAAAGATACCTTTGTCTACTCAGGAAGAGGCCCAGATCGTTGAGCCAATCACTGGGCTACCACCCTACGTCTGGCCTCGCCGGCCCTCGGTGCACACACCTAAGAACCTGGAAGGAATGCATGCATACCTACAAATGCCACTGACTCCATGCGAGGTCCCCATAATTGGAGAATCCTTTGTAAAACTCCACTCGATAAAATTTGATGATGAGGAATTGGCCAACCTAGAAGCCTTCCATAAATTGGCACCTGAATTGTACCTGGAAAGAGTACTGGAAGACGACATGCTCTGGGTCATCCCAATGCTGTGGGTGAGCAATATAGAAAAATCGGGTCTACTAAACTTATTGCGAATGCCTCATTTTGGCCGGTACAACATAACTGACCAAGTTGTGCGACAGATGCTAGCCTTGGTCCACGATGACAACTTATGGATCTAGGATCGCATTCCCATTGATGCCACCCTCATTCACCGTATTACTGGTCTACCCATGGAAGGGTTGAATCCCATGGAGCGCATGGGTAAGAATTATGAGCAACATATCACTGATAATGTGCGCGACGAATACAATGTGGAGCGGAACACTAGGGGGTTCCTAATTAACATCATCATTGACCCTGGCACACGCATGATTACCCTGTTGCTAGCATGTAAAATGATGCACAAGTTCCAGGTCGCGCACCGTCCCTACTTATGTCATCTCGCCTGGCTGCCCGATAGGGAGATGAGAGATACCGCTCTCCACCGGGTCCCGGAGCCTATGTAACTAATTTTTTTTTGGAGAACATGAGTGAGGCTTCCAAGATCACATGGGCATTCTACTACTCCCCGGTCGCTATTACTCATCACGTTACCGCATGGGAAGCCCCTAAATACTCAGTCCTCCCTGAGCTCGAGCCATATATGTGCGAGGGGGCGCGCTACGTAAATTTGTGGGATTCTAAGGATGAGAAGTTTACTTTCAAAGATAATAAATTCTTCATTTAGGTTTCCACGGTGAGCAAGCCCGCAACAACCTTCCTCCTAGCTGCGCTTGTCACCAGCAATCTATGAAAAGCACAAGAGCATCGCAGTGTTCCAGGTCAAAATGCACAATGTGCAAATCTAGGGCCGTAAGGATCTGGCATGGGTATCGCTACCATACATGGTTTCCGACAAAGAAATCGACTGACTCATTGCCACTTGGCCACCACACTGGAAACTGGGCTTCAAATTAGGTACAACTTACATTTCAAGTATGAGCACCAAGAAGACCACCCCGCCTGACACCACCAAAGAGACAGCAGGACATGGCAAGGATGCTGAGAAGGGTGCAGAGTCGGAGTTGCAGCAGGATATGAACACAGAGGGTCTAGATGCACAGGGTGATGACTCCCCACGTGGTATGAAGCGGACCACTAACCCTCTTAAAGGCCAACAAAAGAAATGACAGGCCACGAGGCCTGGCAGGGAGACAGAAGTTACTTTGACAGAGGAAGACCTGGAGCAAATCGCAAACACAGTCACCCTCGCCTCAAAAGATAAGTGGTTGGATTTGGAAGAGTAGCAGAAGGCCACGGTTGCTACACTCCAGTCTGAGCTCCGAGCTCTACAGCTCAAAATTGACACCCTGCAGACAAGCATGATTAAGGCAAGGCCACCCCTAGTAACCAGCAGTGAATTGGTCATCATAACTGAGAGCTGCCTCTACCCCCTATCAGGTGCAACATTCATCTTGAACCCATCTGCCTTAGGTGCGCAAGTACAGGCCTACACAGAGGTGTAATTGGACTTGGACCGACTCCCGCATGAACCACTGCAAGTCCTCCACATCTCACTCTTCGATGAGATCTAGTACCGAGACCACCAGGTGCATCAGCAACTCAGTACAACTGAGCAGACAATAGTGGAAAAAACCACTGAGGTGTCCTAGGTGCAGGCTACATGCACCCTTGCCTCCACGCAATAGACTGAGTTGGAACGCCTAATCAGTAGGCTATACGCAGATGTAAATGAGGATATCCCAACTTCTGCTACTCCCCAGGCCAATATTGAAGGGATTGTTGCCACCATAAAGGTGTCTAGGACCGAGATTCAGATTTTCAAGACAGAGATGGAGTAGCAGATTTCTACCTTGCAGGCCAAATTACAGCCAGAGACTCCACTTGAGGTACGAGCTCAGTGAGTTGTGCTAGTCAGAGAGGCCACCAATGCCATTACAGCTTAGATTGCTCAGGGTGCAGAATTGTTGGAGACATCTATACAGTTTTGGTTTAAGGTGCAGCACGATCCTCTCCTACATGAAATCAACCAAGAGCCGTGCCAGAAGGAAGAAGAGTTCAAGCAAATGGAAGCTACAATGCCCACACTGGTACCCGCTCAATGCCTGGCATGACTGCGTACCCACCATGCACTTAGAGATGATATCGAAGAGCTCTACCACAAAAATAAGGTTCTCAGTGACCACCTTAAGCCATGGGCCGATGAAGGCCTCAAGCTCTCTCAAGAAGTGGATGTCGCAATTAAGAAACTGAACCAAACCTTGGAAAGTGTCACCGCGGCTACAGAAGGCCCAATTTCACAGAAGTTGGTGGATATTGCACAGAACACTGCTGCGCAGAGCGAAGGAGTACTGCCCCCTCTGGTTGATGCGATCAAGCAGCTTCAAGCGAAGATGCAAACCCCACGGCCGCTGTGACTTGGGACGAGTCACAAGATTGTGTTGGGGGCCTGTTGGAACGGGGTTCCCTACACTGTGTTTTGATATAATTTTGTAATATTCGGTCTTGCATAAGGGTTTTGGGGCGGGTCAAAGCCCCTAATGTTTTTTAATGGGTTAAATAGAAAAGGCTACGATGTTATAAATAGATAGATAGTTGGGTCTAGTAGGTAAGAAAGACATAATATTGATGCTACGTGCAAATTGTTAAGATCTGTTTGGGTTGTTCTGGGTAAGGAATTCTGCTGGTTGTGTGCATGGAGATCCTCAGTCCTACTGTGTGTGGACCCTGCTAATCTATGTGTGCGAGCTGTGTTTTGGGTTGTAATTGGGTTTTTGATACTAATGAATGTGGAATATATTTGAAGTATCTTTATGATATATGGACTAATCATGTTCATTACAAAAGTGCATCTTCGTTATTTATTTAAGTCACAATGTGTCTGTAATCTGGAATTAACTGCGATTATGATGTTTTGTAATGGAAATTGCTGATGTGCACGTGGATGCGAAGGTATTGATCAGATCTGTTAATTCTAGTAGCTCTATTATAATTATTTGCTGATTTTATTGGTTGAAGCCTGCGAATAAACTCGATCTGTGTGAACCTACTAGTTGCAACACCAATCTGCCTTAATTACCTACTCTCTCCCAAGGTGTGGAAACCTGGTTCCAACACCTTCCCATACTACTACAGGTGAGACCTTGGCCTGCAAAAGTAGGTCATTGTCGTAAGGGCCAGTAGTATAGGGGTTTGTTGGCAAACCTTAACCTCCAAACCTAGGTCAGGACCCCTCAAGCCAATGGGAAGTAATAATAGTAACATAAGAGAGACACACAAGAGCATAAGAATATTCATTAGTTATCTAGCGAAGTAGTTCACATAAACATAACAATAATTAAAGAAAATACAACACACATTCAACAAGATAAGTACCAAATCCACTGAAATAGTTCAATTTCCTTAGTACATGTGAACAAAACACATATCACAAACATATAAAGAATAATATTACTACATTCATGTTACATGCATGAAATTGTGTTACCTTTTCGAGCTTTTGAATATTAGGTGAATGTAATATTCCTAAATTATCACACAGCTAATTGGAATATTAAATTTTGATTTTTCTCTTAGATAAAGGAATAAGAGGGTAGGGAGACCCATAAATCTCCTTAGTAGGAATAAAAGACACTCCTAGTGTGAATGGAGGTCATCTAAAAGCTGGATTGAAGACCCTTAGGTGTGAAAAGGGACTGGATCATGAACACTTGGTCAACTTTGACCAAATAAAACAACGATGTTATGGAGGAGTGGAATTAATGGTGGGACAGTGCAATTTTGGAGGGAGATTGATTGCATGATGGTGGAAACCCTAATGAGTGGGATCCAAGGTGAGAAGGCTCACATTGTTTAAAAGGAAGAGGATGGTAGCCATATGGGAGGGGGTTGATGATTATTATTTTGATATGTTTGTTTAGGCTTTCTTGCTCTCTTCGGCTGTTTAACTAAGATTGCAGTGTTGTTTAGCACAAGGTGTTCCCGAGCTATAATCCCACCTCTTTCCTTGAGAGGCCTCTTGGGAGAGTATTGATCTATCATTTCCACACATCCAACATTCTGGCCAATCTTCAATCTTCAACTACAACACAATTTCTGTTCAGATTTGTGTCGTGTTGCAGGGTCTTGTAGTGGAGGGTTGAGAAACCCACTTTATGAGCTATTGTTCCATAGGAGGAAGGATTCCTTCTCTTGGGAGATCAGAAGGGAGGGTTCTTGGGAAAATTTTAGATCTTTGGCACTATGCCAATCTATTCCCATCATTCACAGTGCAGTTTTAGCTCGGAATTGCATTATCTTGGAGGGCAGTTTTAGAGGAAGATCTATTGGCTCTTTTCGAGAGTTTTCCTATAGGTGAAGGGTTCAACCTTTCATTGGAGGAGACCCTTGAGGAGATATACATCAGATCCATATTATTTCAGCCTTATATTTCATGAGCTTCATTTTGCAATGACTCTTCAGTCCTAGGGCTGTAGATCACCATTTGTATTTGGGTGCATTTCTGGAAACCCTTACCGGGTTCTCTTAGAAAGGTGTCTAGGAGGCTAGATCTTCACTGCTACATGTTGGGAAAAATGCGGAAATTGAATCAGTATTTAGGACTTACTCAAAATTTTTTACTTTTCCATTCACTAAAACCCATACGCTACTTCACGAAGCCCAACTCGCGTATACACGCGGATATCCTTCATAAAAATCGCGTATACACAGAGATCTTATTATGCATTTATTTCTTTACTTAGGTCTATGCATCATTCATTCATCAGATGTTTAGTTAATAGTAAGCATGTGCAGTAATAACAGAATAAACCATCACACATAAGCAACACACATGAACACCAGGATTTTAGGTGGAAACCCAAGTCGGGAGAAAACCACCACTGTCGTTGTCTCAGCCTTCAATATTTTATTATAGAGAAAACATCTTACAACCATGTACTGGCGCAGACTCATACCAGCACGCAGGCACCCACCTGCAGAAGGCTACAACCTTATATCGTTTACCAGCCTCTCCTAGAAAGGAGCTACAACCCCCTGCTCTCGTTTACCAGCCTCTCCTGGAAGGGAGCTACGACCCCCTACTCTTGTTTACCAGCCTCACCTGGAAGGGAGCTACAACCCCCTGCTCTTGTTTACCAGCCTCACCTGGAAGGGAGCTACAACCCCATGACTGGATCCAACCCACATTTCATCAATTTTCATACTGGATCCAACCCACACAATTAAGCTCAAGGAACATTCATCAAACCAACAACTTGCTCTATAGCAGTATAATCAATATTTGAACAACCCAGATAATCATTGACATATAGCAGTAAAGCAGCAGAACAGATCAGACCTTTCATACCACATACTTCAGCAAACCCTAAATTACATACGTGCTTTTTCTTCACTTAACCTGCGTATATACGCGCTTTCACAAATACCAACCCGCATAGACATCTGCACACATTTCAGAACTGACTTCAATTCCCATATGCGCTTTCACTGAATACAAGCCACATATATACGCGCTTTATCCTCGATGAACTTGCGTATAGATCTTCAGACATTTTAGGGCAGTGCAGCTCTCTAGAACATATAAACAGCTCAGATCTTCATTCTTTACTTCAGCACAGATTCGCCATATCACAAATCTAATCATTACATAAATAGATCCAGAAGATACATATACATTTCAGATCTAGATATCCCTCTTCATCATTTTCTTCATAGGTGCATCATAGATTCAAATCTATCATCAAACTGTTACCCTTTCCATTCATACATCCTTCAGAGTGAAGTATCCATTCAAACCCAGACTCATGCACCCACACCTTGCACAATGAATTTCTTCTCCTTAAATAGATCTAGCCTTTGACAATAGCATGAGCCAAAACCACACAACTTCCAATGGTATTCCTGGACGGGATCACATAGACAATCCAGCGCTCAATACAATGGATCAATACCATGGTAAAGTCCCTTGGTTTTATTAATTTAGAGTGCAATTAATCATACACGACTTGGCACGTACTTTTCCGTGTACATACACGACTTCGCCTCAACAAACCCACGTATGCCTTGTGACATACCTTGTTTAACATTATTCTGGCACTTTCTGATATTTCTTTCTCTGGTACTTCTGAGCTGCTTGTAGAACATCAGATTTACATCATTAATAAACTCATCAAGCATCAAGGACAACTTCATTAAGTAGGATGCCATCATCTTCATCAAGTGGGTTTCCATCAAGGACAACATTCTACATCATATTGCCAGCACTACCATTATTTGAGATATATAACAACAAATCTACATTGATCTACCTTTATGCAACAGTTTATGCCCTAAAACTGCGTTGTCTTAGCTTAGGGCATTTGTATGGCAGCTATTTCTCATGTGATGGCATATTTTTCTTGTAGAGGTTTGTTTTGTATTTCTTGAGTGACTTGATCCTCAAGATCTTGTGCCTATTATTTTCTGATATGTTTAATATGATTTCTTTACATTTGTCTCATATCATGGTGTGTTGATTTATTCATTGTTCTTTCCATTATTTTGTTCATGTATTGTTGCTTCCCCATTTGGGAATATTACAGTGAAATATCCACGTACATAGTTACAACGACGAGCCACTAGCTCCAATAGTGGAGCATTAACTCACTTATTTCTTCTCCAAATAATTATCTTCTCTCCTATGCTAAGCTAGAGAATCCAAGGCTAGCTCTCCAAAGGCTAAGCCTCAAAAATCCATTTCCTTGATTTATGAGGGTGTATTTATAACAAGAGGGATGACCTTTCATATCCCCATGACTCTTGAGCTTCACTCATGACTCTTAGACTTCTATTGTGACCTTTGGACTTCTATATGACTTTTGGTATTTTCCTAAAGACTCTTTTGTCCATATATAACTATGTTACTTTTCTTATTCCACATATGACTCCTGGACTTCCACATATTACATTTTTTCCTTTCCTTTTAATAAATACATCATTATATCAATAAATAATGTATCAAGTCACATGGACACTCATGACATTGTGATTACATTATTACAAGTCACAACTTGACAATTATGACATGGACTTCATGATGAGATGGAAATGCTGAGTTTTTTCTCTTGTTTCTTTGTTGTTAATCTTCATGAGATCTTTGTTTAGTAATCCAACTTCATGAAAGATTTGCTTTGTTCTTCATATTCACCCTCCAAGGGGTTGAATGGTATGGAATCTTCATGTGGTTATGATATTTGGTCTTATGTCGTAAACTAGCATTCCTTCATCTTCTCGGTTGATGACCTCTTCATGGTTCAGCTTCACAAGTGTATTTTAGCATAGTCTCCTTCTCCTCCTCTTCAAGTAAAGATCATGTCATGTCAAGATATATTACCTACAAGTTAAATCCACTCATGATAATATGACATTAGTCTAGAAATATCCTAGCCTAACTTGCTCCATGAAAACCACTGGTTGACCTAGAACTGGGTACTAGACCGGGAGGAAATATTAGGGATTGCGTGGTGTGTATTTCTAGAGGGCAGGAGCATGGGACTGAAGCTTGTGATTGTGCAATGCATAGTTATAGAGGCCTAGGTAGGAAGAATGCATATTTGAGGAGCTCGATGAGTCAGGATTTCCCACTAAGACTGTGAAATGTACAGTTCAAGAGAGAGATAGAGAGGTCAGGGGATTGTGTAGCTGTGTAGCTCAGGAAATAAGGGAGAAATTTTTTTGCTTTCCACTATGCAATTCACAAAAGGAGGTTGGATGGAGGGAAAAAAAATGCAGTTGTGGAGGTCAAGAGGTAATCCTTAAGCGTTGCGACTATGCAATGCGTAGTCCTTGGAGGAATAAATTGTGCATTGCGCAATTCCAAGAGGAAATTTATCAACTTGAGGCTTGCTACTATGTAATGCGCAATTCAAGGTTGTTGAGAGAGGTCATGCTGATAAAGTAGAGGATCTTCTAGAATTTGACTGAGTGAGGTCAAGCTGATAAAGTAGAGGATCTTCTAGAATTTGACTAAGTGTGGGATTAGTGAAGAATTTATGAAACCAAGGTAATACTTGAACATGATCACACACTCAAAAAAATCAATGACACAACATAAAACCCTCATCACTTCAGAAACATCATGATCCCTTTAATGTGATGACGAAACAATACTCTCCTCCAAGTGTGACATTTAGGTTACACTTTGCAGCGATAGTGACGAAGCTTGTACGGAAGTGCTTATGACTTGGGGAATATTCCTAATGCATGTATTTATGATGAATAGGACACATTATTTTAGGATAAAGAATCATAACCACCCTTTAATAATGTATAATTGACTCCCTTCGACTAGGTGTGACACTTACGATACACTTTGCGACAATAATGACGACACTAGTACTACAACAATGCATGAAACTTTGGGAATGGATATAATACATGTTTATATGATAAATAGGACCCAATGACACCAAATTTTCATCTTGAAATAGACCATAACACTTCTTTCATAATGTGCAACACTTCCCGTGCCAAAAGATGACACTTTGGAAAGAAAGAGAAAAGTGCAAACGACACTTGCAAAAACTTAAATAAAGTGAAAGTGACACATGATAGAGTTAATGAAACATGAAAAATACACTTTTTGAAGTGAAATAAATCCAAAACAATAGTCTCAAATATGGAAACGACACTTGCAAAAACAAAGGTGCGCTAGAGTAGCAGTTGGGAAAACTCATCGAAATAAAACTACAATTGCAATCGAAGTTAGGAGGATTTCCAATGGAGAGTGTTCACTAAATATCAACATGTGTTTCATAACACACTGTGCTTCTGGATTACGCAATAATTTTCAATAGTTATTTTACAATCCTTATCTTTAAAATTTGTGTAGTACCTATGTAATATTGCATTGAAAGAAGTGCACTTGTAAATTCTTCAAAAATTGAGCATGCATAAGCAAGTGACTTTGAAACTTAGAAGAAGACTCAATAATTTACAAAAAAATATATGACCAGAAAGTGACCATAGAATGATAGATCACAAGACCCTCAGTAGGCTCCAAAATTTAAAGATGTTGTCCTATTTTATAGATCAGTGGTTTTTCCTCCCTATTTTCATTAGATCAGTTCCATCCAACTGGGGAATAGGTTGGTTTCAAACTCCTTAGACTTGGGAACAATATTTTGTATATATTTTATGATTTTGAATGAAGAAAGGGTTGATTATGAAGAAAAGGAAGACCTATAGTTTGATTGTAAGTTGTGGATTTCAAACTAAAGTAATCAATTCAACAATACAGAGGCAATTTGGTTTCAGGATTCTTATGTCAGACAAATGGTGATGTTTCCCTCTTTGTAAATTTGTCTTTCATTCAAGTTTTTGTATGGATTATCTTTCTCGATTGTTTACAAGAAGATGATGAGTAGAATCTACCTGCAATACTCAGCTCTGGATTTTAAGAAATTTTAATGTTTTATTTTTGAAATTAAATATAAAATTCATCTCTGTATGATTTATATATAATATATCCTCACTCTCATTCATCTCATCCATACCACAATAGCTCTATAAGATCCAGGAGTTTGTCTACCTCGCCCTATTTCAAGATTTCTTTGTCTATCTATGATTGATTTTTTAACATCCTTATGACTCCATGCCCAATTGACTCTTCCTTCATTCTGCAACCACAATTTTAAAACCAATTTCTTGATGTTAATACCTAGCATAAAACCTTAAAATTTGATGTCCATATAGAGAGAACTATATATGGTATTGGATCGGCTAGTTTCCAATATTTTAACTGGTTTGTGGTTACCTCTCCATTTTCCTCCTTAGCCTAGGAAAACTATGGATTTCTAACAGTATTTATTCACAATATGGATTTCCCTGGCTTTGACACTTATCTTGGTTAAATATATAGTCCCTTATATTTCTTTCTCATATTCAAACACATCAACATAAGACTAGTCACACCTCGATTGTTTCAATAAGGGATAAGGATAATAAGAGTACCGAGATTTTAAGCACATTCCCTAGTGTCACTCCACTACCAACGATCCTAAACAGTACCTTGGTGGAGCCACCTTAAGGAACCAAAAGCATTGATTTTCTTCCAGCGAGCCTGGATAGTACCCTGGTGAAGTTTCTTGCATCACCTCTTTACGCATGAAGAATTTCTCTTCTTCACCTATTTATTTAGTCACTTATAGAATGTGCAAAGGAAATTATTATTTTTTATGGTGGAATAGGGATCTTGACTTATTAAGAGAACAATGGGTTGGTTCCTTTTTTTAAGGGATTTGAAAGATAACCAAAGTTAATACACTCGTTTAGATATTTTCTCATTTCCCTTGTCTATTCGACTGATTCGATGCGTAAAATCACTATACAAGGATGAGTTAGAATTGAATATCCTAATAAATATATGGGCTTCATAGCTTGACCAAATTCTTTTCGTCTGGAACAAATCGCATTTTTTGTTCAGACTTCATTGGCTTTAAAGATATCTAAACCCGAGATAGAGAAGAGGATTAAAGGAAATCCAAGCATTTTTATTTTTCAAAATTTCCATTTTCAAGTTTCACCACATTGTATTTTGAGTCAAACAAGAGCATATTTCAAGTAAAGAAAAACAAAAAAGAAAAAACAAAACAAAACAAAGAAACAAGACGAAAAATGAAAGAAAATGGAGGTTGAACATAAAGCAATCATGTTGAAATAAACAAAAGAAAAGAAGAGACTATATGGAGATAAAACACAAGATGAGTGCAAAAAGGGAAACTAGAATAAATCTAGACCTACTCCTAACCTAACCAACTAGAAGGTCAAGGTCAGGTGTAATTATATTTCCAATGTAACCATTGTAGCTGCTCCCATCTTGCAAACACAAAGATACCAACAATTAAAACCGATATATACTGATGTGTAACAGAAAATATAAGAACTTGAATAGCTTGCATAAGATATCGAGGGTCTTTCTGAAAGGAAAAAATATGTGTCATAACAACTAACCTTAACCATCCTACAACCTTACATTCTCGATTAGTACAACAATCAAACAAACCTTGAGAAATTCTTGTGAATGTACCTTCATCTATGTTGTCCTGCTTAGCAAACATCAAAAAATATCAGACCTTATTTTTAGCATAAGGGCTGGCTAAGTAAAATTATTCCAGGCAATTATAAATTCGGTCATGAAATCCAAAAAAATTACTCTTGAAAACCCTAAAAACCTTGAAAATATTGTAATATTCCAAATTCGGAACAACTAGCAAGGCATGACTGGAAAACGCAGTTTCCAATAATGGTTGCTACATGAATTGAAACCAAGACCTAGATCCCTTAGAAAAATGTGTCTAAGTGCTAAATCCAAGAGGAGGCTCCAAATAAATCCTTCTAAGTGTGTTAAACAGATCTCCCACACTTAGATGTCCTCAAAAGGTGCCTAATGAAGGGACTGCAACAATACATGAACATGAAATGGAGAATTAGCGTTATTTTATGAAGTCTGCACACATGAAGAAGTAGATAGAAAACCAATGTATAATATAGCAGAAAATGGGTACAATTATTTTAGGAATCAATCACTCAAGCTGGGCAATGAAAGCCTCAATGAGACCTATACAAGACAATATAGCAACACTGCTATGCAGAAAGGTCATATGACTAAAATAACGCAGTTCATTGGAGACACTGCAAAAAATACATGATAATAGAATGATATAACAATATAAGCTCAAATAAATGAGGGGGAGCAAGCTCTCAGCCCCTGAAAACACTAATACAACAATAATACACAATCCTTAGAAGGATTGGCTATAATATACATGAAAATGGAAAATTTGCAGAAATGTCGGAGTTGCTGGGTAGCAGCTGCAGCTCTGAAAATAACTGGAGATGGCTGAAGATGATGTGAAATTTGAAATAAACCTCCTCCAACAGATCTCTCAAGTGATAGGCTGATCCTATCCCTGAAGATCTCTTCCTCCAAGATGATGGTGCAACCCCTCACTGCACATATGCACTGAAATAACGCAGTATGGAGAATGGATTGCGCTGTCTATGATGGGATATGCTTTTCCTTGATGCCAATATATGAAAATAAGCTCTGAAACCTTCCTTACTAACCTTTCTGAGGAATAGAGACTCCCTCCTCTGAAAGATGAGACAAGGAATGGTGTTGTGGAACCCCTCCACTGCAACACCTGCAACACAACGTTACACTTGAGTAGAGATAACTCTGTAGCTGAAGGGATGGCTTTGGCCTTGAGCCAAGATGTGGAGAAAATGAAGTGCAATCCTTCAAGAGGCCTCTCAAGAAGGAGATGAAATCCTAAGCAGGAATCCCTCGTGCTAAGCAACACTACAACTTAGCTGAACAGCCGGAGACTACAAATAGTCTAATCAGAAAAATGATCAAATGCTCAAAGATGTCTCACTATGGCTGCCTCTTCCTCCTTTTATATAAGTGAATTCCTCTTTGCCCTGGACCCCACACATTAGGTTTTCTTCCACAAAGAATATTCCTCCCTCTCAAACTGCATTGTCTTCTCATGCAAGCTACACCTCTTAGGCAGCACTGTTGACTTGGTCAAACTTGACCTTGTCCTCATGCATTTGCCCCTTTTCACACTAGAAGGTGAAAAATTAAGCTACTCCATTGATCCCTTTCACACTATGAGGAATTTTATTCCTACTCATGGGCCTTTTACCCATTTTATTCATCTCCTAGATGACATAAGAAAAAATTAATATTCCAATTTGCTGCTTGCAAAATTTGGAATATTACAAAGATGGATTTTCAATTAAAGGAATAGGGACATGATGAGAATATTGTAAGGGAAAATAAGTTTTATCATGTTCAGAAGGCTTTTCATGATAGTGAGAGTCTGACATAACCATCAGCGAAGACTGAAGTTCCTCAATGGTCTGACAAATATCTAAACAATGAAATGATAGATTGTAAAGACCATTTGATTCAATTAAATCAAACAATGTAAAACAACCATCACCAAATAAACTAGTGGGAAATTGCTTATTGAAATGAAAATTGTTAGATATATCATTATGATCATATTGGTAGCTTAACATACAATACTCTTGATTTTTTATCGACTCCCTTTATGTATAATTCCATACTAGACCAGTAATATGAGAGATTGCGAAAACAAAAGCAATTGTTGGCCTTGTAAATTTAATAAATTGATTGAAACAACATGTTTTCAAAAGGTTAGAGGAATATCTCAAATCAAATATAGAGTCCATATCAGCATGGGGGTTTTGACCCACTAAATGATTCAAGACTTGAATGTTGCTCAAAAGGATTGATTGGGCCAAAACAAAAATTATTAGTCCAGTAAAATTCATAATGAAGATTAGGAGTTGATTGTTCACCATAGGACCCAAAAGATATAAATTCTTTGGACAAATATAATATTTACATTTATTAGCTTCAAAATTATGTGAATTCATGAGATGGATTCATTCCAATCCCAAGTTAGATACAAGAGGTCTAGATGAAGATGAATTTGTTATAGAAATATCCTCGATCTGATTAGAAACCCAATCTCAAGAGATAGAAAAATTATAATGAGAAATCCTAAAATCCATCAATGACAAGTTTGCATCCAGTGAAACAATATGAAGTAAATAGTTTTGCAAGGAAATCCAGATCTGACATGATTTGGGGATCTTACTAGGATTGCGAGAACCAGACATAACCATCAACAAGAGTTGAAGTGCCTTGAATTCCTAACAAGTTCTAGAACTTTGAAAAGATAGATAACAACATTTTGAGAACTAAGTTAGATCACAAATTTCTCAGTTGTAAATGTAGAGACTGAAATTCCATGCTAGATTAGAAAGATGAATAGGTCCTACATTTTGTGGAGGATTTTGCACCAAATTCTCGGGAAGAGTTGACAGAAGATACATTTTTTTAGAAAAGTTCTAGAACTACAAGACAGTGGCAACATGACCTTTGGCATATTGGGTTGAAAGGACAACTTCTAGGAATAGCTAAATGGTACACTAGAGAGAAGGTGGAGTAAATTTTCCTCACCACATTAAGTTGAAGATTTTAAGGACCAAAATCCTCCCAAAATGGGGAGGTGTGATATGTATTGGATCATTATATTATTTTTCATCCATCTAGATGCTTTCAGAGTGGAAAAAATTATAGGAATCAACTCTTTGAACTATTTTTACCGATGGTACCAAGTTTGGAAAAATGAGGTCTCAACCCTTTCGAAAGGATTTTGAGGCATCAAAGGATGTTTGTTTTTTGTAAATTTTTTTTGCTTTAGCGTCACATATTTCTTCATATTCTACACACAAGGACCTTTCTAATGATGGAAGAATCGTGTCAATCTAATTTTGTAGCGCAAGTTATGCCACTCAGAAATTGACCTTCTTGTTTTCACCACCATAACTCGAGAAGATGCCATATCAGCCCCATTATTCTTGACTAAGAGGCTAGCCACATGATTATGATGAATAATACTCTAGAATATTCTATCTTGTAAATTTTATTAATATTTTAGGTTGTCAAACCTAACCACTAGTAAACTAACAATATGTGTCATAACTGTGCCAATAGGAGGAAAGTGAATTTGTTCCATATATGAGAAAAAATATCCAAGAGGAATAGGAGGTAGAGAAAATAGAGAGGATTTTTTCACTATAGTATCCCACTGGACACAGGCCAAAATTATTTGTACTCACAACAATTTTCTATTCAGAGAAAGAGATTAGAGCGGCCTCACCTTCCAACTGGGTTTTTCTCCCAAAAGGGCTTCCTAGATCATATCTTATGTTAAATTTTTGTGTGAGATCTTATTTCATTGTTCTCAAAATTCTTCATTTTTTAATTTGCATGCATACACTATTACCTATAATCTACAAATCCATAAATCTAAAAGGAAATAAAATTGTAATAATGTAGAATTTCATGTTTTAAATATAATTTTATCACATTTGTTGTGACAAATTTTCTAGTGAAATATCCATGAGATTTTAGGGAACAACCCCATTGAGAGCATGGTTATGATTAGATACCTAATATAGAAGAACAAGATAAATAACATAGAAGAAAAGAGACTTCCTAAGATTGCTTCAAACTCTAGTCAAAATCTCTTGCAACTCAAGCATAGATGGCGTAAAGATGTCAAGTATTGAAAAAACAATAGGGAATCAAGGAAGAGGCCACTTAGTATAATCATAATATTATTAAAAATATTATTGCCTCTAAATTTTAGGATAAATTAGGGGTTGATAAAAAATTAGAGACTAAAACAAAATTAAAATACTATGACGTGACCAACCCTAATCTAGAATATCAAAATTATCTCACTATTTTCACTAGAATAAAGAAGAAAACCAACGTTATTAAAATAGCAACAAACTCTCACAACCTCCATAATGAAATAGGGTTTTGTATGATTCTTAAAATTTGGTGGGTACAAAGAATATTTTTTGGTCGTGACATTAAGAGGGTTGAAAATGAAAAACACTCTCTTAAAATGTTTGTGTATGCCCACATTAAGTGATAATTTCAAAATATTTATTACAATACTAATATTCTTGATATTTTAACTTATAAAAACTAAAGTGATTTAGGAATGCTTCCATTAAATCTTTCTGAACACAAAAATAAAATCTTAAAGTAAATCAAATAATTTTTTTAAATAAAACATATTTTTTACCTTGTGGAATTTGAAACTTAGTGGGAAAGGTAACATCTTTCCTTGCTCAACTTAAATTACACCTAATTTTATTATTATTATTATTATTATTATTAGTACTATAGTGTTAGTGTGTGTGTGTGTACCATAAAATGAAAAGTTTTGTCAAAATTGTAAAATCATGATCACATTAAGTAAAACTTAGTCTAATAAACGTTATTAGAAGAAAAATATTATTAATACTAGTGTAATCCATCTTAAATTAGGATCTATAATACGTTGAGATAGATCACATCTCTCAAGATGCAACATTTTTATAAGTTTTTTAAATTAAATTAAATAATAATAATAATAATAATAATAATTTTAAAAAAATTAATAATAATAATAATAATAAATTTAAAAAATCACGTCAAGGGACTTCATCCCTCTATATACATGATAAATTTGTAGTTAATATGAATCTATGTTGGTTCAATATTTGTGCACACATGTCATGTGTCAAATCCATGTTGAGCACAAAAGGAATTATGTATCTCCCTCATACAAAAAAGCACACCATTATAATGTTTTAACCAAATAATATGTTTACTTTTAATTGTTTTGTGTTTGTAAATTATATTAATATATTTTACTTAAATACTTAATAGGGATGTTAAGTTATGTGAAAGAGCTGGTGCAGGGCATGACTATTGTCACCACAAGAAATACCTATGGCAAACGTGTCATATTGGCTCACCCAACAAAGTTAATTCATGTTACCCATACACTCATTTAAGGATTAATGTGCCTTAAAAGAACATTATTTTCCAATGTGAGATAGTCACTTATTCATGTGGTTTATCTACTATGAGTTGGTATGTATTCTTTGAAATTTGGAATTGAGGATGAAAATGCTTTTGATTTGGATTATCTCTATAAGTAGTCTCTCTTCAAGGTCCTCCATGTCACAAACATCTACTCTTTCTGTCCCTTCTCCCATACACACAAAAAAATGTTTCCCAAATTTGGTGGTGATGTAAAGACCTTTGGTTATCCTATCCTGGCTTCAAATTATTCTCTTGCCTATACTTCCTTCACTATCAGGATTCTTGGTCATTTCCACCGTTGCACTTATTTTTCCCACTACCACCATGACTCGACAATGTTCAAGGTGTACAAGAGGTAGAGGTGATCATGGCACTTTGAGTGGCTCAAGGGATTGGTTCAATTCCAAGTCCTCAATATTTTTTATCACAACCAAAATTTGTCAGAAGTGCAACCGGAGCTATATGAAAAGGAGGAGGATATTCAGTAGGAGTGACAGAAACATTTGGATTTGGAGGTAATGGAGGAGCTTGTCCCTTAGGTTCTAGATACTAGGCATATGCACAACCAACGAAACCAATATGACCAAATTATATTGGAAAATCAAGTCACTCCTAGGAAAGGCTTACTCGAGTGAAATTCCATGAAGGATGAGTTTTTATAGGCGCTTAAGGAGATCCAGTTACAATTGATAGAAATTGAGGGTCGATGGATCACCTGCATAAAAGTTTGATCTACTCTTGGTTCGATTGTGCTTCATGTTTAAGTCGCCTTTGATTTATTTTATTCTATATTGTCTTGGTTTATATGGTAAATTTTGGTTACATGCAAATCTAACTAGGAACTAGCTAGATGTAAAAATGTCGTTTTTACATGTTTTATTTTGGTTTTAAAACTGCATCACACTCATATATTGTTGCTCTAACACTGGTCTCGTTTCCCCATGTGGTAGACTAACTATGCAATCTTGTTGTCAATCAACAAAAATTTAGCTTACAAAAAAGCACATATTTTTTACTTAAAACTAGATATTGAAATATTTCATTTATGATCAACATTAAATATTTTTTTTAAATGCAACATGTCAACTCCATATTAAACATTGAAGAATAATATCTCTTTCCCAGATGAGATGTAAAAATCACTTATCATTGAAATACAAAATTTTAAATTTTAAACTATTCTCTATATTAAAAAAGTAAATGTAAAAGAATGTCCCTATAAATGGATATCAAAATATTATATTTATCGTCAACATCAAAATTTTATATGAAGTTGATGTAAGACTATTTTTCTTAATATAGAATTTTAAATTTGACATTTTATATCACAAAGATATCACAAAATATGAAAACTATTATAACATCCCTTGTTTTGACCCCTGCTTTTGTAATATCAAACGTGTTTGTGACTCCAATGTGGGGAAAGCTATGGTTGGCTAAACCTTGTTTTAATAGTCGTTAATTATTAATTAAGTTTAATTAATATCACGTGAGGAAGGGAAAATCGATGGATCATAGTCTGAGGGGCATTGCTTTTTTTTCTTACACACCTTGTATAGCCATACCCTACTGAATTGAATGTTGGAAAATTTGCAACTGAGAAAATCCATTTCATGACAAACTTTTAATGTGACACAATTGGATCTGAACTAGAGTTGGAAAGTGCTATGACTTTCAATTTAAGAAGATCAGAAATTGGAATGGGGAGTTTCGTCTTCATTCTCCTCTATCGTAGATCGAGACAACCTTGGAAGAGGAGGACACTGAAGGGCCAAGGAGGTGAAATCATAGATGCACCAAGAGATGCATGAGAAATTCTATATGTATTCATAGCATAAGTGAATTGGGGGTTTGATGCATCCAGATGTTAACTACTGTGACTATTGTTAAATTGTAGCAAGAAAAGGATTCATTTGACTTGTGCCTTAATCAAATGGAGAAATTCGAAATTCCACATTAGCAAGATGACTTGAGTTGCAGTTAGTAGGAGTGACATGGCCAAATCACTCAGTTAAATCAGTAAATTCGAGTTTTTGAGCTAGAAGTATACTTGTGCATGAGTTGATGGCTAAGATATAGAAATCTACCGAGTTATTGTTAGTTAAACTCAATTATTTGAGTTCTGTTCATGAATAGATTTAGTAGGAGTTCAGTTGAGTAGTTGTAACAGTTGTTAAGTCACTAATATCTCAGTTAACTAGTCAATTTACTAAAAATGTCCCTAATCGTGCATGCAATTTGAATTTCCTAGTTGAGTTGGAGGAAAAGGCACATTGTAATTATCAATTGTATACTAGTTGAGTGTACGGGTTTTTCATTGGAGCAGGTGAGCTATTCCTCTAGGATTTGCACAAGGAAATAGGAAATTTCCCTATCTTTTAGGAGTCAATTTCCTCATGAATTGAAAAAGGAAATAGGAAGAAGGTTGATACCTATTTTAGCTAAGTCTTGGTCAGAGCATGTCAGAGAACAGGATATCAGTATTGCAGTGCGGGTTGAGCTTCAAGGATTGAAGAATTCAATGTAATAGATCCATATTCTCATCTGATTTAATAAAGAAAAAAGGAGGGCTTTTTCCCAGTTGGGTTCCACAGTAAAAATATTGTGTTCATTATGATTGAATGATTGCATGTGTTTCAATTGTGTGTTTTTATTTCCGCAAATTTAGTAGAAGAAATTTATCTCTATTTTTTTTAATCTGAATTCATTAGCAGCTGAAAATTTTAAGCTATATCTACAAATATGTTTTGTTTCTTTCAAAAATCCTTGTGGGATCATGTGTTTCCAATGTGTTGTTTAAGGATTAAAATTCAGCAACTAAGTTCTTGTTGTGTTTGTGAAACCACTTAGGGTCTATCAATTTTTTTTTAAACCACCTATCAAATGGGTGCTTGGTGTTGGTTGTGAAATTATTTGGTGCTTATTGTTAGTTGTGAAACCACTAAGTGCTTGTTGTTGTATTTGAAACCCATTAGTGCTTGAAATTTATTGTCAAAAAAACTACATAGTGGAATTAATCCTAAGAAACTGAGAAACTCATCTATTCCTTGAATTTGGGTGTTTCCCTATATTTGAATCTTAGAGAGTAAGTGGGCAACTGAGGTGCTTGTTATATAACTTTTAAACCAACTGGATAGTGAACCGAATCTCCTAAGTGTTTAACTAATCCATTAGTATGAATTTAACCGTGTGCAAGCGTAACACCTCCTCCCACATTTACCCAATTTCACAAGCTTTCCAGGGTAAACATGAGATGACTTTCATTATGAAATGACCTGAAATCCGAATTCCATTTAAGGAATTGGGGCCTACAAATTAAAAACATACTGACATCCTACAGGGGTTGCAAGTCACTCAGAGGTGGAACAACCACCCCAGGTGACCAAACCCTAAGCTAGAACCCATTTTCTTTTCCTCAGGCCCACAACTACACCCAAAATAAGCCATGCATATGGTTATGAGGCTATAATCACACTCAATATAATCCTAGTTGCCAGCGGTTATGACCTAAAATCTTCAATTCTTAGTATGTGGTCCCGAGATCTATGGCACCTTTTCAGGCCAGCCTCCAGACCATTGCCCAGAATTTCCTGAGACTTTCCAAAATCATAATTAACATGACAATGAAGCTAAAAAATCAATCTCAAATTAGAAACTTGACCTAGACTTCAGAGAACACACTATACATTTCTTCAAACGCATGGAAAACATGTAAGCTACATAGCATGAATGCATATCTAATCATATTAGTCTGATATTCATCTGATAATCACCAAGAAGGTTGTATTCCCTCTCCACATATCTACAAAAAAACTTATTAGTCCATATATTCATCAACTAATCAATAAATAAGTAATTAATGACAAGAGCCATAGATGGTACACATCATATAACCAACATAGAAACCATGGAAACTCATCCATAATATCACCAACATAATTGCTACAAGTATACATGATCACAGTAGAATAATAACACTTATTCTTATATGAAAATTCCAACCAAGTCAGGGAATTTCACATACCACCCAACCATATTTTGGGTTGGCTTAAATCTCTCTTTAATCCAATCACCCATGTGACATATTCTTTGCACCTCACAGAATAAACCAAGACAAAACCTACTAGATCTTCCAGAGGCCAAAACACCTCAACCCTCGATCACAGTGATTCCACCTCTATGGTCGCACATCACTAAAACTAACCAGATCGGTCTCTACCCAAGTTGTCCAAGACTCAAGGAACTAGTAACTCAACCCACAACCTTCGAGGACTCCAAAGAATTTTTCCAACCCGACAGCAGAGACTAGTAACTCAACCCACCAAGGGCTCCAGAGCATTTGTCCCAAAATAAGCTCCAAGACTAGTAACTCAATCCAAGTTGTCCCAGGGCTTCCAGAGTGTCTGTTCCAACCAAGTCAGGGACTTTCACATACCACCCGACCATAGATTGGGTTGAATCAAATATCTCTTTAATCCAATCACCCATGTGACATATTCTTGTCATCTCACAGAATAAACCAGGACAAAACCTACCAGAGCTTCCAGAGGCCAAACCACCTCAACCCTCGACCATAGTGATTCCACCTCTACAGTCGGACATCACTAACACTAACCAGATCAGTCTCTACCCAAGTTTTCCAAGACTCAAGGAACTATTAACTCAACCCATAACCTTCGAGGACTCCATAGCATTTTTCCAACCCAATAGCAGAGACTAGTAACTCAACCCACCAAGGGCTCCAGAGCGTTTGTCCCAAAATAAGCTCCAAGACTAGTAACTCAATCCAAGTTGCTCCAGGGCTTCTAGAGTGTTTGTTCCAACCCATAGACATAAGGAACATGAGAACCAAACATAAAAAAAACAAGTGGGGAAACCCACAACTCCATAGCTATCTAGAAAATGGAAAGGAAAGGCTAAAACCAGTGTCAATATAGGAAAATCTCCATGTCAATGACAACACGACCAAAAAACCACATGCTTATACCATGCATCTAGAAATCAATAAAGAAATCACATATGCATGTTACTTTCCAAGAAATCCAGTTGTAGCTAATGATCCAACTATTTCTTTGTGCTTTCCTTATTTCATTTTCCCTCTTTCTTCAATCCAAGTGAACACTAGATTGATCCAAGCAAGTTCCAAGAATTCTCTAAGTGTGCAAGAGTATGAGATAATGAGATCTCTAAAACTGAACTGAAAAAAGGTTGTGAACTCATCCTCATAAACCTTTTTATCATTGATACCTCTATCTTCTTCATTTTCCTTAATTTTTCCTTGAATTTCCCTCTCATGAAAATATGTGTCTCGTCAACTTCCTTTTCTCCTATTTTCCTTTATTTCATAAATAAAATGTAAATTATTGTCACTTTTCCTTTGCCAATGCCTATGCTAATTTTCATAGCCATTAATTAATCACAAGTGATACCCATCACTATATTTTGACCAATATTTAGCTTGGAATACGTGTCCCATGACCTTGGTCTTATTTTATTTGCATGGAAAATTAACCAGGGATTTTTACAAACCCACACCCTTGAGGGAACACTTTCCACAACATTATATGGCACCTATGACCATAAAACTGCTAAATAATTAAACATATTGCCCATGGAGCTTTATAACACGGCTCAATGTAGTATTTTCAATGAAAAACTACTGCAAACTGATGAGCTCCATCATTAGACATATTTGGAGGGGTTAATAGTCACCTTTTTTTCTTCTTAGATCTCTTTTTCTTGAATTTTTATTATTATTTGGTGTTATGATGCTAGTATAGGTGGTGATTTAGGCTAACATACTCTGAGTACCTAATATGAGCTTGAGTGCAGAAAATCATGATTTATTAAGCATTTTTATAAATATTTTATCATAAAGACTTGGAGGAGAGAGAAAGAAGGAATTAGAGAAGGATTGTCCACCCTAGATTCTCTCCAACAATTCAAACTCCAAAGGTAGCCAAAGGATCCCAAGGATTCTCTCCAGCAATTTGAATTCCAGAGGCAACCAAGAAAATCAAAGAGGAGTGTACTCAATCCTTGTTAACTGAGAGTCAAGTGGACTCAATCACCATTTTTTAGGGAGTCGTTGGTAGCTTCCTTGTAGCATAAATAGAGCAGAGCTGGAGCTAGGAAGAGTTAGTCTATTCTAGGCTTGATTCCATTCAGAAATATTGTTGTGAGCTCTTGAGATTTTTGTTTTATTTAGGGATCAAACTTTCAGAGATGTATGTAGTTATTCTTTTATGAAATTAGCAGACTAGTTTCATTCAACTGATTTAAGCTTCAGAGGGCTAGGCTCGTGGGTTAGGGCCCAATCCATGTGCCTCAGCTTCTTTGTTGTCATTACCTTTTCCTTTCTTTCATTTAGCTAGTTTTTCCTCTGCCATTTAAGTTAGATCTGCTCCTGATGAGTTTCATTGTTGTTTAGTTTTTGTGCTACTCTAGTTTTAATTTCTTATGCGTAGTAAAATAGAGGGAAAACTCCAAAAACTGTGGTCAAGTCTCCCCCTCTCATATCTGTCAATAGAGTTCGAGCAGGGTGGACCTTCCCACATGCCAAAATTGCTTTCTGTTCGAAGTTTTGGGAATAAATTGTATTACCAAGTCCAAGCCTCTCTTTCACTGTTTCATCATGCATTTCTGCCTATTTCCCATACTTGAATCTGTAGGTGTGCTTCACTTCTGAGCACTGCTCTTACACCTCTATTCCCCTCCTTTCCTTCTCACCTTAACACTGCACTTACCTTTTTTTTTCGAACGCACTTAAGCCCTTCAGTGTTATTTCTTTGTTTTCCTCCATCCACAACTGCCTACCCTTTTTATGAAAAACACGTGAAAAACCATTCCAAACCACCAGAAACCCTACCTCCTCCTTTTCTCCTCGAGACTCCTGCCACCGTACGCTGCACTTTGCAAATCGCAACATTCATTTTTTACCTTTAACGCTTATCGCTCATTCCTTGCGATTGCGATATCGTGAAATTGAAAATTTCAAATTGCAACCTTTCCCTTTTTCTTTTCACTGCCACATCATCCCTATCACAAATTGCAACTTGTAGATATTATCCTATCACAAAGCGCATCTCCCTAAACTTACCACATCGCAAATTGCGCCCGCAACTTTTAGCTTTTACCTTTAATCATGTACTGCTTGTTCGTGCGATTGCGATATTACAAAATCACACATAGCCGTCGGTCCCACCGCCACGTCACGTGTCACAAATCGCACTTAGCGCATTTTATTTTATTTTTTTAATTCCTTACCACTATCCATTTAAACTTTCGAAGTTGTGATTGCGACATCGCACATCGCGGGTTTTGTCCTCCATCACACTCTACCATCGCACTTTTGAATTCATTCCTGCTCCAAAGCCATTTCTGCCATATTATAAGGTTTTATAAGGTTTTAACCCCCTCTCTATATTTCTAAGCCTTGTTTCGCATGCTAAGCCCTCAATTTGCCACTTTAGCCCTTTTCTTCCCTCCAAGCCGAAAATTAAGTCTTTTTTAGTTAGAATTAAGTCATGGATAGTTTAGTTGCATGGATAGAAGCATGTTAGATAGACTATAGGATAAGTAGAGTGCATTTAGCTCATTTTACATGTTAAGTGTGGTTTAGAATTAGTTTCCTTTCTGCCATTTATTTTTAGCAAGTTAGATTCATTTTTTTTAGTGATTTCCATTTCTACCAATAAAATTAGTTTCATTCTTGTCATTTGTTTTCAGCACTTTATTTTAATTTCATTTCTTTCATTTCCTTCCAGTAATTTACTTCCCAGTTCTTATCATACTTTAAGAAATACCACCCTCTCGTAAAGCAGAAGAGGATGACATGAGAAGAATGCATCTGATGTGCATATAGCACTGTCACATCCAAGTTTGTATGAGCCACGGGTTGTTAAAGTAAAGTAGGGCAGCCCCTGGGAGTTGCAGCACTCTTGGTGCAATACCAGGGCTCACCACAAACGATTACCAACATAACAAACATGAAAATCATACCGCTTATTGGAGCATTATAAAACAAATCATTGTGATATTTACAAGAACACACATATATACATACGCATATACCAAAACTCATTTTCTTAAACCAAAAATTAATTAAGGATTTAAAGCCTGCATTTGATCAACCATCTCCTATGTAGCTTCATCGGGCCAAAAGTGCTTCCAATGCATTTTAACCTGCTCAATTTCTCTGCTACAATATGCATTGCGGTTTTCGCTGGAATTCTCCCTCTAGTTCCACCTGCAATATAAACTAGTAAATCACATGATCAACATACTGGACATACTTCTAAAGCAATGAAACATATAAAACATCATGGAATTTCACTATCGGATACAATGTAGGTTTGTAGGCCACTTTTCCAATCCTCTCAAGGATCTCGAAAGGCTCGCAATACCAAGGTGCCATCTTGGCACATGACCCAATCCTCAAGGAGCTCCTCTTGGGCTTGATGCGCAAATACACATGCTCCCCAACCTGAAACTCCTTAAATACCCTGTGTTTATCTGCATAACTCTTCTGCCTATACTATGTTTCCTTCAAATTCCTTTTAATATCCTACATTTCCAATTCCATCTCTGCCAACATATATGGTCCAATCAGTACCACGTTCACTGGATCACTCAAGCTGATAGGAGCATTACAACTACGTCTGTAAAGAACCTCAAATGGACTCATCTTCAAGGATTCTTGATACCCATTATTATTTTATAAATTATACAACAAGCATGTATTTCTTGGATTCACCTGATATAACAATGTACTAAAGTTAAATACTGAATCTCTTCTACAAATATTTTGTAGAATTAAAAACACAATCGTTAATCACATGAAAAAGAAGAAAGATCAATCACACACAACACAGATAATTTCCTGGGGAAAGCTTACAGCTAAAAACCCCACTATCTTCTATTTAATATTAAGCATGGATCATGAAACAATTACATACAAAAATCTTCTCACAAGAGCCCTCAGTACATCAGCTAATTGTCTCACACTGATCTAAACAAAATCGGGCTAATACTCAACCAATTCTCAGCCTGTCTTCAGCCTGCCTTGATCATGCAGTTCATGAGGAATGAAATCCCTATTCACAAGGAATTCTAGCCTTCTTACACTTCGCTATCCCTAATGGTAAAGAACCCTGAATAATGGATACCTTGCCTGCCTTGACTGCGTAAATATCATGGGCTCATCCAATGTGTGTGTTCTTGCATGTGTGCAAGCGGATAATGTCACAACTGATAGTTATCTTCCCTTTCACCTATAACTCAACTGGGTCTCCACTAGATCTGACATGCATGCAGTTAATAGTAGTAAAAACATCAGTTTCATGTGAATTAATTAATATTTAATTCACTTGATCTCTCACTAGTGTATCTGCAGTTACAACTAGCACAACTGAATTTAACTCACTTAACTGAGTTAAACTGATTTACAACTTGCATTAAATAACGCACCACAACACTTCCAACTCTGTTACAACTAGAATCACTCTGTTACAATAGGAGTCAATCTGCATGTCCCACTAACCAACCTCTTAACTTGAAATTCACTTAGCTAACTGATTTCCACTTCATTTAACTATTTTCAAGTCCACATTGAGAATATATTATAGTTTAGTGTCCATCTATATTAAGGGATAATAAAAATATACATTCATCTAAACATAGACATTCACCTAAAAATAGCCTATGTGGCCACACCCTAGTGTAGGTGCTTAATTTTCACTAGGATCATGGATGTTGTTTCTGGATGCCAATTTCTTTGTTTCTTGTTGCAAACTTCAACAATTGTATTCAAAATCTACTAGTGTAATATATTCTTCCAACCTCCTCTGCTGATACATGACATACATCCTCAACATGTCCTTAGGAATCCTATCGAACCTCTTTGTCTGTCCATCTGTCTGTGGATGATAAATTGTACTAAAAGCTAGTTTTGTCCCAAAACCTACAAGTAACTATTTCCAAAACCATGAAGCTAACTTGGCTTCTCTATCAAATACAATATTATTGAAAACTCCATGCAATCTCACTATATTCCTGATGAAAACCTAAGCTACCTTGCTAGTTAAATTCGTAGAATTAACTGCAATGAAGTGCATTGACTTACTTAACATTTCAACCACAACCATGATGGAATCATGCTTCTTTGATGTCATCGAAAAACCTATAATGAAATCCATGGAAATGGCATCCCATTTCCACTCTAGAATCAAAATCGGCTACAATAAACCACCTGGATTCTTACACTATGCTTTTGTCTGCCGATAATCTAAACATCTTGCAACAAACTCAGCCACCACTTTCTTCAAGTTAGGCCAATGATAGAATTTCTTAATTTTTGTCAATGACTTTTGATATCCTAGGTGACTTGAATATGGTTTGACATGAAACTCCCTCAAGATAAGCTTCTTGAGCACACTATCATCTGAAACATAATATTTTTCCTAAATCTGACCAAGCCATCTATCGTTAGATGATATTACCTTCACCGTGTTGTTGTAACATGTGCCTCAACTATTGATACTTTTCATCATGTTGTTCTGCCTACAAGATCTGCTCCTGAAAATATGTCCTATAAAAACTCAATGTTACAATGTGATTCATTTGTAATCTTATACTAAGAGCATCGACAACCTTGTTCTCATTTCCCTTAATGTACCTGATATTGAAGTCAAACTCACTAAGGGTAGTCAACCATCTAGCTTGGTTGGAATTTATATTGGGTTGGTAAAACAAGTAACTTAGTCCATTATGATCATTCATCAAGACGAACCTCCTGCCAAGAAGATAATGTCTCCACATCTTCAAGGCATGAATGATAGATGCCAACTCAAGATCATGAGTCACATAGTTATGATTGTGCTCTTTCAACTTCCTTAACTAATAGCATACTACATGTCCTTCCTACATCAGCTATCCACCAATTCCTCTCTTGAAAGAAACTATACATACGACGACCTTTTTGTCAAGATCTGAAATCTTCAAGACAAATAATTTGTAAGAAAATAATTCAACTACTCAAAACTATTTGCACACTCATTATTCCATTGAAACTTCTTCCCTTTTCACTGCAAAGATTTAATAGGAAAGGTAATCCATGAGAATTTCCTGATGAACCACTTGTAGTAACATGTTAATCCCATAAATTATTTTACCTCATCCACATTCTTAGGATTTTCCCACTCCATGATAACTCTAATATTTTATGGGTCAACTGCTATACCTTCCTTGGAAACAACATGTCCCAAGTAATGAACTTATGTCTGGAAGAAACTACACTTGCTAAGCTTAGCATACAACTGATTTTCTCTATATAAAAAATGCTTCTGGATGTTCTATATGCCCTTCCTCATTCTTATAATATATCAATATGTCATCAATGAACACTATCAAAAAATTGTCCAGATAAGCACTAGTAAAAAATGATGAAATTAATGACTAGGTGACTAAAAAAGTTAGTCACCGCAATTATTTCAAGTGAATTACTACTAAATTTCAGCAATTTTAAGTGACCGAACTAAAAATGACTAGCTTAAATGACTAATTTAGTTTAGGAATAAAATATACGACTAGATAATAAGTGACTAAACTAAAAGTGACTAACTTAAATGACTAATTTGCTTTAGGGATAAAATATATGACTAGATAATAATTGACTAAACTAAAAGTGACTAACTTAAATGATTAAAATAGTCTAGGATTAAAATATATGACTAGATAATAAATGACAAAATTAATAATGATTAATGTAAATGACTATTATAGTCCAAGAGTAAAAACAAGACCAAATAACAAGTACAACAAGTATATGAATTAGTCATTTATGTGAGTAATTTTTAGTTGTGTCACTCTGTTAGCGCTCGAATCTGCCTCAGGCTGAAGAAGGCGAGGTTCGAGGCAACATCAAACCAACCTTAGCCTCGTAGCTAGCCCTATGAGGACAGGAGAGGGCTCTCTCCGGGTTAAACTCAGCGAAGGATCTTCAAAGGGGCTGAGATAACCGATAGTAAATGCTGATCTTAGGCTATTAAACTGATATGAATGAGGTTTTTTAATGAATGATGGGGTTTTCTGGGTTGTGTGGGGCAAAGACAGCAAGAGCAGAGATCAAATGTAAAACACATATTATCTCCTGAGGCAAGGTAAGCATGAAGTTTAGCAATTAAATTGAGATAAACGGAATGACAAGACTGCTGAGAAGTCGACAAGGGCATAGAAGATGGATCCTTGTCGAACAGAAGAAAACATTAACTATGAATACTTCCTCAAGACAGAGCAAATAAATTGAATTCTGCCTTTCTCACTTAGAAACATTCAATATTGAAATGGCGATTTAATGAACTGTGAACATAACGATGACATATGAAACAAAAGGAAAAACATTTGCTAAATTTCAAGCCACAGGAATCTCAGAAAACAGAGCTGTATTTCTTCATTAAAATCTCTGTCTAAGACTGTAAAATAAAACTCTGTTTTTCTCCTACACTAGCTCTCAGAACTCTCTCTCCCCTCTCTTTACAAAATGATTTTCAATACATTAAATAAACTCTGCTAGGGGAAAACCATCGACCCCAAGACAAGGAATTTGTTTTATCATTATTAAACAAATAAAACTAATAACCAATCAGCTTTCCTGAAGATAGAATAGCGCTCCTTCTTCTACTCGAATCTGTTTGATGGCTGATGAATAGGCAAAATCTGGAGCTGCACTTTCTGAAATGTAGCTTGAAGACCCAAAAATAGACCAACGAATTCGATTTCCTTGCTGGGATAGTGGTCTATTTAGCTTTTGACTTTTATTCACTCCCATTACCATTATACCATCCTCCCAAAATATCATGACAAGTGTCTCTGCTGAGGGCACGTTTCCATGCTGCCACAGATGTTGAATCAAATGCCCAAATGGTGCAATGACTGCCACCTAGGAAATGCCACTTTGCACATTTCTGCCCCCAAATGTTCTGGAAATGTGTTGGCCCTTCGAATTAGGAAATCTGGAGTTATAAATAGGAAATTTAATCCTATTCTTCTGCTGTTGTTCGCGCAGACACAGGTGCTTTTGCTCTCCTCTAACAGGACGGTACTCTTCACATAACATTGACATTTGTAATCCCCAATGAGCATTACTTCCTGTGACGAAATCTTACTGAATTCATCACTAGTTCTTGATCGATGCCTGTTGAATCTGTCCACTCGCTTTATAAATTTCTTTCTTGCAAAGACCTCGGAAGAAGGGTTTAATTCCCCCTTCGCCATCACCACTGTAATGCTTTCTGGATGGTGCACATCCTGGTCCTCTGGCCTACACTGCAATGATTTTCTCAGCGATAACCACACAGTGGGCATGATAATTTATGCTCAACCAATTTCAATTCCACCCACAGCTCTATCTATAATCTCTGGCTCCCTATTCCCCAATTAGTTTGCAGCAGCATATGATATGAGATTTTAGGTTTTCTTTTTGTTTACTAACTGTAGACTGCCAAATAAAAACAAGAGAGTAAAAGCCATTCACGAGATGGAAATAGTGCAGTCCTTGTTTAGGCCAAATGACACTTACTCTTCCTTCCACTCCGTGTCCGTTTCCAAAGCCACCTTTAATGGCTTCAGTGAGGCAATTAATGGAGGTTATGACCGATTAGAGCATGGAAAATAACACTATTGGACAACGTGTTGGAGTGTGACATTCATGGCCATAATTGATTAAATGTGGAGAATTATGGTTCGAAGGTTCTACACACTTCATATCCAATTCCTTTGTATTGTAACAAACCTTCCATGAGATTCCTAATAATTTTCATTTAGTTATGGTGTGGCTCTGAGCAAAACTGGAGTAAAACCAGCATTACCACCAACAAAATTGTTCTCAGAAACATTGTCTGTGCATTCCATAACTGCTGTGGTAGACATTTCGTTGATTCTTCAAGAAGTCATTTCAACCAATAGCGCCATAAAAATATCGGACTCTGTGTTGGTTAAGAATTTCGATGCCATTTGGGAATATGTTGAGATTTGTATTCTGCCCATTCCAGCTGCAACGTAGCCTATTATATGACAACGAAAACACCTACAGAACTGATAACACATCACCATTGTTACCATTATAGAAACTGTTTCCTTGCACTAACTTTGCCATTTAAAACGAACATCCCCTCTGCAACAAAGCAAACGCTGCAATCTGTGCTTCCACCAATCACAAATCCAATTGAACAATGAGCCACTTCTTTTCCACGAGGAAAAATCCAAGCCTGGGAGCAAAAATGAATTTCTGGGTTCTGATTTTAAGTGGGTCGCTCTGGTTATATTTTTGCACTCCGAAAAACGCCCGAGTGGGTCGCTCTACGCCCAGGTGGGTCGCTCGACCTCCAAGTGGGTCGCTCTCCCCGTTTGGATTCGTGAAGATAATTCATTCCTTTTGCAATCTCAAGAGCAATTCTCACTGCATTTGCAGGTTGTAAACGTTCTTTCTTTGGAGGTAACTGTTCAAGGAAGAGTTTCAACCTGAAACCCATATCAATAGAATTAACAAAGATTAAAGCTTTCTTTTGAACCAATTCCAGTTTGAGAAGAGCAAGAATGTAAAGTAGTTTGTCATGCACATCACATCACACTGTTGGATACTACTCCATCATACTCGTTTCCTTCCACTTCAGTTAGTGTCAGAATTACAGGATTATGCAGCACAAGCTTTTTTTTATTTTCTCGACATCTTGAAGTCGCAGACATTAGGATGTACCGACAACGACGTGGAATATAATGAACCAGAGATTTCAAGTCCTCTTCATACCCATATGATAGAAGAAGATCTCATCTAAAACCAACGTAGCAAGTGACTTCCTCAAGAGATGAAGACTAAAGAATATTTTTAGAAATACATGCCCCAATACAAGCTGGTGTTGCAACTACAATATTTGGGGGCCCAACCATAACAGCCCTAAAATCTGGCAGAAGCATGCTGCTCAGAATGAACTCTTGCCTCAAAGACATATTACTCACAGTGTCACTACTAACAAGCACAAAATCACCTCGGATCACATTCCTCTGATCAATAAGACGCAGGGCATTCCCAGCGCTAACACAATCATTTGATTCAATAGTTGTGACAATGAAGTTTGTTTGGGATTTCCAGTGAGACCTCTCCAAATAGCTTGTAACTTGCTTTGCCTCTGATTGCTGATGATGTTTTGTTTTCTTCTGCTTGTGTTTTTTGCAGAGAAGAGCTGAGGAAGCTGCTGCCTTTTGAAGAGCTGGAGAATTTGATACATATTCTAAAAAACACATTTAATGATTTCTTCTTCAAAACAGGGTTTTGAAGAAGAATCAATCTCACACTGACATACAAGACGGAGTCTAACACACTCCATAAATAGAAAATTGCAATTTTGATACCGAAGTGTTACATTTCACTACAAGGGTCTCTGAATCCATTTGCAGTGTTGAAATTTAGAGACAAAGGGGTCTATGAATTTACAGTGTTAAAATTCGGAATACCTTTTGCCTCTAAAGTTTAACACTACAAATGAATTCATCTACAATTAACATAATTGCATGCATCATCTATCTACTTTACACTAATGCCTTCATTATAATTTTAGTAAAGATAATATTTAGTTAGCCAAATTAATATTTATATTTATGTGTAATCTTTGCCCATAAATTAGTTTAATTTTTAAACTTCATTGATTTATGTTAAAAGTTCCAGCTTATTTAAATTTAGTATTAAATCTTCATATTTTCATTAGATAAATACTAAATAGATAAACCTAAAATATATATTTATATATCTATTTAGTAAATAAGTATGAACCTTTATTAATTTAGGTATGAACCTTAATCATTTTTTTAATGTTGTATGAACCTTTGTTTTTTTGTAAGTCAATCTTCTATTCATGTAGGAAAAAATAAGTACATAATGCACAAAATAGGTGGTCTCACCCTGACCAGATTTGTTGACCAAAATTTGCACTAGATGACAAAAATAAAAAAGAGAGACTAGGGACATTCTCCATAAACGGTTGGGCCAGAGGCACCAAAACATAGATAAAACATAAAGAACACCAGATAGCATACTAGTCATCTGACGTAATGGATGCAGGGTTGTCCAATGTTGTTCCTGGAGGAGGTGGAGGACAAAAGTCACATTGAACATGCCCTTCAAAGTGCACCAACCAAGTGTCCATCTTTTTTACTTTCTCATGTATGAGTTGATTTTGGCCTCGCCAAAACACTACCAGTCTCTTCCAGACTTGGGATTTTAAATAGTGCATTCAGTCCAATGTTGCCATTTGAAATGCTCCTCAAACACATGGACTTGCATAAATTTTGGTGTGGTAGCAACCACTAGTAAGTCTACACATTTACAATTTTACCCCTACACAAGTGTTGATAAGTCTTAGTAAATATGTTTAGTTACATCTTATTCATATCCATTTTTTATGCATAGACTTGCTTAAATGATGGGAAGTAAAAGATGGTAAATATGTTATTTACTTCCTTCAAAGCTTATGATTGAAAATCACTACAAAAATATCTAAAAATAACACATGATTTATATTACAACCATATCCATAAATTATGGCATAAAATATGTGAGTGAATCCACATGACATTATCTTCTCTAAAGGGTAATAAGGCCAAATTATCGTCCAATCAAATATTTGAAAATTTTCCTAATAATATTGAAAAATAAATATTTATTTTTCAAAGTTGAATATTAAAAGTCAATACTAAACTAATAGTTGTCAACAAACAAATTGATTACTAAAGCCCTCTCCCTTGGTAGATGTTAGTCATTAGTATTTTTCACTTGTTGGTGATGACTAGTTGTAACAGCCAAGTTTTCTAGCAGCTGATCTAAAAAATTGTCAAATTTTCCAGCTGGAAAGCACCCATAAACTTTTTTTTTCCCTCTTACCTTTCAGTCCGCCCATGACGAGATGAAACCTCATTATCAAGTCTTATCTAGCCTCAGCCATACTATTTTTCCCATCAGCTCCAAAGAAAAAATCCAAATCTGTCCAAAAAAGTCTCCCCTAAGTTAGGTGGTGGCACTTTAGGCATTTCTCCCTTGGCAAACCACTCTAAAGCCAAAGAACCTCTACCTGCTATAGAAAATTCATAACAAACCTTCCCATTCTACAAATAAAGTTGGTTACAACCCTAGGTCGCGCCACTAATACACCCTCAAGTCTCAGCAATACATGTACCATAGGTCAAACTGATTTTAGGTGTTTTTACAGTGTTTTAATGGACCTTTCAAGGACAGAGGCATACCGGCATCCCAGAAGACAATATTTTTCTCCACATGAGAAGACAACTGCTTCTCAATGTGATTTTGAGCCTGGGATGCAGCTACAGAGCAGAGAATTGTTTCATTAAGCTCCTACGATCACAACCAAAGCATGAAAAGACAGTGAAAGGAAAAATAACATTGTTTAAGGCTGGTGAGATGGCATGACTGAAGAACCTCCTTCATCTATAAGCAGAGGTTTTGAAGACTAAAGAACCTCCTTCATCTTATAAGTAGAGAGTTAAGAGTGCCTCCTTCATCTATAAGCAGAGGGAAAATGGACAAAGTCTGATTTCAAGAATTGCACTGACTGTAGGAAATTTTTGAAGTACAGTGAGACAGCAACTGACGGTCTCTGCATAAAAATGATGATTAAAGGCAAAGGTAAAGCAGTAGGCTTTAAAATTGGTTTGCATGAGATTCATTATCTTTTGAATTACAAGGCGAAGCTTATAGGTTGATCATGAGTGAAGAAATATTATGAAAGCAGATAGTCAAAAGAGTCAAAGGGTCTTGGTCCCAAAATGACCTTTGCCATCATGTATAAGGGAAACCAGTCAGAGTGATGACTTCTTTTCAAAAGGTATTGTTATTCCTATTTAAAAAGAATTTTCTTTCAAAAATACTCATCATAGTGGACAGAAGGCGATTTGAGTTTAGTTTTCCCAAAAGCGCATTGCAACTAAACACACAAGCTCATAAATATGTAAAAAGGATTATGGCATGAGTTTCAAGATCCTGGACCAAAATTCAAAGCCAATA
Source organism: Pinus albicaulis (assembly GCA_034641835.2). Taxonomy (NCBI): domain Eukaryota; kingdom Viridiplantae; phylum Streptophyta; class Pinopsida; order Pinales; family Pinaceae; genus Pinus; species Pinus albicaulis. The sequence goes on along the minus strand of CM076580.1, from coordinate 1,375,272,109 downwards.
AGGCAAGCCACTATTACAAATGAAGGCATTCTCCTTATAAAAATAGGTCAAAGGTACCTTGCTATTGCAGTTTAAGTAGAGAACAAGTTTTCTGAAGAAGTGCCCTCTTGATGGAAAGACGACAGTGAAACCCAGGTTTCTTGCAAACCTCCTTCATAGAAGAACAAAGGGGCATCTTCCCTTATTCACTTTTCAACTCTGAATATCATCATCCCCTATTTTATTTTTACCCACAGTCAAAAAAGAATTTCAAGCAGCACCTGCCATCTCATTTAGTTTTCACAATGGGCATGACCATATCCAAAGCATTCGGAGCAAACAATGTCAGTTTAGGTTGCAAAAGGGTGAAGCTACCTTCTTCAAGGTGTCAAAGAAAACCTCACATAACACAAAGTGTCTTCTACAGGTGTCCTTTTTCAATGAGAAAAACAAATGGATGATGATGATATTCAGAGGTTTTTCTCTTTCTATTTCATAAAAACCTTTTTCAACTGATCAAAAGTAACAACAGATGAGCCATACAAAGACAAGAGGTGGAAAATGGATTTTGAAATTGCAGTTAAGCTTCTTCCCCCAGAAAAAAGGTAGTTGCACTCAAAAGGCACCTCTACAATCCTTCATGTGGCTCAGAGCAGTTTTTCCTTCCACAGTGCAAATATCAAAAAGGAGGAAAATTTTTCATTCCTTAAATAAGAAACAGTCAAAGTTTTAAATTCTCAAAAAGGTTGTTTCATTTAAAAAAGGGGTTCAGCCTCATAAAGGAAATGATCGTTGCCACTATGTTTTTGTTTGAACAAAAATAAGTCTTAGTTACGTTTTCAAAAAAGATATGAGCTTCATATTTTGGTTTTAAACCAAAGGCCTTTTCAACGTTTTCAAAACCATCATTGAACATACCAAAGGGTTTTGATCTTTTTCAAATACAAAGGGTTAGAGACCGTTGCAAATACTTTTGAATTTCTCAAAACGCAAAGCAACACTCCTCTTGTTATCAACTGGGTCGAGGAAAGAGTTTTTGAGCGAAATCCACAAAGTTTTTGGGCTTGAAGGCTGCGCGGCGCGCCTATAAAGTTGTGCGGCGTGTTCAGGCGGATTTTTAACACAGAGTAACACTGCTACGCGGCGCGCCTATAGGTGCCGATCACGACGGCCCGTCAGTGACCCGACAACCTCTCTTTGCGCGGCGCCTTCCACAGCAAATGTTCTGTGCTTGTTTCAAACCATCAAAACGGCTCCAAAATGCTTTGAAAGCTGCTCAAATCCTCAACAAGGGCTGCCATCAAATTTTCAAGGTATTTATGTGCCTCCTTGGTATTGTCAAGTTTCTAAAAGGGTGATAGTTGGTGGAAGTACCCTGACTGTGATAGGGCAAAATAAACTCTGTCAGCCTTATGCAGTGAAGAAAGCAATGCTTAGGAGGGTTGATAGTTTTGTTTAAAACTCAAGATTTGTTGTGTTTTATGTTTGCTCAAGGTGAAAATAGTGAGAATGGTGAGCTTTTTATTGATGACAAAAGCCTGATAAACTGTCGTCAAAAACAGTGTTAGAAGGTGGAGCAGTTTTAGAAAGGGAAACTAAGTGTTGAAAAGTGAAAACAGTAGGCCTAATTTTAAATAGCAGTAATCATTCTACAAGTATTTTGTCATTTCAAAGTTTTCCTCGGTGTGGTAAAGAGAAAAATCAGTGTTGCCATCTTTGTCCATGAAACATGCTTTAATGAGTGAAACTATTAAATCAAGTTTGGTGGTGTTTCTATCTAACTGTGTGTGAGAAATAGTAAACAAAAGGAGGGTGTTTTTGATTGAGTGGAGTTTTTGCCTTTGTCTAAATGCAAGGTTGTCTTATCAAAACACCAAGGACTCTGTGACCTTATCCAAGCACAAAAAATCACTTGAGAGTGTATGCATTTTAATTGACTGTGTGTTTATTATTAAATTTAGTTGTTGAGTGGCATACAAAGAGAAAGGGCAATGTTTTGAAAGGAACATAGACCTGATATCACAGAAGCATCTCACACAACATCTGAAACAAATTTTCCTTGATCAAAAAATGATTTACAAAGAAGACAGATTTTTGTTTGAGAACACATTCTTGAAATCCTTTTTGAGGCAGTTTGGTTTTGCAGAGAGCGTCCAGAACAAGATGCCTCCCAGGCAAGATAGTAGGAGTGGATTGCATAAGAGATATGAGCCTATTTCCACTAAAGAAGTAAATGCACACCCATCAGTCTTGTTCAATTTCCATGAGGTCGGGTGTTTATATTTTTGTCAAAGGGTGCAAGAGGTGAAGAGTTTCTCTCCTTTGACACATCTTTGCGCTTTGAGGTTCCGAGACAAGCATTTCCAGTTGGCAGGCCTTGACTTCAAATTCTCCCCAAGATCCATCTCGAAGGCCACTAAAATTCCCTATATTGGTGAGAAATGGTTTAAACAAAGCCATTTGGACTCAGATGATTACAATCCCTTTCTAAAGCCTGAGCACAGAGATTCATGTCCTTGTATTTTCCCTTTCTCATATCTTTTAGCCAGCTACACCCCTCTCATGAAGATTATCATGAAGTACTTCACTTGTGAGGGAAGATTCTCCCGAATTTATGCATATCACATTCGACTGCTCATGCATTTCACTAGGGCTAGATCGCTAAATCTTCCTTTCTTCTTACACAAGAGCATTGAGAAAATGGCCTCCACTGTTCAGAAGAAGCCTCCTTCACAGCAAATAGCCTGTCTCTTCCATCACTCTCTCATCAAAATCATCATTCTTCATCAGCTTTAAAAGAGAGAGGTCTCTTGGGATGTTTTCATCACTCATCCAGATTTCTCCACTGTCCCTCCAGTCCATACATCCCCTACACCTTCTACTCATCATCCCTCGCCTTCTTCTAGCAGACTTATTCCTAAAAAGCTCAAGTTTAATACAAAACAAACAAAGGAACATGAAGAAGGAGAAGAAAGTGACCAGCAAGAGGAAGAAGGACATGAGCAGAAAGAAGAAAGTGTTGAACAGCAGCATGACAGTGATGATGAACAGCAGCAAGGGGACAAGGAAGAAAGTGCTGAACAACAACATGACAGTGACGAAGAACAACAGACTCATGATAAGGGTGAACAACAGACTCATGATGAGGTTGAACAACAGCCTTATGATGATACACAGAAACATCACAGTGATGATGAACAATAGCAAGGGGATGAGGAAAAGCAACACAGTGAGGGTGAGACAGAGCAGCAGCATGAAGATGATGAAAAGGGACAGGAAAGTGATGAACATGGGCAGCCAAAAGAGACTGAATAGGGGCAGCATGATAGTACTGAACAGGAGCAGCATGAAAATGATGAGCAAGGGCAACCAAAAGATGATACATAGAAGCCTCCTCAAGAACAGCAGCCTCCTCAAGAAGAACAGCAAACTCAAAAAGAAGAGAAGCAAGGTGACAAAGGTAAAGGGGCCATGCCCTCTTCTCCTAAAAAGGCCAAGCCCCAGACAACAAAGAAAAGAGTGCCTAGATTTGTCACTCCAAATGTGACAAGGGCCCTCCGAAGTAAAGGGAAATTGCCAAAGAAGCCCATAATTGATTTGCCTAGGAGGAAGAGCACTACAATAGCCACCCAAAGCAAAGGGAAGGGTAAGGAAGAAGGCAGTCATGAACAAGAGAGTGCATTCGACATCATCCAAATCCAAAGCGATGATAGTGATAATGAGGCCCGGATTCTAGAAATCCTCTTGATCCATAGAGAAAGCCAAATTGATGCATTGAAGGATGAGCTTCATAGAGCTAGGAATTTCAATCAATTTCTGCAAATCTAAAATAGGAAAATGAGTGTCCATATGGCTGTTTATGAGACACGGGAAACCAAGTACAAGAAGGAGGCCTCCAAAGCCCAAGCGAGGTTGGAAGAACTCATGGGTGAGTTTGATGAAAGTGAAGGTGAAGATCAGCCTAGGCGAAAGACACCAAGAACCATGGGGCTTAAAAAGGCCCTTGAGAAGCAAAAAGAAGAGGAAAAAGCCCTTCTCCAATCTACCCCTATAACTGCATTGTTCAAACAAGAGATAGAGAAAAATAAAGAGGCATGGCTTGAGAGATTCAATAACCACTTGGAGAAGAAATTGGAGAAGGAAAACATGGATTTAGACCTTCAAAGGAGAATGACGGGGCATTATAAAAAGTTAAATTAGTTTGTCCGGCGCAAGTTGAAGGCTGCTCAAGAAAAGCTCAAGGAGGCTAAAGGGAAGCGCCCGGCACAAAAAGTGAGGAAAGACACCTCAGGACTTCAGATTTTGGCCTCTTCTTCACAACATGTTGCTGAGAACCCTTGAGGGTCATGCTCACCAATTTTAGGCAAATTTCGACATATTTTGGTTTTTTGTCATTTTTGGGTTTTTGGCCAAAACCCATGGGCTTCGCCATTTCAGTTTGGGGGATCATAAAAGGATGAGAATGGTATCATTGGATGCCATAATTTTAGGATCACATACTCAGCGATTTTCAGGACATTTGAATATCATTTTCTTCCCCAAAATGGCGGAAAATGCCCGCTTTTTCTACACTCTGCCCGGTCTATCAGCAAGCCTTATTTTTTGGTTTTTTACACATAGGCCTGTTTTTGGAGGACTTTTAGGAATTATATTGGGAAAATTCAAGTTTTTCCATAAATTAGACACTCATAGCTTTCCAACGAGCTATCATGAGCCTCGTTTCGACATCGGGAAGGCTGCCAAAAGTTGTCGGCAAGTCAGGGGACCTTTTGCTGATGTATTTTTTGAGTATTTTTGTAAAAATTGAACCTTTAAAAACTGCTTTTTCCTCATGTTCGTTTAGCTATTTTTGCACATGAGAAGTTATGAAAAGTCAATTTATTTCCCTCTTTTGGAATTTTTTAGATATTTTATGAGATATTTTGTGCCTTGGGCTTTGCAAAGCCTCAAGGACAAAATAAGATATTTTGGATAGGCCAATGAGATTGCAAGTTGAACTAAGAGGTTTTCCTCACTTTGGCCTATATATTCCAAAGGCTTTCATTGTAAACAAGGCTGAACTTGATGATAGAAGAAATATATGGTCATATAAGCTTTGAAAGAAATACTTGTCTCATGCTTTTGGATAGTCTCTTGGATGTTCTTGGATGATGAAAGAGGATTGTTGTTGGATTCCATGACTTGGTAGAATGGTATAGTGTCTCTCTCTTTGTTTTGTTTCCTAGTTTCCATTCATGAATCCATGTTTCTTGCTTGCTATAGGACAATAGAGAACAAATTTGAGACATGCCCTTGGAGGCACCTCAAATTTCCTATTTCTTCATAGCTTCCATGTTTTATTCATTCTTAGTCACATTAAAGAATTCTTGATTGCTCTTTAATAACTTAAGGATATTGTTGCTTGTTTCATTCATGGTTTTATGCATGCTAAGTATGATTTACGGTATGCCCTGCTTACTCATGGCTAGCCATAGCTCCATCCATGAAATTTCTCTTTGACTGATTAGATTATCATTTGTTGAACCAAGGAGGTCTTGTTCTGATCTTTCCCTTTGTCTAAGACTATGCAATCTTGTTTTCAAAGTGCCCAATAACTTGAAGTACTTTGTTTAGGCATTCCGGCATAGTGATTTGAGTTGTTTTTCTGTCTTAAGTGTATTTCCCCAAAGTCTGATAGCAATTTCCCAAAGTTAGAGAGTTATATATCTCTATTCATGGCTTGAATGTTTATTTCTATGTATTGATTAGCTTATAGTTACATTTCTCGTGATTAATGGTTTGCCCTACCATGTTTATGTCAACTATTTAACTCGTTATGCTTGAAATCCTTTGTTATTCACAAACTTGATGTCCATCTTACTCCATTTTGCCCAAAGATCCTTTCTACCTCGAATCAAATCGGCCCTTCAACAGCCTTGTATCACCATCTGATAGCTTTCTTGACCTTTTCGACCCCATAGCCCAGTTGATCTGACATCTTTTTACCTATCTTATATCTTTGATTAGTTTCATCCCTCACAACCTAAAAACCAAAACCAAAAAACCTACTTCATAACTAGCCTAAAATCATAACACAATAAGCAAACACACAGATATCCCTTACACAAATAGAGAGAGCCCTCTCTGAGTCTAGGAAGGCTAAGTCCTTGGGCTCCAAAGATTGGTTTGATGTTACACTATCATTTGGCTTGCCAATCAGCCAAATCATGGGACCCTAGTAGTAGAGACTATAAAGCATTGGACAACTTCTAAAATATTATGGGTTGAAAGAATTTGTCATCTTTATGACACCAAAAAAGTTATAAATAAATATTACTTTCTCTTGAAATGTCCTATACACACCCACATTAGATCACAATTCAAACTACCATTATTTTAACTTATTAATTCATCACAATTATAAATTTAGAAATATTTATCTTATATATATATATATATATATATACAATAAAAAATTAAATTATATATTTAAAAATATAAACTAAAATTTAAACCCAAGGTACCTACCATTATTTTAACTTATTAATTCATCACAACTACAAATTTAGAAATACTTATCTTTTTTATATATAATTTTTTTTTACAATGAAAAATTAAATTACATATTTAAAAATATAAACTAAATATTTAAACCCCAAGGCACCAATGTACCAATCGAACACAACTTTTACACTAAACTTCCCAAAATGCGCTCTCTTTACAACTCTATACACCCACTCAATTCTAGCCCACATGAAAGATCACAATGCACGGGAAGAAAATATACAAACAAAAAGAAGAGGGCACAATGAGCGGGAAGAAAATATACAAACACAAAGAAGGAAGCACACTGCGGGGGAAGAGAATATACAAACACAAAGAAGAGAGCACACTGCAGAAAATTCCTGGAGTCCTCTTACTGTCAATTTTTCCTCCATATTCTCCTCGGTGACCGCCACGGTCTAGGATTTCCTTGGAGCTTCTTCCCCGCCAAATTTAGAGGCAAGACGGCTGCCATTTTCCCTGAAAAACAATCCATAAACCATGGAAGAACAGGTAGCAAGATTTGATTATCAAAAAATTATAATCAAGTCGGATTGCCCCGAAGTGGAGATTTTGTTTATATCCATTTCCAATATTTCTTATTTCTTGATTCAAATGCAGGGAAAAGAATCCCGGGAAGAAGATGCACTGCTTTCCAGTGGATTCGTATTGGAAATTCATGGTAGGAATCAGGCACATAATGTAGTAGTTCCATCAGGACCACCATTGGATTTCATTCCATCAATTCTTGCCAAAGAGCCCAATTCCTGTGCCGACTGGAGAATCCCTCTGGAACAAGAAAGTATGCAAGAACCCAATTTTGTTGCTTTTTTAATGTTGGTTCAAATCCCATTTTGAAGTGGCCTGGATAGCTGCCCATCTAAATTTCAACAACTTTTTGAATCAGTCGTTTGTTATTTTATGCAATCTAAATTTTTCCCAACATAATAGTCAGTGGGAATTACCTTAGAAGTTCTACAGCTAGTTATGTTTAGATAAATTTCTTAATCATAATGTACCAAGTTTTATATGGTGAATCCCTGAGCTGGAGTTATTAAAGTAAATTTTCCTCATAAGAATAGTGTACCAACTCATTATAGAGAAATTACTTTACACTATCAGAGGCAAAATTGCCCAGCACCCCAACCCCCCAAGAAGGCAAGACATTTTCCATGTTATTGTTTTTAAATTTGTTTTTAAGATATCCATATGCAAAAACCTGGATATATGAAAAGAATTTCAAGAGCATTAACATGGAAAATTTCTTGCCTTTCCTCGGTATCCAAAGCTTTTGTAGCCAATTATGCTGACATGCCATACTTTTGCACACAATTATTGTAATATGCCAAATGTTTGCATCTTTTTATGTTAAGAGAAATGAAAAATCAGATATGTAATCTGTTCCTAGAAACAAAGTAGAAGATCAAGACACTCCTGAAGTGGATTTTCTGTTTGGAGCTGGTGAAACTTAGGGCTCAAACCGAATTCCATGCTTATTAGGTATTTGTGTTCTAAATTTGTCTTGGAAATCCACTTATAAATTTTGATGAATGCCATCCATGCTCTTAGAATTTTGCTCATAACAGTCTTGGCACTCTGTGTCATTGATGAATGGATCGTTCTACATTGATGTGGCTTCTCTAACTAGTGACGAAACTAGTAATAATGGTAGCATTAGGTCAAGGAATTAATGCGAATGAGGCAAAATAACAAAGTAGAACCAAATATATGCATGCACTGGCACTTCTTGACCACCCGTCAAGACAAAACTGATGCACTGGCACCGCTTGACCACTCGTTAAGAAAAAATTGTGGCTATCTGCATGTACTGTCACCGCTTGATTTTATTCATCTATTGGCATCACTTACCATCTGCATCTACTGCCATTGCCTGAATTATACTGACTCATTTATTGTTGTTGTTATAGGCTATGGATATCTTGGTTGTGATGGTCTATCTCTTTGTATTTCTCATTGTTTCTTGTTGTGAAGGTCATGAATGCTTCCCAATTAGTTTTCCCCCAGCCAGAGCCTTTTGCTATCTTGACCTTTGCTTACCGTAGAGGATATATTCTCATAGAGGATGTATTCTCAGATAAGGAAGCGCTAAGCTGCTCCCATACTGCTGCATCCAACATGGACTCAGTGAAATCAAATTCTTCAGTCACTGTAGCAGCTTACTTTGAAGCTTTTGAATCATGTGGAACACAGAACATCTGAAGAAAAAATTTCTTTTAGGTATGTACTATAATTTAAATCAGGGAAATTTTTAAGGATACAAAATTATCTTAAATTTTAGAAACCTTGGCAAATCTGACTATTCCATAATATGCAATCTATAAAATGTTGGAGATATTTTTGTAAAAATATTCAAATTTATAATAATTTTATATAGTATCTATATAATTTTTAGCTATTTTTAAGGTAAAATAATTTCATACTATAACATTTGGGCGAATCATTTTTCGAAAAAAATGGAAATTAGTGAACCTTTCCTTTGGAACAAGTATAGAAAATTAGCCCAGCTGCGAATATTAGCCCCTAAAATTTTCCATTATTTAAATTTTTGTTTTACCCATGTATAAGCCCTTATTAGAACATCACTATAGTCTGCAAAATGGTTCACACCTCCACAAATGGAAAGATTAAACGCAACTAAGTGAAAATGGGCAACAAATGGAATCCAAATCACATTGATTATCATAGTTTTTAAAATATGAATATATTTGAGTATACATATTTTCAATTTCTGGAAATTTCAACAATGCCATGATAAAAAATATTAAATTCTAAGTTTAAAAAATATTATATAGAAGTTACAGAATATATATTTGATTTTAAATGGAGGACATATGGTTGAACTGGCACAATTTAATACTCTGGGCATGAACACAATTGTGCCAATTTAATACTCTGGGCATGAACACAATTATCAGGGCATGAATACAATTCGACAATATTGAAATAGACGATCAAGAAAAACTAAACCAACACACACTTGTTCTATTTAATCAACAAGTAAGATTCATTGGTATGAGCTTCCATTTATCATTATTCAATGATTGATATATTTACCTCATGTTGCTTTCTATTTGGCTGGTGCATGCATTCTTTCGGTGCAACAATCGACAACTTTCACGATGGGGTGGGGTGCGCCTGGCCTGTCGGAGGTAAGCTTGTTGTTATATCATTAATAAGAATGATTGTCCAGTGTCACGATCTATTTCACAAAAAATGTGCCTTACTAAAGATCCTGCCTTAGGGTCATGTTTCCTAACACGAGTCTAGTCTGAAAGGATCCTACCTACTTCACCAAAGCCTATTCTAACGTGAGTCCGCCTGAAGGAGGTCCTTCTAACAATGGGAAATATTAAGTATGGTGTATGGATCCCCCACTTTGGTGATGAGGCCTATTTTTAGTAAGTGTTGTGTTCGGCAATAATATTTTTCCTTAATAGCTGAACTGGGTGAGAATGTTACTTTCCCTCCAAGAGTTTGGGCTTGGTGGAGAGGAAGATAAATGTCATTTTCCCACTAGCCACATTCCAGCTTCGGGTTAACGCTAAGTCTACAACTAGCTATTTTTTTTGGACCTTCCAAATCTCCCTTTCCTTCCAATTCTCGCAACTTCCTTCTCTCTAGAGTACCGGAAGTCAATTTTTTTATTATCCTCGTGGTAGTAACTATGTAGGGGCGCATAGATAGTAATGCCAAAAGCCACGTAACCAACACTATGTATCAGAAATCAATTTCTTTTATTCTCCTCATTCTAGTAACCACATAGGGGCGCATAGATAACAATGCCAAAAGCCACACAACCAACACTATGTACCGAAAATCAATTTTTTTTATTCTCCCCATGCTAGTAACCGCGTAGGGGCACATAGATAACAATTACAAAATACACACAACCAACACTATGTACTTGATAATTTCCCATCCTTCACATGCGCAATAGAAAAACTCTATATACCCGATAAACCCTCCAGAACTGCACTAGAAATGATGAGATTTGATATATTCACACTGGTTATCACAATTCAAGTGCCATTTTTCTACTCTAAAAGTAGCGTTGTCTTCATCCTCCATAGCTGACACCATGATGTCATCTTGTTTTACTTCTAAACAAGTTGCAGCAAGGATATAACTGAATTCCTGGGGACTTTTTGCCAGATGATGGCCTGTTTCTGAGGAATTTTCATTTAGAATTCTTGAGAGTATATGAATAAACTAGATTTTGAGCCCTTACCTATTCATTAACGCAAATCATTGTCAGACATGGGTTCATTCAAAGGTTGTACCAGTAAGCGAGGTGGATGATCCAAGTATGGTAATGAATGGAGTACTCAACAGACACGTGAAATGCATGCAAGCTCCAACTCAAGTATTTTCCTTCCATCATTTCGTATAATAATAGACACAAATTAGTTGCAAGGTGCCACTTTATATGCCTATCTCATATCCCTATCTGAAAAAAAGAATTGGCAATTCACTAAAAGTTATACAATACACCAAAAAACACATAAGGTCAAAAATAGATATACATCTTTATGATTTCAATACTTGGGCCACTAAAAGAAACATCCATAACAAATGTCGAAGCCTCCCCATAAACTTTCTACAATGGATGGGTTCTCCTACTCCCAGCCATTAAACGAGAAGTAATGATTTCTATCACGGATGGGCACTATTAAAAGACAAGTAAACCATCTAAATTAAAAATAAACTCTTATTAGGATAACAATGATGTGGGAGCTTTAAAGAAGCTTTAAAGGTTGTAACATCCACTCTTCAGGTCTCCTCCAAATAAACTAACAAACTCAGATTTTCTTCTACAAGACAAAAGAACAACGTGTGGCGATGGTATTACCCAGTAGAAAGACAAAAGCACAAGGTGAAGCTGCCTCATAAATCTGTAGTGTATTATTATAAAACACAAGTAAAAATCCTACCACCCAATAATGATTTTAAAAGATCACGATATACATCTCTCATAAGGACAAGGGGCGATCCTCCTGTCATCGTGATTAAAAGGTGTAGCTCCTCGATAAAGATCAATTATTATAGACAAATGGGCGAAATCCCTAGGAATTCGGACAATGAAAATCGCTTGCATGTCAAGCTCTACAGTGAAGACTTAATCTAAGTAAGAATGTATCAACCTCAAAAATGAGTTGAACAATCAATTTAATGTCATTATTATAGTAAATTTCAGACAAAAATAAGCCTCACAAAATTTAAAACGAAATATATCAAGTTTCTATCCGAAGCATCCTCAAACAAACTAATTATATGTATTTCTGAGAGTAAAAACTTGAAAAAAATGTAATGGATTGCTGAACAAGTCAATTAAGCCATACGTTTAAACAAACAAAGTTGAGATTTCATGAAGAGATAATAGCGATTTACAAAATAAATTCAAAGAAACTGAATAAATATTCATTTTGGAAAAAATTAAAATATAGAGAAAAATAATTCTATATGTTAATAAATTGGAAAATCGCTTATCACATATGTTAGGGATTGGCTCAGCATGAAATGAGTTGTTCCAACCCATTGCCAAGGGTGATAGAGCATAAGTATTCGCTCGAGGGACTCAAACAAAGTTACGCCTCAAACAATAAAGGCCATCAATTGCCACAGGGGGTTGCTGGATTCAAGATGACAAGAGAAAAGGTCATCAATTGTCGTAGGGGGTTGCTGGATGGGGAATGGAATCGAGAACATATCAATGAATTGGGAATCGCTCACTCAACAACCTAACTTTCATTGATTATGAAGGGATAGAACTAGTGGCCCCATCAGTGGCACCTAATTTTGCGAGAGGAAAGAGGAAAGATATTGAGGGTTAGAAATGAACTAAAGACAACTTCATGTTTTTGAAAAAAGAATATCTTTCTTTGACGAGGGAGAAAAGAGACTGGCTTTCCTCATTTCAATACACGGTTGACATAGAATCTTTTCCCTTAGATGGCAATGTAATGAAAGCCATTCAATCTCATTTTAAGCATTAGGGTATATCGCCCCTTCCAATAAATGCAATGACTAAAAAGGGGGTCACACAGTTAGTTGTACACTGAATAGATTATTTCTCCACGCAACTATTCAGGAAACAGTTGTGCAGTAGTGCAGGAATATGCGCTAACAATTGCATGGCCAACAACATAGTTTTTGGTGAAACAACTTCACAGCCTCCACAACTCCTTAGAAGATAATTTGGCGATGCACACAAAGCCAACTAAAAAGGCATGGTACAATAGGTAGCATAATTTTGAAGAACCTTGGACACTACAGTACCTAACTCAACTCTTAAAATCTAAAATATTAAAGTTGAATTAACTAGTTGAGTAAAAAAATCAAAATATTAAAGTTGGGAAGATTGTTGACATAGCTTATCTATTGTAGCAAGGCAATTGGAATATAGAGACCCACTTAGAATCTACAGATTTCTCAAGAAGTTGACAAAATTTCTCTAAAACCTTTAAAACCCCAAGCATTGCCATTGTTGTGGGTGTGATTGTGTTAATTTTGATTAACATGTTCTTTTCATAATACAATTACTTCAATGTTCCTTATAAGACCATTTATTAATCCATGCCTGAAATACCATCTTATTGACTGAAACTGAAGAAAGAACATAAAATTTAACTGTAGAAGACAAACCAAGACAAAATAACACAAAGATATGGCACAAGCCAGGGAAAAACCTCAAGACGAGGAAAACCCTTGATCACTTCTTCTTATTATCAATATCCAATTTTCAGCAGAGAGAGAGTACAATAATATGAATCAAAATAGACTTGCTAAATTAGTGTTCAAAATAGTCTTGAAGCTTAATTCCTGGTTAGGGTTCCTAACAATCACTAAGTAACCTTCTTCCAATGAATTGTACCCTTTCTTGTCCTTTACAAGACGTCCAACAATGTTGCAAGACTTGCGGTTCCTTTTCAAGGCATCCAACAATAGTCCTATGCTAACAGTAATAAGAATATTCTCACAAGTGAGGGTTAAACTCTTTGTTTAAATTGCGTCCCTCTCTTCTTGAATGAAGCTAGGGTAAAGGACTCAGATTAGTTCATATGTCCCTTCCACACATGCTTTCATACTAGCTGTTGTAGCAACATTTCCTGTGGCCTAAACCAGAATACAAAGCATGAACAAATAAACCCCAAAACTCACCTTTAAACCAGTGTCTTGATCTGTGGCTCCACACAAATAATGTGACCTTATCTTGAAGAGATTCACACCCAAAAACCATGACGAAACATCATGCAAAACTGCCATCAAACCTACAGCTAGCTGCCTGCTCCTACTTGAACCTATGGTAGATCAATACAATACGTCCTCCTTGCTTCTCCACACTGTGGTTGCCTCAGAAAGAATTACCCAAGGTTTGAATGCACTATTTTAGGATTATCTCTAATGAAGATGAGGGATCCCTACATATAAAACAATTTATCCTTATGGAGGTGAAGGCGACCTTAACACTTGGAGGCAAAATTTGAATTTCAAATTTTCAGTTTTCCTGCCTTAGTAAGGTTATGTCCTGTGGAATTTCTTTTGAAATAAATAATATTTTTCTCATCCAAATTTGGTGATTTTAGGTCAATTTTGGTCCTCTCGAAAAGATGGATTCAATGGAATTATCATCTCCATCAACTGAGCAAATCTGAGTAGAATTTGGCCCTAGTTTCCAATTTTAACACTCCCTCTTAACTAGAGAGAATTCCACCTGCCAATCCATCTGTTGTCATAGATAATCATGACATCCTGCCATTATGAACCATAATGAACCATCTATGTCTTCTTTTCTCTTCTCTACTAAACATTGATGTGAATAATAAAGAAGAAATGATTGATAGTGATTCACAAGACCTTTCCACTCTTCACTGACAAAATTCAGTCCAAAGGTAGAACCTCAATTGATCCCAGATCAATTAGATAAACACCAAGCATCCTAGCATTGAGATTATGACAATACACAATGCATCCATGAGTAGTATTATGGTCTCTATCCTCATTTCCCAACTCATTGGCCAGATGAGAGGTACTTCCCATGAGTACCAAAATTCATGGGTAGGATGATGTAGAAACACCAACAGGGAAAGATTATATCACATCCTGTGTTGAAAATGGCAACAAGAAACAGTGAAGGAGGCCTCCTGAAACATCTTTCCTGATCCTAGTTGGAAAGTGATCACCTAAACTAGGTGGAGACCACACATGTGATTTTTGTCGAAAAGTCTATTTTTAGACTATGTCTATTTTTAGACATATGGAGCATGGTCTAGGAGTTGCGGGATGCTATTCTTGGATGATTGGTAAAGTTGGTAAAAATAGATGGACATCTATTTTTAGACTGCCTGTCTAAAAATAGAACAGTCGAATATTATTTGCTCTTAATAACATTTGGACTATAAACTTCAGTTTATCCTCTTGGAGCACTTCAGTTCGAGCTACAGATGTGGCACATGCAGCTGACAGAAGGAAATTCGAATTTCCTATGGGTTAGTTGAGCTATTGCATGGTTGACTTCAGTTAGAACTCATGTGGCAGAGTTTGGTGGAGTTGATTGAGGAGTTGATGGAGATTGTGTTCCGGTTAACTAGTTGAACTAGTTGTAATTAGTTTAACTGCTATTACACTAGAGATGAGTGGTGTGAATTAAATATTATTTAATTCACTAATTATTAACTCATTATTCAACTAAGAGAACACATCAGTTAACTCAGTGCATGTACAGTTCAGTGCAGACTAGTGCAAGAGATAGCTGAAAGAGCCGGCAGTTGTACATTACTTGTGCATGAGATTTGCACAATCAGTGGGATGAGTATGCCAATGATGATTGCGCTGTTCAATCAAGAGGAATTCGAATTGTTTCAGCCTATTCTCTCCTTTTGGATTGCGCAGTAGAGGCAGGTAGTTAGTGGAGGAGTTTTGAACCCGTGATCGGTTCAAACTGAGCTAGTTTTTTGTGTAGCTTTTGGAGACAGTACTGAGTACTTGTGAGGAGTATTTTATTGTGTAAAGTTACATGTCTCTCATCCATTATATGATACATATAGCTGGGGTTTTTTAGCTATAATCTTTCCCCATACATGCTGCGTTCTATGTGTGTGAATTGATGTTCTGCCGCTTGTTTTATTTTCCGCATGTGATGATTAATTTGTAGAAGAGATTATGTGTTGTGCAGCAAATCGAATTTGTGTATGATCAGGTTAATCGCAGTGGATAAATATTCATTATTCAGCAAATTTATACATCTTGCCCATAATCACATGTAGGGAAAGGAGAAACCACATTCTACAAACACACATCACAATCACATGTAGGGAAAGGATAAACCACCTCCTACATGCATGCAAAACACCAAGAGTAGGGAAAGGAAGAACCATGTCCTACATGCATGCAAACCAACAATAGTAGGAAGGATCCTACATGTGGGGAAATGATGGACCACGTCCCACCGATATTTCAACCATCAATCGTAGGGAATGAGCATCCTGCATGTGGGGAAAATGATGAACCAAGTCCCACTGACATGTTCACAACCAGATGCCTGAATGCATCTCTCACTGGGGTACCCACAGGAGAAGGTAAACCACTCATTATGCTCATATACCGTAGGGGAAGGTGAACCACTCATCCTATGCATATCTCATAATACGTAGGGGAAGGTGAACCACTCACCCTACACATGTGTCCGCAAACGTAGGGGAAGGTGAACCACTTATCCTACACACATGTTAGTTGTCAAAGGGAAAGGTGAACCACTCACCGTGTACACCGTGCACCTGTAGGGGAAGGTGAACCACTCACCTTAGGGTCATTTATAGCTCAAAGAAGTACCCCAGGCCCTGAGGAGCTCCCAGAGCTTAATGTTCAACCGAGACCCTCATATTAGGGTCTTTCCAGGACACCCAACCTCTCTCTCTTAAGGAAGTTAAATCTGTCCTTACCAAGGAATTTTGAGGGGATGTTGGTAACCTGTACATCCATCCTGTAATGCTGGAGCTATATTTCTCGCTACTGTGCCATATCAAATAAAGTGGAACCTGATGTTAAGTGGCAGATTCCAACACATGCTCACATGACTCAAATGTATTCGTAATATGTCATGCTAGCTGCTTCATTCGTTTAGCCTCAGCAATGCTACCAAAGTTTAGTCCTTCATTCATTCATGAAATAAAGGTGGATCCCAAGAGATATAGGATCTAGAAGTGCTCTTTCCATTTATCATTCTACCAATCCAAAAATTTTGGTAGAGTACTACAGATCACAGTTAACATGGAATATATTATTGAGCATGAGAACCTTCACAAGTTGTATGTATTCGAATCAGAAACTTTTCCATTTTATTAGAATTTTAAGCTTTAGGAAGAAGTGCATCAAGGCTAAGACAACCCCTCTCACATCGAGAGGATCTTTATCTGTGGACAAACATCATCAATAGCTGTAAACTGACCATAGCTCCCTCTGAAGATCAGAAAGGTAACTTCACCCAAAACATAACCATTGGGCTATCTGCAACCTGCTATTAATCAAGGTCATTCGATCATAGTCATCCGGCTTCTACAGATCAATGTCTTATGACATGGTATTTATATTGTAAAAATCAATAGGTAAGAAGAGTTGACAAACCATTCTGCCAAGGATTCCATAGCTCCCTCTGAAGACTTACTTCAATTGAACATTCAGCCTTTTTCAATCTTCTCCTCATCTTTAAGATGAGACATTATCATGTTGCAACTATATCAACAAACTTTCAATTACCAAACTTCAGCAATGCACAAGTAAACTCTCTCACATGTTCTGCCCATGTAACTGACAGACCTCAACAACAGTATATCAATAGAACCTTATTACTGATTTCATAAGTATTACTGACTGAATAAAGATACCAAGGGACTTGCACCATCCTCATCCAAGCAAACCTTCTATGCCATTACACAATTCAAGCTAGTCTGATCTCTGAAGTGAAAATCCTAGCAATATTTGTAATGATCATGTTGTGTTACTATACTGGCACACACCATATAACAGTAACATGCTAGCATTTGTTTTAGAACATAAAATTCTCGGACCATTCTACCTTTACCACAGTTCTCAAAATTGGACTAGAAAATTTTCCCATTTCAACAAATGCTACTACTGGTGATGTCTTAGGATGAATACACTATTATACTTCAATTTTACTGATATCCCTGACTGTATGGAGGTGCCAAGTGATTCACATCGAAATTGCCTTAGAGTGATTTTCTTTGACTTTTCTTTCCATAAGAGGTGTACTTCAGAATTTGACACGCTTGATATAGATGACCTTGAAGAGAAGCCTTAAAGACCTCAAACCAACCTTCAACTATATATATTGACTGTAAAGTTAGTACCTTTGATATGCTTCATATCAACATACAATCAATATTAAAATTTTGAACCTTGGGAAATCTCAATCAAATCTGAATTTGATAGGAATGATTGGATTAGAATATCACCCTAAATGTTTCTTCAGTAAATGTACTATCATACCTTAAATGCACATCCTTACAGAATTGCAAATCTGTCGTATAAGCTTCTGAGGAAGGGGCTTCATCTTAGTGAGTTTTAGATCCAATTGTTAACACTGGAAAATCGTACAGCAAAAAATGACATCAAGTAATGTCGAGCCCAAGGATTTACAAGACAGAGATACATTATGGAATCAAAAATATTGAGAATCTCTAAGGTTTGTAGCAATTCAAGATTGAACTAGTCATAAATTCCCGAATGTGTGCTTTTTCCTTCGATAAGTGTGCCTTTTGCGCGCACTGGAGCCCGATAAGCGCGCATTCCTAGAAATGGAAAAAAGTCCCTTTCCAGGACCACAAGCAGACAAATGACAGTTTCTCCTTATGTGAAAGCCGCCTAAGGACAGCACCAGCAACTCCTTAGGCCTTGTGTGAGCACACAAAAGCATATTTCAGCCCACAATGGAATATTGCCCCTCCCTTGGGTCACTATCCACCATGTAGCAAGGGAGGGAAGGAGGTTTGAAAGCTCAAATATATAAACCCTCAAAGAGATGAACAATTGGTGAGCACAAGGTTATGCTGGCCAAAGTTTCCCAAGCAACACCAGCTGTTTGTGTGAACCAAAGAGAAGGAGCTGAAGAAGAGGACTCAATTTTTGGCCACCCAACAATTTCAGTCCATTGCAGCATAGAGAGAGAGTTGAACTACGTCAGAAGGCAGAACTTGAAGGACAAACATCCTTGCATCGGGTCCTAGAGCCTCTGCCTAGGCCCTTCAGCAAGTGGGTAATATTTGTATTCATTCCAAGCATTCAATGAGAAGAAGGCCATCAATATGTTGTTTACCTTGTTATTGTTTGGAACTCTCTATTTAGCTTCTTTTTATGTTTTTAGTTTTACTTTTTCAACAGAGCATACTTAAGTGTATTACTTAATTTTAAGTCTTATACTTCTATGCTCCCCCCAGATACTGCCTGTTACTTATGGTTTAGAGAAAATACCACATTCTCTAGATGCGTGTGATTTTGTACACCCATGTGTCGAATCCACCACAACAGGATTGGCGACTCCACTAACGTGTTTCAAGTTTATGTGGTTGTGCCATTGTTTGCAGGAGACCCTTAGTATATGCTAGAGTGGAGCTAACAATGCTCTGACTCATCTTCCAGTCCTTAGACTCACTGAAGTGACAAACTGAAGAAGGCAGCTCCTATTTTTTTTTACTTGCAAGAATTTTGCGCGCTGTTTTTACACACAAACGCGCAGTGCGTGCGTTCAGGAGTGACCTACGTGCAGGAAGGCGCACCTGTCAGAAGGTTTTGCGCGCAATTTGTAGAGAGATTGTTTCTCCATATCTGTTGCATTTTTCTGCTTGTAAGTGTGTTGGGTAGCCCCTAATGTATCTGCCAACACCTGTGTTGATAACCCACAGCTTCTGAAAACTGATTTTTGCTTCTTATTGTAGGAATTTAGTTAGTTTTCATTTAAGTTGGTTTTTGCAAAAAGTATTCACATAGTTTAAGTAGGGGGCGAATTAACCATTGCTTTCCGAACAATTTATTTTTTTGCAAATTCTGGTATGCACACTTAGTTTAACTAGTCCAAGTAAGAGGCTCATGACCACACATGCATAAGCTACTGTAGAAATTGTTTAGTTTAAATTTCAATTTTCGCATTTATGAAATTGCGGGACTAGGATTTAATTGCAAGTTAGAGTAAGTAATCTCTGCTATCTTTGCGACATTGGGTGACCCTAGACAAGCATATGAACACTCTATATTTTTGATTTTCCATCTCCCTTTAGTCACTCACATAGACTAATTAGGAGGTTTTGGAAGCGGCCCATTATCCGCAAATGCTTTTTATTTGAGCAAGGAACAACATCGCATAGTTTAACTAGGGGACATTTGTAACAGATCACTGATATCCATATGTTCAAATTATGAGATTGTTCACCATACGCTCACACACATTCACCCACTAAGAAAATAAATCCACCTAAAAATAACTTAAACCAACTCACTAAACTCTCCCCACAGGGGCCACAAGAGAAATTATATTTTAAGTTAGGATCAAGGGGGTAGGCATCCAATAAGCCGCCTTGATCACGCTTCACATTTGAAACATAGAAGTTGTTTTTTTAGGGAGCTTAAAATCCACCTATCAACCCACAAAAAAGAAAACCCAAGCATGGCAGAGACCCGATTCAGAGGGGGTTAGGCTTAGGCGCAGTGCGTGTGGTATCATTTGGGGCTACCCGACCCATCTGATACTAAGTACTGTTAGCTGACTACCAAGAAGCCCAAGACTCAAATGCTCACATGGGACGGTGGTTCTTAGTGGCCAAAACTAGGGCATCCATTACCCTATAGGTGATGGTGCAGGTAAGCGCCAGACCCTCTACCCTTACCTTGGTTGATTCTCTTCGATTGACTGGGGGCATCGCTAGTTCTTTCGGGACGTTGTGCCAGAACTCGCAAGAAATCCTCTCAAGGCCCAGTTACTTTTGAGAGTGTGAGTACATTATTAGGTCTTCTAGGATTTTTGAGTATCACGCGCAAACAAACAAAACCATTTTTTTCTTGATTGATCACATAGATTAAATTAAAGGAAAAATCATTTCTTTTTTCGCTTTGTTTTATGTATGTGGCCATAAATTTGATGTGATCATAGACTCAATCCCCTCAAAAAAAAATTCCAAAACCTAACTTGGACGACCCTCAAACAGTTCCAATAGAACCTCGTTGTTGAACCCTTAGTTAAACTGAGAGGGGGGGGTGAATCAGTTTAACACATTCATGGACTTTTAAACTTTCCTTAAACTAATTTACACCTTCATTTCAATATTAACTTAATATGTGAGAAATCTTAATTTGTGAGCAGCAAGTATCAAGTAGATTTGTTAATGTAACAGCAGTCTTAATATGTGAGCAACAAGTATTAAGCAGATTTGATAAACCACATCAACATATAGACATCATGAACAGAGACACCAGATATAAGTGGAAACCCATAAAGGGAGAAAACCACATCTTATTATTGTTGTGATGCAAAGGCAAGCTCCAACTCCCTCTCACCACTGATTTTTTGTAGGCACCAACCTACAGGAGGCTCCTACCTCAATTCTGCAAGCTACAACTTGTAAGGAAGCTCCAACTCCTATCAATTTTCTGCAGGCACCAACCTACAGGAGGCTCCTACCTCAGTCAGCTACAACTGACATTTTATCAATCTACAACTTGATGTGGAAGCACCAAATCCCATCTATTTTCTGCAGGCTAAAACCTACAGGAGGCTCCTACCTTAGTCAACTACAACTGACATCTATCAAGCTACAACTTGATAGGGAAGCTCCAAATTCCTTACTCTTTCAAAAGAAAACACTTGCTGATTTACCTTGGATATCAGCTCTATTCTGTACCATCTTCACTGATGTGCACCAGCCTTCATATCTTCCCTGCATCATCTCTGCATTTTCTCAGATTCTCTATCAGCTCCTCCTTCTTCTCTGCCTCACTGCTTCATTTCTGCATTCTCTAACCTCTCTATGCATATAAATGTGATATCATTTATAGAGTTCATCACATGACTCATAGGGAATTCAAAGTGAATAGCCCTGACTCTTTTCCTTCTGCCTTCTCTTTTCTTTGTCCCTCTCATTAAGAAAAATATAGCAATATGTACTAATTTCAAGATTACAGTGGGATTTTTGTTTTCCTCTGGAGACTTGCCAATGCATCACAAACAATATAAAATCAATTAAAACATATACATTCATTTTTTTTCAGTTACATATATCAATTTCACTCAGTCTTCTTTCCAGCACTTGGCTTGCTGGTTTTGTCTTTTCTGCTGCTGTCAGGTAACTGTTCTGCATACCTCTGCTATTCACTGCAATTGTGTATCTATAGCTTTCATGTAACTATTTTGCATACTCTATTCACTGTCTTTTTCAGTTCTGCATATGCTCCAGCTTTCTATGCATGTACCCCTACTTTTCCTTCAGATCTGGTAGTTTAAATTAATGTTGAAGCTTTAATGCACAATCTTTGACTCTGGCATGTCCAACGCACCCACACATGTATTAACACTAACTTTGATTTAGACCCAAACACCAGCATGTAATATGATGGCATGCCTACTTATCAAACTCACATTTTCTCTCTCTCTGTGCATATAAAATGCATCCCAAATTTTTCCTCCAATATAATGCACAATCTGGGGAACTCACAATAATCTCAATTGAAAATTTCAATACTGTGTGGAACTTTCCTTTAATAAGGTTATAAACCCTCAAGCATATACGATGTTCTTTTAATAAAACCTGACCAATATTCTTTTCAATTTCGGAGGCTTTTTCTTCTACTCACAATTTCTATGGTTCAAGACATATCAACTCATTTATGAATGGAAGTCAAAGCATATGACCTTGCTAACCAGCAATATAAGTCTCGGCCCCACTACATATATTAACATATAACCCAAATAACTCTCGGTGATATAATAACAGACCCTTTTAACATAGACAACACCCTTCTGGGCCCACTTGCCAAACTTTTCTTATTCCTCGATGTGATAAATCGCCTCTAAATACTTCCGATTGCGATTACGATAGTTCCGATGTGATTAATGGAAATTGCAACTTTCAATGGTATGTTCCGATGTTCTACTTTCACTCTGATGCGATTAATTCCTTTGCAATAGTTCCAATGCGATTAATCGCAATCGCATCCTTCAATGAAATGTGCCACTGCTTGTCAATTGTCATATGTATGAGGTTCTTTTCAAGGTTCACGGAACACTTCTTGGTATATTGAAATGTTCAACTTATAATAAAATTATTTTATATGATGACCCATGGCTTTATAACCTTACCTTTACTCAAAGGCTCGAACCTTTTTAATTCTCGTATGGGAATTTATTTGAAATCATAATTGGTTTTAAAAACCCAATGCCGAATCATATTTAGATTTTGGGTCCCACAGCTCTAACATATATATGTGGTCGTTCATAGCAATCCATTTTCCATTCACATCCAACGGCACATATCTTATCACGCTCCAACCTCCAATTAAACCCTCATCCGATGGTCCTCGCACAATATCGCGCAAATTAGATGCACGAACCTTAACTTCTCAAAAAAATGTGATGGAAATGGTTTTAGAAAACCACCTTAGGACACGTGGCATCGCATTTTTTTTAGCGTTTTTTCTTATCACTTTTGAATAATGCGATACTGTCGGTTTCCAAAACTTTGGTTTCACTATTCACGCCTTTCGGTTCTGCGCCCTCTGGCTCAAGGTTCCACACCATTCATTTTACGTCTTATTACAAGGAATTCCTGCTCTCGCTCCTATTTCCTCTTGCTTTCTCAACATTATAACACAGCGCCTCCACATGTTTATGCTTCATGGTTCCGCCTCTCCATTCAACGTTCCACTTCAAACATTTAACACTACACTCTTGCATACCTGGTTCAATATTTCGGTTCAAACAGGTCCAACAGACTAATAAATTCTCATTCTACCCTTCAGCTAATACAAATATACTCTTTTAATTAAGGACTGTGCGCCCCCATTCAAATTCATTTCGTTGCCCATGATAATCTCAAATCCATCAATCCTTGATTTACTAAAAGGACTGTTCCATTCAATTAATCCGCAATGATTCCCTTAAACCCCAATTCCTCGTTGGATCAGAATAGGTCTCCAAACAGACCCGATTCCCTTTGTGCCATCGATCTCCCCTTTCTTTTTGACTTCGAACTCTGCAATGTTATCAGAGTTCGGATCCTCATCGAAATTGAGTATTCTTGCCAATAGCGCCTTCTCAGTCCCACACTTGAATAATTGGTTTGATTTCATTAGAGGATCTCCGCAATCCTATGCTCCAGTGCATTTCATCAAAACACAGAGTTTCACAACTGCCACAAGAACTCAATTATTTCTCACATAGAGTTCGACCAAGAATGCATATAAGTTTCATACAGAATTTAGACCAAATTCCTCATTTATACATATAAGCTCAATTACCATAAACCCCGAATGAGTGTTCGACCTCTTCCTCTATTTACAGAGAATTTCTCTTTCATTTCTGACTTAAAAGCCTTATAAAGGTTCCTTTTTCTATTTTAACACATACAGCCAAATTTAGAATTAATTCAAAGTCTGCGGAAACTTCACAAGTAGCATAGATCTACTCACAAAATTTACACAAATGAAAATTCAACCCTGTCTCAACAATTATATGGGTTTTCTTCAATTATATGCAGAACCCCCATTATATTGTCACACATCATTTGAGCTCAACAATACTGATACTATCTCTGCTTCTTTTGCTAACTCTGCTACTCTCTTTTACTGCCTCTGCTACCTCTCTGCTGCCTCTGCCTCTCTGCTACTTTTCTTCTCTCTTTTCCTTGTTGCTGTTTCAGGTGCTCCTCCTTTGCCATCTCCTTTGCCATCAATGACAAAATTTACAACACTCGTTGGTCCAGGCGTATTTTGGACCTCCCCCCATTAACGGGAGGGGTTCTAAGTCTTTCTCCATTTAGGCGTCAAAGACGGAACATTGCCACAGTGGTTGGTTCCTCCTTTCTAGGAGCAACCTTTGTTGGGAACCCTAATCGATCTCCCAACACCACACCGCACATTACTACCCCCTCGTCCCCTAGGGGGCAAAAGAGTGCATCCCATAGGGGAAGCCAGCTGAATTCACAACCAGGTACGTCACAGAATAACCCTTGTTCTAACTAGAACTTCGTGTCTTCACACGTTGCCATGGCGTCAACCTCTCAGTCACCCTTCTTAGCGGCGTTAAATCTACTAGATTTAACCAAGCTCATCAATGACCCCATCGTGCACAACCCCAATTGGCCTCCCATGCCCACGAAGCTCCCTTTAGACATACCAAAGTTTGAAGGCAAGCAAGCGGAAGACCCAGGGAATCATATAATGACCTTTCACCTGTGGTGCTCATCGAATAGCATCATTGACGATACTATTCGATTGAGGCTATTTCAACGCACTCTCATGGGAGTGGTCGCGAAATGGTACATCGAGCAACCCCTACTTCACACAGAACCTTTAGCGCCCTTGCTACTGCATTCATCACATACTTTTAGTTACCCATTCACCATGATTCGGGAATGGAATTACTGACTCATTTCATACAATCTCCCTCTACCCACATTTCTGAACATCTCCATGAGTGGAGACGGCATCGTAGCTTATGCAAAGCTCAACTCGATGACCGAGTCCTTTTAGATTTATTCTTGAAAACTCTGACGGAAGAGATTTCAAAGGATATGGTGCAACGTAACCCCACATCCGAAGAGGACGCAATTAGTAAATCCCAACAGCTTGATCTAATTTATACGCAATCAGGATACATATACAATATCCTTCCTAACGCCCCGCGCCTGCAATCTTATCAAGAATTTTCAGGCGCGTCGAACTCTGCAAACGGACTTATTGGGTCGATGACCCAAGGGTACCTAGGCAGCAGCAGTTAGAATCCCAATTATACACATGGGTCTACCCAGGACATGTCTCAACCCATATTTCAAAGTCATCATATGCAGCAGCAAAATTTGACTAATAGGACGCCAGTGTATCACCAAGGAGGACCTTACCCTCCAGCCGAGGGGACCCAGTATGCAGGAAGAAAAAATGACAGAAGAACTCCCCCCCAACGGCCAGGTGCAAATATGGGACAGCAATATGCTCAGTCCCAAGCACATAACCCACCAACGCAGAACAATGCACAGGTGAAATTTGTGCAGCCGTCCCAAGATCAACCACACCAGTATGATCAGGATAATTACCCTCCTAATGTGGTCAAAAGAAAGGTAAAAAACAAACCCAAAGGGAACCCTGGACAGGGGGCAGCAGTCAACAGCGCCCACCGCGACCCTGGCCTGGAGATAACTTCAACCGGAATCAGAACCAGGAGCCAAGAAATGCTCAAAAGCAAGGCAAAAGGCCACCTCTATGAACAAACCATTCTTGTTCGACATGTGGTGAGTACGGGCACTATACTCACCACTATCCCAAACTCCCTGAGCTTAAAAAGCTTCAGAGTAACCGAGGACAAGGAGGATCTTCCCAGACAGCTGTAGTCATGCAAGAACCCTTCCCCCATCAAGGAATGGTTAGCACTCAGCAGTAGAACCCCAAAAATTCCGAGAAAAACAGCCATGAAATTTACATGGCTGGCGAAGAAATGTTTTTTCAAACATAGAATCGCAGCTACGACACCCCACTAGACACCAGTTTGTCAGGGGCTAGTATGTCCGCGCCGACTGTACCTTTGACCATTCCAAAGATTCCTTTGGAACCATTGCCAAAAATGGTTAAAGGGCCTAATAGGCAAGTAGGTAACTACTCCAAAGAAACCCACAATTACAGCATCATAGATGATTTAGCCCAGTCACCTACTGTTATGTCCGCTTTGGAGGTAATGCAGTCATGCCCAAAGTAGCAGAAAGCCCTACTTTCCGCCTTAGGTGCCGTCGACCCCGCTGACATGCGCATGATGGCTTTTGATTTAGACAAATCCACCCCTAGGCTTCCCTCCATGGTCGCCTTCCAGATACTAGTATCGGTACAGAATATCACTATTCACCGATGTGTCATTGACGAAGGTGCATCTACATGAATCATGTCAAATAATGTATGGCAGAAGTTAGGAGCCCCAGAACTAAAACCTTCCATCATCACTCTCAAGGCATACGATGGTCGACCCTCGACCCCCGTCGGTCTCTTCCAAAATTTACCGGTCTGCTTAGCCGGAAAAATGGTCCACATAGACATCGAAGTCTTGGACGCTTACTTGGATTACAATATACTCCTTGGGTGGAGTTACATGTACGCCATGTCTTCCATAGCATCCTCCATTTTCCGCATCATGATGTTCCCCCACAAGGATCAAATCATTATAGTAGACCATCCGACGCACGCTGAAAAGTGTCCTTTGACCAACACAGATATGGTTCTACCTTATGTAGACACAACCACTGATGGTCTTTCATGGTATTAATAATATGGCCCTGGCCAATTCAAACCGTCGTCCATCCTAGGATCCTTTCTAGGATATCCTCCTATTATCCCTAAGGTATCACCCGATACCACAGCGGCCCCGATATGCATGATTTCCATGTCAAGCACCGAGGTTAGTCAGGACATGGACTCAAGCAGTAATGACACTGAGGCATCAACTACTGCAACCTCCTTAGTCTATGCTGCCTCCCAAACTCTTTTCCTATACCCACCTCCTGGCTTCACCTCCAGTAGGTCTTGGCAACACTCGTATTACCCAAAATATCATTGGCATTCCCAGTGGTACCTCATTCCCCCCCCCCCCCAAGGAACAATAGCTACCAATGTTACTACATTTGGATTAAAAACTCCCAGTCCCGAGGAGCCCCAACCAACCCAAGCAGCAGTCGAAACCGCCCCCGCAAGGGAAATCCCCGCTGCGAAACCGGCGACCACAAATAAGAAAATCGCCAAGAAAGGAAAGAAAGTGGTGACCCCCACCATGCAGAGGGAGTCATCAGCCTACGCTATATGTTATGTCACAGGACACCCTACTCACATATGCCCAGTGTTGGACGAATTAAAACCACTCCTCGGCTGCGAGGCAGGCACCTCAAAATGGCATTCCCATAAAAAGGAACTTTCCACCAAAAGTACAGGAAAACCGTTGCGTTCCAATCACACATGCACCCTCTATGACACCTATGGGCACTATACCCACCACTGTCTAGAAATACCATGGTACCGGGACGCCTTGCATGCGATCGAGCGATCCTATCAAGAGGATCCCTCCATCCAATCCACCAATGACGAGCCGCGCACCATCTTGTACTTACAAGAGGAGCACCGATACGTAGAGCGCCCCCTAGTAATGCCCATTATATGTTGCACGCTATGCGATGAATGTGGCCACTACCTCGAAGAGTGCACCTCATTGGAACTCATCCATAGATGGTATCCAATCAAGGGGGTCTACGACGTGGGGCTATGGGCAGCACAATTCACATGCCTGTTATGTGCTGAAAACCACTTATTGGAGGATTGCCACTACATACCTTGCTTCTGACTAGCCCTTGCTAGTCTCCGCTTAGCCATAGTTCGTCTTTCCCAAGAAGATGATATGGATGCCAAATCCATTGGCAGCTCCATGACCCAAGTAGAAGATATGAGCGGGTCAATCATGCTCTTGTCAGCCGAAGAACGGCCTAGCAAGAAACCCATAGTTACTGTCACAGACACATCACGAAAGCCACCCGCATGCACATTATGCAAACAGACGGACCATATAGTAGTCTATTTCCCCGACTTAGCAGCATTACGGTGATGGTACCCCACCTGGCCTTAGACCACGCATGATGGGAGACCCGTATCATGGAATTTTTTCTTGATATGTCAGGGTGATCATTATGAACGACATTGTACTAATGTCTCACAACTACGTCCCACTATCGACATGATTAATGTCGTAGAAAAGAGGACGAGCGATCTCCAAGAATGGCATAAAAGATACATCATCGACCCAACAACACCCCCACTACCACGATGGTGTTATAAGCCTACTACGAACCCACCACTAGGGTGGTTCGTCACGCCTGCTAAGACCATAAACCGATCACGTAAACCTCAAGCCCAGCCGAGGATAACATGTGGCCTATGTGATCTAAACAATCACTGGATCAATCAATGCAGAGAACTCAAACCCCTTGCAAATAGTCTCCACATAATCACATCTCTCCCTCAAAAGCTTCTCTCTAATCAAGAGAAGATTACACGGACTTACTGCCGAATTTTCTCACACTTTCATCATACATTTAAGTGCACACATCTCCCCAAACTGAGATCAGCTAGAGCAGCATTAAGTCAGCCACCCACCAAAAATGGATGCAGGTTTCAACCCACGACGCAAAAATGGATATAGAAGACGCCTTGGTCCACAACAGACCCTTTCCAAGCGTCCACATCTGGAACATCGAGTAGTGTAGATTCTCACGCTATCTACTCTATTAGCACTGGGAGACCCTGCACCATTTTCACTAGTCATAATCACACACCAGAGGGATGTATGTTGCTGCAAACGTTCATACATCTATGTGATAAAATCAACTTCTATCTACTGAGAATTGACTATCCTAGTAGGAAGGCCAACTATCGGCTCACTCAGGACTCCATTACGGATATCCTTCCCCCGCCGCATGCCAGCGACACAACTCATCACATACGACTTGTGTCATCACATGCCCAAGACAGGATTTCAACAACCCCTCCATCACAGGAATTCAGCTTTATTCCTGTCACTAAAAACTAGGGCACCTTGCATCGTTGTATTAATTTCCGCGATTTCCCAAACTTACATGCAGCCATCGAACTCCTGCATGACACCCAGCCTCTAGAACAACGCCTAGTACAACTATAGCTAGTTGACGAAAATAGGCGCCAATCGCTACAACACAATGAGTCCCATAAGAAAAGGGTAAAAGCATCATTTCACCGCCACATCACCCCTCGCTCATTTGTTGAAGGAGAGCTAGTCCTTCACTATGGTGTCACAAAAGAAGCCTTAGGGCCAGGAAAGCTTGAAACCCTGTGGAAAGGGCACTATATCATCAAACATTGCCTCTGGCAAGGGGCATATATCTTGACAGAACCGGACGGGACCTACCTCTCTAACCCCATCAATGGCCTTTTACCTCAAGAAGTTCTACCCATAAGGGCCCCATAAGCCCTTATCCCTTAGAGTTAGAGTACACACAAACCCCAACACAAAAATATTTTTGACCCAAAAAACCTAAAATGCACTCAAAATATCACCATGGATTACCAACTTGAACCCTATTTCGTATTTGTTGATGGAGCATCGTGATGGTCTCAAAACTTAGCTGCAGCCGCCTAGGTCATCTATCACCCTGACCGATCACCACTGTGTTCAAATGGCGTGTGCATCGGTTCAGCAACCAACAATGAGGTAGAATATGATGTCGTTATCAGACTTATGTGCGAGGCCCTCCACCAGGGCATCCTCCATATGCATGTCTACCTTGATTCCCAGTTAGTAGTCTCGCATTTAAAACAAACCTTTGAAACCAGGGATGAAAACCTATTTAGAAAATATTTGCATTCCAGAAGATTAAGCAGACAATTTTATTGTATTACATTCTCACATGTATCAAGGAATCATAACCAAACAGCTGATCGCATAGCTAACAATATCCTAGACTGGAATGCATCGCGAGAAAACCACCATACATAAAAACCTAAAACATTTATATCCATCAGCATAACACAAATGCATAAACCGAAATAGACATCACACCATGTAGAGCCGCAAAAAAAAAATATCTCTCATATATATATCAAAATATGGGTATCAGAGTACAAAAAATAGTATTGCTAGCCCATTGTCCAGCCCAAAAATACAGAGGTCATCAAAAATAAGGGAAACATCCTCATAATGGGTACTTTCCCTATTTACAAATCTACTCTAGGGGGGTGCCCCCTCAGGAGGAGCACCTAGACCCACCACCGCTCCTGGTGCCACCACTGGAGCTACTGTCGCCACTACAATAGCTACCCGTCGTAGAGTCGGCTGGTAGTCCCTCTCATGGGCCATCACTGTCTCTAGCCATATCTCCTCGAAGTCATCCATACGACCTCAAGTAGGCATATCGTGGGTCAAACAGTCCACTCAACCCCGGAAGTCTTCTAGAGCCTCTACCTGAGCTGTAAGTGCTATGATACGCGCCTCAGCCGCATTTTCACGAGCTCTCTCTTCTGCTATCCCACCGGCACCTGTGCTGCTTCCCTCACCTGAAGGGCCAGCACCAGCCCCGCCCGATCCACCGGCACCCTCGCCCGGTCCACCGACGGCACCACCTCCCCGACCACTAGGCGGTCGTGGTGGAGGGCTGTGACCCACCAACTGAGCCACTAGGCATACCACCTCGCCAACATCTACACGAGTAACCAAAAGAATGTCAGTGTCAATAAAAAACACTCAAGAACACAAAAAACTCGAGTAAATGTAGAAAAATAACACATACCTGCGGGACCCCAAACATAACCAAAAGGGAGACCAATATCTGGATCACCCTGAAAATCCATCCCTGTGTAAGGGTATGGCAAAAACATCTGTGGATTGGCCTCAAACCAGAACTCCATCGTGTCATTCCAATAATGACCCACCCTGCCGCCACCACCACGTGGCATCACTGGAGCCCACCTCCTCATACATGGCTCCCTCGGCCCCTCGATAGGCACAGGCACTACAGGCCTCAACAACACGACCCTCTCATACATAATGCTGCACAAAATGATGGTGTACGTAAATGATTTGGATCCACGCTGGACCCTGTTCAGTTGCAACACCATACCATCAAAACAAAAATGAAAAAATCGAAGAAATTCCCGTTCCTCAAGTGGCGTAAAACTCCCACCTGTGGGCCCGATGCCCGATGTGGCGCAAACAACCCCACCAGTCGCACAATAATAGCCAGAGCACACCGCTCGGCCACATCTATCACTGAGGCGATATTGATGCACCCCTCAGTTAGAGGCACACCACTGCAATGATGTCGTTGGAACCTATCCATGTTCACCCGCCTAGCAGGAAGTGGATACCTCAGCACCTCTCCCTGAGGCAGTAATCTGGTCACAAAATAAATATCCGTCTTCGGACGAATAATCAAGTTTTTCCCCCTCAGGAAAAAAATTTTGTGCCTCCGGCGCCAATGCCATATAATATAACATAGCAATCGGTCCTGTGACCGAAGGCACTCGTTCTCAGCAAATTTCAGGAGGCCTCATGTGACCAACTAACGGCACGCCCCAGCATCAACAGCCAGAGCAGTCTAGATCTCAGGCCAAACTCACTCTCTCCACACTAACCTACCAAGAAACAGGCACCCATCAGTACAAAGGAGAAAAATCATCAAGGACAGTAAAAAACCCAAGTTTTTCCAAAAATGCTACCCTTGCGCGCCTGTCTCTCAAACAAGTGCACCCTCGCGCACCTATTTTATTTACAGGCATGCCCTTGCGCACAAAGAGGAAGGGATAACGCGCCTTCGCGCTGCTGTACCTAAAGAATACGCGCAATGGGGGCACCTATTTTCCTAGATAACTTGCACAATATAGGGAAAAAATCCCCTTTGAGGCCGTACAAACCTAATTTGTACAGCCCCCGGCGTCACCAAACTGAAAAAATCAAAATGTAGGATGTCATGAGAGTTTCCTTGGCATAGTATCGCTAATCCCCAGTACATAGGCTGACCACAACAACAAGAAAGGCTCTACTACCACCTCTGATCTCCCAAACTCAGCAAGTACAAATTAATAGGATTAGGGCCATAATCCCTTATTTATCTCCCTTTTCCAAAACTTCAGAGGTCCATAACAGGAGATCATAAGGTCCATTCTGCAAACCGTAAGTTGCACCATCATCAGTATACCATGAAGAATGAAAGCGATGCCCCACATTCGCTTTCCAAAGAAATATTTTTTCAAGCATCGGCAGGTATGCACCCTCCCATCTTCCTTTCCAAAATTCATGTTTTTCAAATAATATTGAATGAAAATAAGATGCTTTCACTTGAGGTAGTTGTTTTTGCAGGAAGAACCTGCAAACCATTCACAACAATCACCACCGAAAGTTCTGGAGTAGGTATCATTCTACCCTCAGCATGATAGAGTCCCAAAAACTTTTCATATCCTGACATCATTTCTCCATCAGAAATAAAACCTAGGGTCCTCACACCCAACCACATTTATCATCACCTCACCCTGCATATGATAAACATCCTCGATGGTCGGTAGAGCCTCCCCCCCATGGTGATCGTCATCTCAAGTAGACCATACATCACTCCACAAAGTGACGCCATGGCCATACCATTGTAGTTCGAGAAGCACCTCATGCATATCCATATATCATGCATAAGGTCAAGTTCACCATTCCAACTCAACCCCCTTCCCGAACGACCGGGTTGTACAAGCAGAATGAAAGTGCTCCTCCGCGCACTGCATTTGGCCCACCATACCTCCATCAGCATTAATCCATCTGCAACATCTTCCGCTTCATCAACCCCACACATGAGACCAGCCAATGGGACCCCTACCCCCAGAAAAACACCGTCCTCACACCATCAAGTGAGCGACCCGTCTCTGTGTTTTGTACAAACCAAACCCCATTATTTTATTATTTTTGTACAAAAAGCACAAACAACGCTCTTCGCCTCTTCGCCCTCATATTGCACTTTTTCCTCCCATGGCAGCAGTCCCCCATCTCCCTTGGTCAAAGTATTTCATACCCTCCATGCACGCACCATTACGACAATCATAGCCGGTTCATACCTGCCCTGGAAGTCCTACCGACTCCAGGGATTTTTTCCCTTCAGAAAATACCTATGACTATCGCCAAGCTGTTCAAATATACTTCTACTTCGGGCCACTGAATCCCCATCATCCGTTTTCAGCCACCGCTCACCAAAATGCCTATGTTAAACCCATTATGGTTCGGTTAAGGCTTCCTTTTTGTCGACATCAACACCTCTTTTCAAAAAAGGAAGCGGTATCTTGGATGACCCCTCCCCATGTAAAGGGGTATCCTCGGGTGGCACTATGGGATACATCATTGTCCATAGATGTCATCAATCCTCTTTACATTCGACTACAATAAAAGCTTTCATGTCACGATGGTATTGTACCTTACAACCATTGCACTTTGATCAAGATTCGTCAAAGACCCGTGCCTTTATAAGCGTCTCTGACAACAATGCTTACACGGGAAGGTCCTAGCCAGTAAATATGCGTACATTGCACAGTGATATTTCATACCAAGATTACACATATGGGTACCACATTCCACCTATCGTCAAAGAAAAAATGCCCCTGAGGGCATCAGCAGTCATCGTCAACAACCACCAACATCACTACCACAATAGTGACACAGACAGCACCTGTATTTGTCAATTTTGTTTAACTAGCCATAGCATCACGAGCACGGGACATGCCCGCCTCGTTGAAATTTTGAAAATATGTTGTATATTTTGTCTACTTGCAGGGGGTCCCCTAGGTAGTGGTTATGTCAAAACTGGTGCAAGATGTTGTCCTTCTACATGCAAGCCTCTCTCTCTCTCTCTCTCTCTTATCTGCGTACGATAAAAAAAAGAAACTATAATGTATTTTGGCTATACAGTTCTTCCTAGACCTCACACATTAGGGGGCATCTGTTAACACTGGAAAATCGTACAGAAAAAAATGACATCAAGTAATGTCGAGCCCAAGGATTTACAGGACAGAGATACAGTATGGAATCAAAAATATTGAGAATATCTAAGGTTTGGAGCAATTCAAGATTGAACTAGTCATAAATGCCCGAATGCGTGCTTTTTCCTACGATAAGTGTGCCTTCTGCGCACACTAGAGACCGATAAGCACGCATTCCAGGAAATGGAAAAAATTCCCTTTCCGGGACCACAAGCAGGCAAATGACAGTTTCTCCTTATGTGAAAGCCGCCTAAGGACAACACCAGTGCCTCCTTAGGCCTTGTGTGAGCACAAAAATCATATTTCAGTCCACAATGGAATATTTCCCCTCCCTTAGGTCACTATCCACCATGTACCAAGGGAGGGAAGGAGGTTTGAAAGCTCAACTATATAAACCCTCAAAGAGATGAACAATTGGTGAGCACAAGGTTATGCTGACCAAAGTTGCCCAAGCAACACCAGCTGTTTGTGTGAACCAAGGAGTAGGAGCTGAAGAAGAGGACTCAATTGTTGGCCACCCAACAATTTCAGTCCATTGTAGCATAGAGAGAGACTTGAACTGCGTCAGAAGGTAGAACTTGAAGGAAAAACATCCTTGCGTCGGGTCTTAGAGCCTCTCCCTAGGCCCTTCGGCAAGTCGGTAAAATTTGTATTCATTCCAAGCATTCAATGAGAAGAAGGCCATCGAGTCGTTGTTTACCTTGTTATTGTTTGGAGCTCTCTATTTAGCTTCTTTTTATGTTTTTAGTTTTACTTTTTCAACAGAGCATACTTAAGTATATTACTTCATTTTAAGTCTTATACTTCTGAGCTTCCCCCAGATACTTCCTATTACTTATGGTTTAGAGAAAAGACCACATTCTCTAGATGCGTGCGATTTTGTACACCCGTGTGTCAAATCCACCACAACACCGATCTCTGAATTTTCAGCCTTAAATTTGTGAAATTTTATTCACTGGGTACATCAGATTTGTCTAAAATTATATTGAAGACTCTACCTTAATGAAATGCATGCTTCATATCTGATGCACAAATCAGTTATTGAAGGATGGATGGATGGCCTTTAAAATCACCAAAACATTAACCCTCAGACAATAATTCTTCAAGATTCATCCTGAAGTGATCCACAAAAATTTTCGAATGAGCATAAAATATGTCTACAAATTTGTAGACTCAGTGTATTATCCTAGGAAATTGCTACCTCAGGTTCAAGCTCATAACTGAATTATTCTAGACGAGTGTTGGCAATATGATGCAATGTGTTGTCCTTGATGGCAACCCACTTGATGAAGATGATGGCAACACTTGAAGAAGATAATGGCAACCTACTTAATGAAGTTGTACTTGATGGAAACTGACTTGATATACTAATTAATGATGTAAATCTGATGTTCTACAAGTAGTACAGAAGTTGCAGAAGTAAGAAATATCAGTATGTGCAAGAGTAATGATGAAAAGTGTATGTCACAAGGCATACGCGGGTTTTCTTAATAGAAGTAGCGTATGCACGCGGGAAATAGCGTGCCAAGTCGCGTATGGTCAAATGCGCTCTAAATATGTAAAACCAGGGGTTATTACCATGATATTGACCCATTGTATTGAGCATTGGGTTGTCTATTTGACCCCGTCCAGGAATATCATCGGAAGAGGTGTGGTTTTGGCTCATGGTATTGATAAAGGGTAAACCTATATAAGGATAAGGAAATTATTGTGCAAAGAGTGAGCATGAGTCTGGGTTTGAATGAATACTTCACTCTGAAGTATGTCTGAATCGAAAGGGTAATAGTTTGATGATAGATCTGAATCTGTGATGCACCTATGAAGAAAATGATGAAGAAGGTTATCTAGATCTGAAATGTATTTGTATCTTCTAGATCTGTTTATGGAATGTTTAGATCTGAGATGAGGCGAACATCTGTCTGAAGTGAAGGGTTAAATCTGAACTGAATATCTGCTTTGAAGAAGTATGCTGCTCTGTAATGATTGAAGATCTGTACGCTAGTTTATTACAGCGGAAGCGCGCATATACGCGGGTTTTATAAAGCTAAAGCTCGTATGAGTAGTGAAATCAGTTCTGGAGTATGTGCAGAGGTATACGCGGGTTTATATGCATGAAGGCGCGTATATACGCCGGATCAGTAAAAGGAAAGCGCGTATGAAAACTAGGGTTTGCTGAAGGATGAAGTATGAAATGTATGATCTGTTCTGTTGTGATACTGCTATCTGATCTGGGTTGTCTGAATTGATAAGTATCAGTTTGATGTATGATTAAGCTTAAATGTGTGGAGTGGGTCCAGTCTGAAAATATGATGAAAAGTGGCCTACAAGTTGTGCTATAAAGAAAGCTTTTGGATCCAGTGTGAAAATTGATGAAACGTGGTCCATGGTGGTGCTGAGGGTTGTAGCCTTCAGTCAGGGGGTTGTAGCTCCCTTCCAGGTGAGGCTGGTAAACGAGAGCAGGGGGTCGTAACTCCCTTCTAGGAGAGGCTGGTAAACGAGAGCAGGGGGTCATAGCTCCCTTCCAGGAGAGGCTGGTAAACGAGCGCAGGTGGGTGCCTGCGTACTGGTATGAGTCTACGCCAGTACATAGTTGTAAGATGTTTTCTTTATAATAAAATATTGAAGGTTGAGACAACGGCAGCGGTGGTTTTCTCCCGACTTGGGTTTCCACCTAAAATCCTAGTGTTCATGTGTGATGCTTATGTGTGATTATTTACTCTGTTATTACTGCACATGTCTGTTGCTATATAAACATCTGATGAATGAATAAATGCAAGGATCTAAGTAATGAATTAATTTCATATTAAGATCTCTGCATATACGCGAGTTTTTTGAAGGGTATTCGCGTATATACGCGAGTCTGATCAAGTAAAGTAGCGTATGGGTTTTAGAGCATGAAAAAGTAAAAATATTTGAGTATGCCCTAAACACTGATTCACCCCCCCCCCCCCTCTCTCAGTATTTTTCCCAACAATTGGTATCAGAGCAGGTCCTTTTGGCAGAAGCTTGATCGCTTGAAGGAGATCCGTCGCAATGGGAAGTCATGAAGGAGTATTGTCTTTAAAGCCACCTCTATTCAATGTAAGTAATCTGTTATTCTGGAAGATACGAACAAAAGCATATCTGCAAATTCTTGGTGCAGAAGTATGGGCAATCGTGGAAGAAGGTTATCACTATCCGACAAGTATTCCTACTGATGCAGCAGAAAGGAAGAAATATGAAGTCAATGCCAAAGCAGTCAATTTTTTGTTAGGAAGCATGTCTGAACCAGAATTTGCCAAAGTGATGCAGCTAAATTCAGCAAAAGAAATATGGGACAAAATCATTCTGAGCTATGAAGGAGATACAAAGGTAAAAAGTGCAAAACTCCAAACTCTCAGAATTGAATATGAAAATTTAAGGATGCATAGTGATGAGAGTATTGCCAGTTTATTTTTACGTCTAGATGATATTGTAAATCGTATGAGAAGTTTGGGTGAAACCATAACCGATACTACTCTGGTGGAAAAATTCTTAAGATCTTTAACTTCAAAATTTGAGTCAAAAGTGTCAGCTATTGAAGAAAGGCAAGATCTGCAAACTCTTACTATTGTTCAACTACATGGTATTCTGACTGCTTATGAAATGAGACAAGGAGGTCCCTCTCAAATCAAAGAATCTGCTTTTAAGGTGTGTGCAAAAGGAAAAGAAAAGGCAGATGTCAAGGAATCAAATTATATATCAGAAGAAGAAGAAGCAAATTTTGTGAGAAAACTCCAACTAGGAACTGGAAGATTCAAAGGTAAGCTTCCCTTCAAGTGTTTTTCTTGTGGAAAAGTTGGTCATTATGCTGCTAAATGTCCTTATGAAGATAATCATGGTAAAGGGAAACAATTTGAAAAGAGAAAGAGTTATTATGCAAATAAAGTGTCAAGTGAAGATGAAGAAGATTCTGACCAAGATCTGCTAGTGCTCATGGCAAAGAAGCAAAAGAAGAAGGCTACTCAAGAAAAGAAGATATCTCAGAAAACATGTGCAGCAGAAAATGAAGAAGAGGAAACAGGTATTGATTGTTGTTCTTGTAATCCACTCACTTGTGCATGCAATTATGAAGATAGTGAAAATAACAATATAAGTCTAGAAGAAAATCTCAAGATCAATGATGAAAGTAATTTTTGGGATCAATTTAAAAGGAGGGAATCTATCCTCAAGGATGTGATCTCTAGATTGAATGAACAGATAGAAACAATGAAGGGACAGATAGAAATGTATCAAAGACTGCAGGACAAAGTAACCAATCACAGTGAAGGACTTGAAGCAGAAATCATCTCTCTGAAAGTAGACCTTGAAGCATCAAATAAGAAGAATGAAGAACTTCTACAATCATTTGAAAAGGAAGGACATGAAGCAGAAATCATCTCGCTCAAAACAGATCTGGAAAAATCAAATAAGAAGAATGAAGAACTTTTACAAATCTTTGAAGAGCAAGAAAATGGGTTGAAAGAAGAGATCTTAAATTTGAATGATCAAGTAGAAGAAGGAAAAAGGGTTGAAGAAAGCATGATGAAGCAATGCCAAAAATTGGAGGTTGAAGTAAACATTCTCAAAGGTAAATTAGAAGAAAAGGATAAACTCTTGATGTTTCAAGATAGTACTAAGATTCTAGACAATATTCTTAGTAATCAAAGGTCTCCATCTATCAAACTTGGTCTGGGTTTTCATGAAATGGTTAAAGGAGAATCTAGTTCGCAAGGAAGTGCTAAATATTCAAAGGATGTCAAAGCAAAACCTGAAGTGTTGAAAGAAACTAAAGGTCAACCTACAATCATGAATTCTCAAAGGAAATCATTCAAAAATGTTGAATGCTTCAAATGTCATAATTATGGGCATGTTGCAGCCAATTGCAGAAAAAGATTTTTCTACACAGAAAGGTACTCTGGTTTCTTCAAGGGATATTGTTTTTCATGCAGCAAGTATGGTCATAAAGCAGTTGATTGCAATAGAAGGAAGAATATAACAACACATTATGATCCTTATGCTTACTTTTCTGGTCACATAAGATGCTATACTTGTAACAAGTATGGACATGTAGAAAAAGAATGCAAGATGAATAGATCTGAAAAATTGGAGAACTTCCAGCACACAATAAGAAAGTTCAAGAAAAGTTGGAAAAAGAAGGAGGACCGGTCAGAAATGTAGGGAATACTGACCCTACTGCAGTCATCCGCTTCTAAAGCTTACTTCTCTTAATGATTGCAGGAGTGATGTGAGATACATTATAGGGATTAGTAATGTATCGTCACAGGGGGGGCAATGTATGGTGATTCCCATGATTGTTTTGGTTATTATGGTTATGTTTATTTCTGACAGAGCATCTGATGTGAAGAAGACAGGTACAGGAGGTACAACTTCAGGGGGAGATGAAGGAATGTGAAATTTTCAATGTGTCACTTTCCATACACGGGTTTAGTGAACTAAATCCGCGTATACACGCGAGTTACAGTAGAGACAGTCGTGTATGCACTAATGATAAGAAAATTTGTATGACAGCTGAAGATCAGGAGCATAGGTTCAGGGGGAGCATCAGTCTGAATACTAATGATTGTATTATTGGCGCTGTATCCGCTTATTTCTCATATCTAAATGATGATGACATGATACATGGTTTCTTATGATGAGATTATGGATGAGCCCTGTTTTATTTTTACTGAAGAGTATTCTTTGTTTTCACACATGGATGAGATGGAAGTCTTATGATTCAGAGATAAGGACAGATCATGCAGAGATTGTTGCTGACAACTTGTTGTTGAAAGAGTTTCAGGTTGCACAAACTAAGGAGGAGCCTTGGTCATATGGAAAGGATGCTTGGATGCACTCTTTCAGGGGGAGCATTAGCCTTGCTGAGTATAATGCATTGTTGGCATTATGATGATTCTGAAATAAGATCTCTCTCTTGAGGTCTTTCTGGTATTGGTCATAAAAAGTCATATTTGTAATTTGATGAAAAGGTCATGTTGAGACCTATGATGTAAATTTGTAATATTCAGTCATGTAAGGACTTGATCAAATATGTAAACCCACTTGGTTGGGTACTTGAGTCAAAATGTGTAAACCCTCTTGATTGGGTAGTTGAGTCAAATTGTGTAAACCCACTTGGTTGGGTATTTGAGTCTCATATGTAAATCCACTTGGTTGGATCTTTGATGTCAGTATGAGTCCTTGGTGATAGGAAGGTCATAGAGTCATGTACTTTATTGAAAAATATGTTTGAAGATTCAGCATGAACTCAGGGGGAGCATGGAAACTTCAGTGCACATCAGATCTACATGGAGCATGGAGTCTACATGAGGAGAAAAACCTTGTGTTGGTATTGATCCGCCCTTTGCCCTTGATGTCAAAGGGGGAGAGTGACATGGTGTTTGAATAAGGGGAGAATAATGGTTATGCTTAATGTATCTATCTGTTCTGGTGATCAAACACCATCGTGGTTGCCATCAAGTCCAAAGGGGGAGATTGTTGGCAATATGATGCAATGTGTTGTCCTTGATGGCAACCCACTTGATGAAGATGATGGCAACACTTGAAGAAGATAATGGCAACCTACTTGATGAAGTTGTACTTGATGGAAACTGACTTGATATACTAATTAATGATGTAAATATGATGTTCTACAAGTAGTATAGAAGTTGCAGAAGTAAGAAATATCAGTATGTGAAAGAGTAATGATGAAAAGTGTATGTCACAAGGCATACGCAGGTTTTCTTAATAGAAGTAGCGTATGCACGCGGGAAATAACGTGCCAAGTCATGTATGGTCAAATGCGCTCTAAATAAGTAAAACCAGGGGTTACTACCATGATATTGACCCATTGTATTGAGCGCTGGGTTGTCTATTTGACCCCGTCCAGGAATATCATTGGAAGAGATGTGGTTTTGGCTCATGGTATTGATAAAGGGTAAACCTATATAAGGATAAGGAAATTATTGTGCAAAGAGTGAGCATGAGTCTGGGTTTGAATGAATACTTCACTCTGAAGTATGTCTGAATGGAAAGGGTAACAGTTTGATGATAGATCTGAATCTGTGATGCACCTATGAAGAAAATGATGAAGAAGGTTATCTAGATCTGAAATGTATTTGTATCTTCTAGATCTGTTTATGGAATGTTTAGATCTGAGATGAGGTGAACATATATCTGAAGTGAAGGGTTAAATATGAACTGAATATCTGCTTTGAAGAAGTATGCTACTCTGTAATGATTGAAGATCTATACGCTAGTTTATTACAGCGGAAGCGCGTATATACGCGGGTTTTATAAATCTAAAGCGCGTATGAGTAGTGAAATCAGTTCTGGAGTATGTGCAGAGGTATACGCGGGTTTATATGCATGAAGGCGCGTATATACGCCGGATCAGTAAAAGGAAAGCGCGTATGAAAACTAGGGTTTGCTGAAGGATGAAGTATGAAATGTCTGATCTGTTCTGTTGTGTTACTGCTATCTGATCTGGGTTGTCTGAATTGATAAGTATCCGTTTTGATGTATGATTGAGCTTAAATGTATGGAGTGGGTCCAGTCTGAAAATATGATGAAAAGTGGCCTGCAAGTTGTGCTATAAAGAAATCTTTTGGATCCAGTGTGAAAATTGATGAAACGTGGTCCATGGTGGTGCTGAGGGTTGTAGCCTTCAGTCAGGGGGTTGTAGATCCCTTCCAGGTGAGGCTGGTAAACGAGAGCAGGGGGTCGTAGGTCCCTTCCAGGAGAGGCTGGTAAACGAGAGCAGGGGGTCGTAGCTCCCTTCCAGGAGAGGCTAGTAAACGAGCGCAGGTGGGTGCCTGCGTACTGGTATGAGTCTGCGCCAGTACATAGTTGTAAGATGTTTTCTTTATAATAAAATATTGAAGGCTGAGACAACGGCAGCGGTGGTTTTCTCCCGACTTGGGTTTCCACCTAAAATCCTAGTGTTCATGTGTGATGCTTATGTGTGATGATTTACTCTGTTATTACTGCACATGTCTGTTGCTATATAAACATCTGATGAATGAATAAATGTAAGGATCTAAGTAATGAATTAATTGCATATTAAGATCTCTGCATATACGCGAGTTTTGTGAAGGGTATCCACGTATATACGCGAGTCTGATCAAGTAAAGTAGCGTATGGGTTTTAGAGCATGAAAAAGTAAAAAGATTTGAGTATGCCCTAAATACTGATTCACCCCCCCCCCTCTCAATATTTTTCCCAACAACGAGATATACCAACCCAATTATATATCACAACGATACTCAAGTGATATGAATTGTTTTAGAATTTAACCTTTCAAGAATTGCCACAAAGTTATGCATAACATAGATGAAGAGCAAGTAGGTCATGAGAATCTTCCAAGATTGATTGAAATAAAAAAAACATAAACACCCTTTGAACAGTCACTATGCATGTAAGCTCCAAAAAGTTTCAAGACATGATCTCTGAATTAAGTTGAGATTTCTAAAGATATAAACTGTGACTTTAATTTGATAACTTTGGAAGAATTTCATGACTTTGTGCACATCTTGTAGCTTGTTGTGTTGAGTATCAGCAAGTTTGTGACTGTTGAAAGCTCCCACGGATTTTCTTCAGGACTCCACGCAAATATTCAAGACTGTACAAGGGCCACAACAGGAATAAATAGTTTTTTTCTTCCAATATTTTGGGAAAAGACCTCAAGCATACACTAGAAAAGTTTGGTACTTTGAGCACTAATTCAGGTGATGTTCTTCAACAGATAAAAAATGTCCAATGATGAAGTGTCAATATTGTTGAGATGTGAGTTGAGGTATATACCGTGATGTAGGAGCATACCTATGTCCGAGAGTAGAGTATAAAAATATGGCATGAATATTATACCTTTGGGAGTGAGAGGTCTGAGACATAGGTGTCGAGAAACATTATCGTTGTTCCATAATTCTTCTAACTTGCATATTTTCCAAATGAAGTGGCCCTAAAACAGTCCTAGAGTCTCGACCCTGAAAGATCATTACAGATGAATAACTTAGCAACTACCAGATATTCGTCCTTCCTTCTGTTGTACATCAATTAGGCAGTCTACACTCATAGTCCACCTCATTTTTTTCAAACTTCAGAGAGTATTTTTTTCAAAGGATTTTGGAAGGAAATCTCTCACTATTGATTAGTTTAGAGTACTCAAATGGTTGGAATACTTTGGCAGATGAAGGAACAGGTTGTCAACACTTCCAGAGCTTTAGATTTAATCTTGAGGAGATTGAATCTGCAACACAGTATTTCTTTGAAAATATTTTGTTGAGGAAAAAAAACTGCTATGCTGCTTACAAGGGGGTTATTGAGATTAATGTCTTTTTTGGTCATCAAAATCATCAATAAGATGAGTTGCACGACAGAGGAATTAGAATTCCAAGAGGGTCTCAAGACTCTTTCGCGTGGTGAGGTTTAGAGGTTTTTTTTGTTCCATAGGTGGAGGCGAGTGCTTTCTTGTGTATGATTTTGCACCCAACGACAACCTATTGCAGTTTCTGGATGCAAAATATGGGAGGGTACTTGAATGGCCTGATAGAGTAAGGATTGCACAGTGTTGCGAAAGGTAAGTCTCATTTCCTTGTTCGTTTTCTTTTGGTTTGTTTTCAGATGTTAGTATGCTGATGAATCATACGTATTTTGCCTTAACTAACACATTCACATAGCAGAAATGATGCTACAACAAGCACAGTTTCATTAGATAAAGTGTGTGGCTGGGAGTCCATTATAAATGAAAATAATGTTAAATGTGGGTGAAAATTCTTTTGCTACAAGGCCAAATTATTCTTCTCTTATTTTCAAAGTTGAGGCTCAAGTTATTCACTTTTGGCTCAGAAATTGTGTAACAAAGCCAACCTCAATAGAGGAAAAGTTCAAGCAATTCCTTGCCTTTACAAAAAAGAATCAATGTTGAAGATCTTTCCCATCTACTTCTTTTCTCAGACACCAAATTTACATAGAAAAATACTTTGTCGTAGTCTAGAAGTAATCTATCAATGTTAAGCGCATGAACCAGAGAGAAAATTTCATGCACCAGAAAGAGCTTTCAGGTCATGAATGGATTCATAGCCATTTGAGTTTTGTCAAGAGGTGAACCAGAAATAATGTTGCTACCCTTCCAATTAGCCATGAAAAATAAGAAATGGAGTCTACACCGGATGAGGATGGGGTACTGGTTGTATTCTTTGTGCCATTTCTGCACAATCAAAATCAAACAAGTCAATGACGTTATCATTTACTCATAAATTACAAGAACTTCTTAGTCTATAGACAGAAAAATCACTACTCTAAAAACATTCAAGGGTGATTGGTCTCTTTGTCTGGACAGTCAGAAGGGGGTAAATGGATATAGGACAATGATTGTCGTGCTCTTTACCCAAAATGGCATGAAATCGACCCACATGTAGTTAGCATGCAGCACACAATGGTGTTTTTCAACTGATGATCACAAGTTCATGTCTCATACGACCTCCCTATAGACAAGCACAATGACAAATTATAAGATGGCCTAGGAAAATGGGGATACAATCCTTACCGCCTGTTAGGGTTCTTCAAATTCAGTA
Source organism: Pinus albicaulis (assembly GCA_034641835.2). Lineage (NCBI taxonomy): Eukaryota > Viridiplantae > Streptophyta > Pinopsida > Pinales > Pinaceae > Pinus > Pinus albicaulis. The sequence goes on along the minus strand of CM076580.1, from coordinate 1,375,227,236 downwards.
ACAGGAGGTATATTAGTCATAAAGTTTCAGAAAATCAGATATAAAGGCGATTGGATTCTGATCGTAGTTTTTACGATAGCGTAGATCCTAAAACCAACCTCCAATGTAATGAGACTCTAGTGATTTCTAGTCCCTAGGATTAGCCAATGAGAACTACAAGAATCACAAACCTGCTAATATTCAGTTTTAAAATTAGAAACATTTAATGTGCACAACTTTTGAGATTTGGACATCTTAGGTAAATGGCTAAGAGCCCATGGACCTCCATGAATCATTCCCTAAAATTTATCTATGAAGAAGAATATAAGAGAAAAATGCAGGATCATCAGTGATCTAGCCTTGTAGGGTGGCTAGGCAAGCTAACATTACTACATAGAAACCACACCGATACTAAAAAGTATTCCAGAAGAAGCCCACATCAATATAATTATGTTTATATATTTTTTCAGTCAGGAGATGTCCAAACTAACATTTTAAACCCATACTCAAATAGAAAAATAAAATAAAAAAGCAGAGGGAACAACAACTAGACACCAAAATGATACTACAAAGTATTCTAGAAGAAGCCCACATCAATATAATTATGTTTATAGATTGTTTTAGTCATGAGATTTCCAAACTAACATTTTAAACCGATACTCAAACAGAAAAAAAAAAAAAAAGAGCAGAAGGAACAACAACTAGAACTTAAAATATGGGTAACTAATAGGAAAAAGTAGATCTAGGACTTTACCTAGATGTTGTATACACACAAGATTCATAGCCTGCAAGAAATTAAAGTTCAAACACATTGGAGCTTTTTAGGTCTGTGTTGAAATCCTTCTTCTGTGACTGTTCATTGGCATTTAGAAGGCTAAATCTGATTCGTTCTGAGGCATACTTTTCGTTTTTTCTAAGGCTATGTCTGACTTGTCTAAGGCACTTTTCGTTGGTCTTTTCTAAGGCTCGGATCTAGTTTCCTAATGACCATTTCAGCCTGTCTAATGGAACCATCTGAGGCACAGTTCTATGATTATTTTCAGCCTCCCTTGACAAGGATCTCTGTGGATACCTGTAGCATCTATTCGTCCTGCTCAACAGATTTTTATCTGAGGCTATTTTGCTAAGTTAATGAGGTAAGTGTGGCCCTCTTCTTGAGGTAGCTCTAAGATAAAATTTATACCACTGAAGCAAAAATATATCCACGCAGACAAGGTAACACTTTTGTGATCTTGAAGTTAATTTTCATGTTGTCTTTGGGAGGGTTCTTCACAGGTTTGTCAGAAGTTTTGAAGCAATTTTTCTGAGGAAATTTTTACTACAATTTTGAACCCTAATTCAAGGGGATATGATGCTTTTTCATTGTTTTCCTAAGGCTTATTTTGTTGGCATCTGAAAAAATCTATTGAAGGGCAAGAAGCACCCTGGTTAGGGCTTGATCTAAGGGTTTTTGAGTCAGTTTTCAAAAGATTTTGTTGAACCACTTCAGTCATTGAATAACAATGTGTTAACTTAAGAAGCTTGTTTGAATCATCTTAAGGAGAGTACAATCTGAGCCTTGTGCTATACAAAAAATTTCAAACACTGAAGACATCAGTGACATTATCAAAGATTGTAATCAAATATATATCAGTGACAGAAGGAAAGGGTAGAAAAGAGACATCTCCAAATCAGTGACAAAAAGATCCATGAAGAAGGAAATCTGAAGTATATCTAAACCTTTTTGAGGTCTGATCAAGGGTCTATTCAAAGGGCTGACAGAAGTCTATAAAGAAGTAGACTTGAGTGGACTAAAGATCTAGGAAAATAATTGAAAGAGAATTGACTGTGAGTCAAGGTTTCTTCATTTCTTGTGGTATGATATTTTTAGACAAAGGAAAGGGAAGACTTGAGATCTCTCAAAGGAATCTTCAGGCACAACACTTGGCAGTAAGTGGCACTCCTCATATCAAGAATCTTGAGGTATAAGACATGTTATGTTCAAATTGTTGAGGCAAGAATTTTTTAGGAGAAGTATACAAGGAATAGACTGTATATATAAGAAAGGACAGAACCAAAGTGTTTTTTACCATTCTATAGCAGAGCTAATGACCACTTGTTGCTAAAGCATTCCATAGGGTTTACCTTATAAAAATGTATTGCTAATTGTGTAGATGGTCTAGATAATTATGCAAGTTGGATACTGTTATAATTTACTCATCTGCAATTAGTGAAATATGCTTTATCGTTTTGCTTCAGCACTGAAGGCAGAAAACTTCCATAAATTCGAAATCTGGAAAATTTTGTAGAGAAATTGCAAGTCCATTAATATTTTTTTCATTTCATCACCCCACACTATTTTTTGTTGTTTCTTTGGGCTTTTCCTAAATGTGTGTTTTAGTGTGGAAGTGCCTCATTGTTTTCATACAAGAATATTCTAAAGACCTATCCTTTTAGGACTTGTTGCTTTGTTTGGTCATTTTATCCATTTCAAGCCATTGATTTGGGTTGTTAATGAATCCATATAAATTACCAAGGTAGGAAATTTAACAATGTTTATAGAGTGTTGTGGATTGCTTGAAGGTTTTCTTTTTAAGGGTATACTCTTGTTCGGTCATACATATCACTTTTCATAATCTTGTGGGACTCTTATTCCATGTTCATGTCATTTGGGAGATAATTGATGTAGAGTGCAGTGAGGCTTTCCTAGAAATTGCATAGGAATCTGAGCACGTGCTTTAAAGATGTTAATTTCCTTTGTCATCCATATTACTTCAGGCCTATGCCTTTCACCAGATTATGTATCTGCCTGATTTTATACATCTAAACTACCTGTTATGGTACATGGATGTCATTTGTTGTCTTTAATATGTTCTCCCTAGTGACATTTTAATGGTATTTATTGATTTGGACTGTTTCTCAATGTGTATCAAGTCCTAAGGAAGGACATTCAGTGATTTTTGTAGAATTGTGTGTAACACCTTCCAAAGGTTTGTTATTTTAGGGTTATGGCCTTTTTGTTTTAGTTATGCATATCACTTTTCATTTATCTTGGGCTCTTATTCAATGTTCTGGTTATTCAGTAGATATTTACTGTAGAAAGCAGCAATGCTTGCTTAGATGTTGTGAAGGACTCTTAGCATGTGCTTAAAATATATTAATTAATGCCTTCTTTGTATGGTCCATGGATATCATTTTGTTGCTCTATATATGTGCTCTCCAATGACATTTCAATGGTATTGATTGCAGGGCAATTACCTGGAACAATGTGTAACCTATTTTGGTCAAAATTCCCTTCTCTCAGGCTGCCAATAATGACATCTACATGTGAAAAGAATTTAGTTGAGGGTGTAAAAGGAGATTTTTGAGCTGAAATGCCTCGTTATAAACACCAATGTTGTAATCATGGGTTGTATGCATCATTCTTGTGTCTTTTTTCTACCATATTCTAGATAAGGTATGTTGTATAATTTGGTGTAATAATATTGTGTATTACTAGTAAATGAATTGAAGGTTCAACTAGGATCATATTTCCCTTACACATAAGAAGGCCATCAAGTGTATTGAGATGATTAGCTTTGATATAATTCATTTGTATATTAATTGTGAGAACTATTACATAAAACAGGGAATTCTCCTGTCTTGAGGAGGACCGAGTTACCTATATCCCAATGTCAATATTTGCAACACCATAGGGACATGCTATCTTCCCTCTTAGAATAATGAGAACCCCATTGGCTCCTGCCAGTTCAACGTTTCGTTTCAAGCCACCATCAAAACAAAAAATGAAGGATTTTTGAGTCTGACTCCACCGATGAAATTCTTGTGGATTTATATGAAGCTTCCAACATGATTGTGGACATACTTACCTGGGTCCCTGGGTTAAGAAGAGGAACAAGAATATTTAAAATTAAATTGATCTAGCAATTGAAGTTCTTACTTGTCTAGATCTTGATATGGAATGAATTTAATCCTTTTGAATTAAGATGTTTATATAAAAGTGCTTTAGCTTTAATTTCCACCATCTCCATTTCACTCATCATCTATTTGGAAGACAACACAATTTTTTGCCAGCCAGATTTCCAACATACGAATTTAGACAATGCAAACTAGACCCTTTCAAAAGAGCCTTGCAATGAAAGGACCTTATGTAATGACTATGACACGTCCAAATTAGTTTCTTCAGTGAATATTACTACTTTAATCGACTCTCAAGGCCATTTACCACCACTAACCAAGCCGCCATAGTGAAATGGAAATCTAAAAACATGCAATGAGAAGATTCCAAACTAAAGGCAAAGAGAACACTAGGAGGGACCCTGGATCCCTCTCCTTTTCATATTTTCTGAGGTTAATATGTTGTCATAAGATAGGGTCCAATAGAAAATAGTAATATTTGGCAAGGCATATGAATCCATATTTTTCTCCAGATTAATGCTTTGTGGGGAAGTGAACAACGAGAAAGTTGTTGGGCATACCTCTGCTTAACTGGATACTCAACTAAACCCCACCTGCTACAGTCTGATTCCTCTAGGTTCTTATGGGCACAACCATGCAATTTTTGTTCCATTGAGGCCATGGAACAAGTGTGAAGGTGGAGCCCCAATATCCGACCCTCTCAATAATCCTATAGCTCTATCCCATGAAGAAATGTCAAAGAGGGAATTTTCTCATTGTTGTCCAATCATATATTTAAAGGAGTGATATCCTTGAGAGTCAAACAGTTGGTGACCCATGATGTTATTCTTCCAAATATTAATATTTTACCATTTCCTAAAATCTAGGTAAACTAATCCATTATTATTGGAATGTCAGATTTAATAAGTCAAACGTTTCTTGATCATTCAATAAATTTAGCATATGCTAGGAAAGATGGAATTGACTTGTATCTTTATAAGAATAATTGGGTGATTACAAGAACCGAGTAATGGTGTGGTTGGTCTTCAAAAGTAAAAATCATTTTCTTTGAAGAGTCTGTTTGGGTCTTCAATTGACCAAGCAAGACATTACCTCCAAAGATCCACTCCTCCTCGATAATATAGTCCTAAAGTTCCATGTGAGGAATATCCAAGGTCTATTGAAACTTGAAGCAATGCCCTATGACCATTTATCTTTGTTGAAAATTTATCAAAGTATCCTTAATAGACATTTTTCAATTTTAGTTCCTTAATCTTTGTATGACAATTCCCTTGCTGAGTATTACAACAATGGCAACGTTCTCTGCAATTATTATTTGTCTTTGGAAGAATGAAGCAAAATGAATGAGATCCACATTCTCTTGTTCACTTCTTTACATTTATTGACTCTGGCAAAGACTCTTAAGAGAAAGCTACCATTTTTTATTAAAGAGTCCAAAATAATAGAAATTTGTGTGACAGGATTGAGGGACTTGTCAAGAAGTGAATTAGCGTCAATATTAAAAATGGAAGACTTAAGCTTTCTAGGTTCTGCCTATTCTTGATCTGTAAGTTGATTTTCTTCCTGGGTCACATTTACCATGTGTATTCCACCTTCTGCATTCATGTGTTTTTGTTGAAGCACATATTCTCTATCTAGATTGGTTGATGGGTTCAATTTATATGAACTGGGAAAAATTTGACTTGACTAAGTTATAATGGCATGGTTTGGGAAACTAATTGCATGAGTTTACCAAGGGTTGGGAATAGTGTTTGGATCTATTGACTTGGAATGTTGGAACTACTGCCAAAGATTCTGTGAGTTTCCAACATTAGACTCGACTGACCCAGACTTAGTCAGGTCAACAATATGGTGTTTCTAGGGCAACTCATCGCTTTGGCCAGGGTCAATTTTTGAGGCTTGGTATGTCCTTCTACCTTGTCATTCATTTTTTTTAGGAAATGAATTAGAGTTATCTTCATTTTGCTTGGAATTAATAATTATAACATCCTAAGGTGTGAGGGGGGTCTTTGAGCTTATTTATCTGGAAATAACAATCAAAGGGGTTGAGTGACATACTAGTATGATAGGAAAACTCATTTAAATTGGGTGAATTTGTTGCCTTATCCCCATTATAACTATAATACCCCTTCTGGAACATGTAAGGTAACTTGAAACATGAACGACTTCCTATTTTTGAAGCTTCTTTTTAATTGAGCTAATTTATAACCCTTTGGAGTTGCTAACACCTTCTTTTCCTAGGGATACTAAATTTTAACAACCATTTTAGTCTATGCACTCTGTGTCTTGGAGCTAAAGGATATTACCTTGAATTTTGAAACCTTGCAAGCAATATTTTGATGGCTTCATTCATTTGTCCCTGGAGTGCTGGAATTTGTTGTATGCTTAAGCTTTGAGACATTCTTATATTCACTAAATTATCAACTTCATCACTCTAGTATGGATTTGGGTGCCTTTTTAGGAATAATGATCTTCCATAGCTCAACCCTGTGCATGCTAATAAATCATCCATAAATTTGTTGCAGGTCTTTCTCTTAGTAATTTTGTTGTGACCCCATATTCATGAATGAAAAATTCAGATAAATTAGGCTTAGATCAGGGCATTTTGCTGTGATATTTTTAGTGAGCTTTAGGATCCCATATTCAAGATTCGAATACTCTTGGACAGGTAGGGTATTGATAAATATAGCATCATGTTGTGGCAGACATTATTCAAGGAAATCTGAGGGGAGATAATACTTGACTTCTTCAAGCCACAGATCCATCATTATCCTCAAGTTTGTAAGTTCCAACGTTTCTAGATCAAACATAGGAACATTTTTATGGTAGCCATGAACATCAGTGTTGTAGACAGGGAGCTGTTTTATATGAGAAATTAAAGTTACCCGAATATAATTTATAGTTAGGATAATAAACTCCTTTGAAGATCAATTATCATACCTATGAAAAATAAGAGACAAACCTGCAATGATTTTGTTCACTGTGTAGTTAATCAACTATGGGTTTGCATAAGTCCTCTTTCTTTCCTAGATATTGGTTTGTTCTTTCAATATCACAAGACTATTCATCTTCAATAAGAATTCCTTCAACAAAGGGAATGGACCTTTCTGCCTTTGTCTCATATGGTTCACAAAACAGCTTGATGATATGATCAACCTTCTTTTATTCGTCATCAGAGTCCATGTAATATGTAGGATGATTTTCAAAGGAAAAAATATCAGATCTTGCACTGCTCTGTTCAAATTTAATAGGAAATGTTGATTGGAGATGCACATAATTATGTGTGCCAAATTTTCTACCATATTCAAAATCACAGATAGGAGTGTTGGTATCTTGAACCTTAAGGGATCTTCAGGATTTCCCTTCATTTATGAGTGTCTTATTTCTCTCATTCTCAGGAAAACTAGAACTACAGTCTGGTCCATTATCTCCATCTGCACTCAGGATTTTGTCATATGTTGGTTGAATTTCCATTTTTCAGTGTAGAAAAAAATCATGGAATGATACCCATGTCATCACGTGCTAAGTCTTCTAGGGTGATTGCAAGAGTGGTAGAAAGTTGTTTCCTACCCTCCTGCTGATATTCCTCCTCTACATTCAGGACCTTTTCTCACTCTATCAATCATCAAAATCATTCAATATATTTAGCATATTCTTGGAAAGATGGAATTGCCTTGTATCTTTATAAGAATAATTGGGTGATTACAAGAACCGAGTAATGGTGTGTTTGGTATTCAAAAGTAAAAATTCATTTTCTTTCAAGAGTCTGTTAGGGTCTTCAATTGACCAAGCAAGACATGGCCTCCAAATATCCACTCCTCCTCGATAATATAGTCCTAAAGTTCCATGTGAGGAATATCCAAGGTCTGTTGAAACTTGAAGCAATGCACTTCTTTCATTGCTCTGTTTCTTACAATATTTTTGTGTAGATAGAATCTGAGTCACTTGGTTCATGTTTGTCTTTGAATTTAACTGTAATGTTAGAATTATGTAATCATTCATTGGCTTGCATTAAGTAGAAACCATTGTTGATCCCTTTAAGACATGACGAGTTTGTATAAACGGTTGACAAAGTTTTCTTGCAACTTTAAGGTATGTCTAATTTCAAGATTTAAATTTCAAATTTAGTGAACACAATAACATAGGATTCATTTGCCTCTTCAATAATTATAGGCCTAAATTTTTTTCTTCTTAGATACCTTGATCAAAGGTTCTTGTCTTTGCTCATCAGGGCAGTGTTTACCTTCATACACCATAAGCTCTAGTATCTTGCTATGATAGTCACATCAATTACCTCTTTCTTCTAGGTTGTGATTATGACTAGGCTTAATTGCTCGACATTCTCCACCCAAACTGAAGTCAGGGTGTGGTTGGGTTCACTAGGGGAGTATAGTTTCTATGACAAAAATGTCAATGTTTCTTCAATTGATGGTTAGATCACCATCTTTTCTATTATTATGAATTCATTGTACTTGGATGCTAAAAGAGTTTGGACACAATCCTTTCCCTTATCTTTAGTTTCTACAACACCTAAAGGGACTTTTTGGAGGTGACCATGGTCAAGCCATTCAAAACTTAGAAATGTGAAGAATAAACAATATGAATCAACAAGTGATAATGCTAGAAAAAGCTGCAACAATAATTTTGTTAATTTTGTAATTGGAGAGAAGCAAGATCTTGGAGATGTTCTCCATCCTGAGCATGGGACTGTTACTCCATGAGAGATTTAGTAATACATCCAGTCTCCAAGAATGCCTCCAAAATTTTCTTCTTCAAGTCTTCAATAGATCTTCAACAATACCACAAGGATGTCTGCCTTAGTAAGCGACCTATATAAACATGGAAAATCTTCAATAAGCCTCCTTCAATAAGGGTCAATGATTATTCTCCAATCTCAAAGACTACTTCACAAAGGCTCCCAAAAATATGTAACTATGTGTACTTAAGGACTGCTCCCAAAAATGTTGCAACCTGCTCCAAAAAACTTAGACCTAAATGTGCTCAAATACGCCATAACAAGTCTGCCATAACATATTATATTATTTTCCACAGGACTCGGTTCTGAAGCTCTCCTATAGATCTGAATTTTTTTGTTCCTAAATAAGGCTCAAAACAGTCCTTTAAACACTATCTCAAATAGGGATGAACATGCCTTTAACTACAGCCTAACACAAGCTTATACTGTATCCCTTCCTATAGCCTACACAGGCCTAATGTGGTTCTTCTTCTGGCTTACACAGATCTGACAATCACAATGTTGTAGGCATTTCAGAGATATGCCCAAAACCAACGATCTGAAGTGTGTCTTTTTTTTTTCTCCACAATTTTTTGTAGCATAGATAATCAAATCATCCATAAATTTGTTGCAGGTCTTTCTCTTAGTAATTTTGTTGTGACCCCATCTTCATGAATGAATAATTCAGATAAATTAGGCTTAGATCATGGAATTTTGCTGGGATCTTTTTAGCAAGCTTTAGGATCCCATATTCAAGATGGGAATACTCTTGGACAGGTAGGGTATTGATAAATATAGCATCATGTTGTGGCAGACATTATTCAAGGAAATCTTAGGGGAGCTAATACTTGAATTCTTCAAGCCACAGATCCATCGTTATCCTCAAGTTCATAATTTCCAACGTTTCTGGCTCAAACATAGGAACAATTTTATGTTGGCCATGAACATCAGTGTTGCAGACAGGGAGCTATTTTATATGAGAAATTAAAGCTACCCGAATATAATTTATAGTTAGGAGAAGAAACTCCTTTGAAGATAATTTATCATACCTATGAACAATAAGAGACAAACCTGGAAATGATTTTTCTCACTGTGTAGTTAATCAATTATGGGTTTGCATAAGTCCTCTTGTTTTCCTAGATATTGGTTTTTTCTTTCAATATCACAACACTATTCATCTTCAATAAGGATTCCTTCAACAAATGGAATGGACCTTTCTACCTTTGTCTCATATGGTTCACAAAACAGCTTGATGATATGATCAGCCTTATTTTATTCCTCATCAGAGTCCATGTCATATGTAGGATGACTGTCAAAGGAAAAAATATCAGATCTTGCACTGTTTGTTGAAATTTAATAAGCAATGTTGATTGGAGATGCACATAATTATTGGTGACAAAGTTTCTACCATAGTCAAAATCACAGATAGGAGTGTTGGTCTCTTGAACCTTAAGGGATATTTAGGATTTCCCTTCATTAATGAGTGCCTTATTACTCTCATTCTCAGGAAAATTAGAACTATATTCTGGTCCATTGTCTCCATCTGCGCTCATGATTTTGTCATATGTTGGTTGAATTTCCATTTTCCAGTGTAGAAAAAAGACATGGCATGATACCCAGGTCATCACGTGCTAAGTCTTCTAGGGTAATTGCAAGAGTGGTAGAAATTGTTTTCCTACCCTCCTGCTGATATTCCTCCTCTGCATTCAGGACCTTTTCTCACACTATCAATCATCCAAATCATTCAATAAATTTAGCATATGCTAGGAAAGATGGAATTGCCTTGTATCTGTATAAGAAGAATTGGGTGATTACAAGAACCAAGTAATGGTGTGGTTGGTCTTTAAAAGAAAAAATTAATTTTAGTTCAAGAGTCTGTTAGGGTCTTCAATTGACCAAGAAAGACATGGCCTCCAAAGATCCACTAGTCCTCGATAATATAGTACGTCCTAAAGTTCCATGTGAGGAATATCCAAGGTCTGTTGAAACTTGAAGCAATGCACTTCTTTCATTGCTCTGTTTCTTACAATATTTTTGTCTAGATAGAATCTGAGTCACTTGCTTCATGTGTGTCTTTGAATTTAACTGTAATCTTAGACTTATATTATCATTCATTGGCTTGCATTAAGTAGCGACCATTGTTGATCCCTTTAAGACATGACGAGTTTGTATAAACGGTTGACAAAGTTTGCTTGAAACTTTAAGGTATGTCTAAATTCAAGTTTTAAATTTAAAATTTAGTGAACACAATGACATAGGATGCATTTTCCTCTTCAAGAATTATAGGCCTAAATTTTTCTCTTCTTAGATACTTTGATCAAAGGTTCTTGTCTTTTCTCATCAGGGCAGTGGTTACCTTCATACACCATAAGCTCTAGTATCTTGCTATGACAGTCACATCGATTACCTCTTTCTTCTATATTGTGGTTATGACTAGGATTAATTTCTCGACATTCTCCACCCAAAATAAAGTCAGGGTGTGGTTGGGTTCACTAGGGAAGTATATTTTCTATGACAACAATGTCAATGTTTATTCAATTGATGGTTAGATCACCGTCTTTACTACTATTATGAATTCATTGTACTTGGATGCTAAAAGAGTTTTGACACAATCCTTTCCCTTATCTTTAGTTTCTACAACCCCTAAAGGGACTTTTTGGAGGTGACCATTGTCTAGCCATTCAAAACTTAGAAATGTGAATATTAAACAATCTGAATCAAGAAGCGATAATGCTAGAAAAAGCTGCAGCAATAATTTTGTTAATTTTTTAATTGGAGAGAAGCAAGATCTTGGAAATGTTCCCCATCCTGAGCATGGGACTGCTACTCCATGAGGGCTTTAGCAATATATCCGGTCTCTAATAATGCCTCCAAAATTTTCTTCTTAAATTCTTCAATAGATCTTCAAAAATACCACAAGGATGTCTACCTTAGTAAGCGACCTATATAAACATGGAAAATATTCAATAAGCCTCCTTCAATAAGGGTCAATGATTACTCTCCAATATCAAAGACTGCTTCATAAAGGCTCCCAAAAATATGTAACTATGTGTGCTTAAGGACTTCTCCCAAAAATGTTGCAACCTGCTCCAAAAAACTTAGACCTGAAATGTGCTCAAATATGCCATAACAAGTCTGTCATAACAGATTATATTATTTTCCACAGGACTTAGTTCTGAAGCTCTCCTACAGATCTGAATTTTTGTGTTTCTAAATAAGGCTCAAAACAATCCTTTAAACACTGTCTCAAACAGGCATGAACATGCCTTTAACTGCAGCCTAACACAAGCTTATACTGCATCCCTTCATGTAGCCTACACAGGCCTATTGTGGCTCTTCTTGTGGCTTACACATATCTGAAAATCACAATGTTTTAGGCATTTCAGAGATATGCCCAAAACCAGCAATCTGAAGTGTGTCTTTTTTTGTTGTAGCATAGATAATCTGAGTTTTGGTTGATTGTTGTCCTCAAGTTTTTGATCTTTCACATATATTATTGCAATTCTAGATTAGCAATTCCAAGTTTGAAAAACTTATAAATATATTTTCCCAAATATATCCTTAAATGTCCTCCTCGGCCTTAGTTCACCTTTTGTGATTCTTCTCTGAAATTTTGACCGAAAATAATGGATAAAATGAAGAGTAAAGATTTCTATTTATATTGGTTTGACATTTGAAGAAGAGACACATCTCTTGGATGACATATCAAGCCTACACAAGTTGGCTTAGGTCAGCTCAATGTTAGAGTTAATTTCCTTAACTTAAAAAATCAATATCTCCCAAAATATTTGGTGTTTCGGGGCAAGTAAGGGCTTATTAGAAAGGGAAAAATATACTCTACAAGATGGTATAGGATCCATTTTGAAAGGTTGCCTCTAAGGTGGTGAAAAACATTTTTCTTTGTGACTGCCCTTGAATTATTTAGTGCAGAAAATGATTAGGACAGTATGGCTTCTTTGTTTTCCTTCTCCATTGTTTGTCTTCTCCAATGTTACACCATTTTTTTGGTCATCTAACCCATTATCCTTAGATGAACCCAAGCAAACCATGTAAGACCAATTTTACCCTAAGTAAAATTGCTTTCACCATATAAAATAACATTTATCCATATTTCCTAGTCATATTTAACCCAAAACAAGGAAATTGATTAAATAAATCATTATTTATTTAATTATTTCCTAGGAATAAGTTATTCAAATCATTTTTTAATAATATTCCTAGTTAAATTTGACTAAATCATTTATAAATAATTAAATAAATCATTATTTATTTAATTATATTCCCATCATTTCCCTAAAATGATAAATAAATCATTTATTTATTTATTATTTATAAATAAAGGAATTGACCCAAGTCAAGAATCCTTTTCCCTCCAACAGATATAGTAAAATATTCCTAAAGGGTGCTTCTAGAATTCGATTAATAATATTTTATTCACGCACCGAGTTCTAGACCGCCCCCATATTTTGTTATAAATAGGAGGGTTTTCCCCATTCATTAGTCACCTTCATTGCATTAGATCACACTAGATCTACTCTTGGTCACCATTTTCCATTTTTTCTTTGTGAGGTCCCATTGAGTTCTATGTTTGTCAGGGTTTTTCTACCACAATAAGAGAGAGGAATTTTAGATCTGAAACGCTAAGGAATTTCAAGAACCCATCCCATTGAGGAGAACCGGAAAACACCTTTCTTGTTTTCCTCTCAGGTGCCTCATTCTTTAATATAATACAAATCATTCTTTTAAACACTTTGTTCTTGTCTTGTCTATTGGATGCATGGAGCCATATTATATTTTATCTGCTTAATGTCTTTTGTGCTTAGATCTGAATTTGTGCAGCAGACTTAAAAGATATTTTGCAGCCATAATCGATGTTAGGGTTATTTGTTATGCGTAGCTAAAGTGATCTTTTACAACGAAAGATTCATACTAAAAATTGGTGACTCCACACGGGTTTTATTTTACGACCGCTGTTGTTTTATATATTCTTGCATATCCAGATGTTTCAGACCCTAGGGTTTCTCTTCCATTTTCTGTTTTCCCGATTTTTATGGTGTTTTTCACCCCTAAAACCCTCAAACAGTAAAATTTTTAACTTCCATGCGTTTCTGGCCTTATTGCGCAGGTGACAGACATCAGCCGCAGCTGAGACGACAATTTTTTCTGAAATCTGCCGCCGCGACAGCCGAATCTGCAGGTCGCACTTATCGGCCCAAAAAGTGAAACCTGAGATTGAGGACGCACTTTTCTGCCCCAAACCTGCGACCTGGACTGAAAACAGGTCAGAACCTGCGACCTGCACATTTTCTGCAAATTTTTCAGCACTTTTTCTGGGTTTGTCTGAAGCTTCTGTCACGATTTTCCAGCCTCCGTCTCTGCCCGTTTAGACCTATTTCTGATTTGCTTCACTCAACTAAGAGGGAATCTTGCCCCTTAGGGCTCTAGTACCCTCCACTTTTGTGGGAGAGTCTTTGCTGCTTCAGAAGTCTGAATTTTCAGAGTTTCAGCCTTATTTTTCTCAGATCTGATACCTCCTTTTCAGATCCCTTTAGATCAGATCTTCTCCCTCTCAATTCACCTCATATCATTTTTTTTGGGTACCTTTCCACGGCCACCGCCTTGTCTCTTCTATTTTTAGCTGATCTCCTCCTTTTTAGCAACAACCTTGCCTCTGCCTATTTGTTGTTCTCTGCACTACTTTTCAGCAGATTTCTCCTTTAGATCCCAATCCCTCCTGACATTAGATCTATTGGCCTCATTTTTGCGTGCTTGGCTTAGTTTTTTTCCTCTTATAGACTAGTTTTGAGAGACCCGCCTTCTTGGGTTACATTGACGCATTATTAGCTGTTAATTTTCTGTTCTTTTCGTTTTATTTACTGCAGATTTATTTTCAATTACACAGCACACTTTTTCTTTTACTCTCAAAAACGTCTGGGTTTAAATAATTAAACTTAACGCATGCCACACACTGAACCTAAGTGAAGAAGCGCCTGGTTAACACTGCCTAGAAAAGACTTTAAAATCAATTGTCACTGCACCTCTCTACCCTTGACCTCACTTGATTTTGCCCCTCCCTGCCCTTGTCGGTTTTTCTTCTTCCCGTCATCATTGCGCCCCCAAGGCACCTCTCCCGGAGACTTCTTGGCATTCACCTTCAATTTCCGATCGATCGAATTCCTCCTTCCCGTTGTTCTCGAGTAAGTCCTCCCCTGAGTCCGCACTCTGACTCTTCTTCTGATTTTTCGGGTTCTCCCCCTACTTCTGGTTCTCCCTTTTTTACCTTCACTATGTCTAGTTCAGGACCTAGCCCTAACCCCAGTTCTACCGCTGGGTCCATTTCTAGTGGAACCACTACGGGACCTACCTCGACTGCCCCATTACTCCCTTATATGGCCGGCCTCAGTCTTCCCAACTTTAATCAGCTGATTAATGATCCTATTCGCCATGATGTTAGTTGGCCTTCTATGCCAACCAAGCTCCCCTCTGACATTCCCAAGTTAGAAGGCCTTGCTACTGAAGATCCCGCTAACCATATCTGATCTTTCCACATGTGGTGTTCCTCCAATTCCATCACTGATGACTCCATCCATCTTCGTTTGTTCCAACGCACGCTTACCGGCAAAGCTTCCAAATGGTATGTTGATCAAGCCACCTCTTCCCATACCACCTTTGCGACCATTGCCCAAGCCTTTTTATCCTATTTCCAGCTCCCCCTCCGATACGACACTGGCACTGAACTCTTAACTTCTTTCCATCAATCCTCTTCGACCCGCCTTTCTTCTCATGTCCAGGAATGGCGGTGAAGACAGAGCTTGTGTCGTGCTCCCCCCTTTGAAGATCGAGTTTACATGGATTGGTTCCTTCGCTCTCTCTTACCTCCCATTGGCAAGGATGTCGCATCCCACTTTCCCCAAACTGAAGAAGCCGCCCTCCAAATAGCCTTGAAATATGACCTTATTTACGCCCAATATGGTTATGTTTATACCGTCCTTCCTGACCTTCCCAAGCCCGGTGGTCCTAATGCCTCGGGGGCATCTCACTCTGCCGACGGTATCGTTGGAGCCCTGTCACATACCTCTACCCAACCTCTTTCGGGCCATCGTTTCCCTCCAGGGGCCAGCCCCTCTGGCACTTTTTCCCCTCCCGGTAGCATGTATTCAGCATATGGCATGCCTCCTCCTTTTTCCCCCCCTCCTGCTTACCCCACTGCTACCCACCCTACCCCTTATCTGTATCCGCAACCTGGTGTCCCAGCTCCCCCAGCATTTGGACCTCCCACTCCCTTGCCTT
Source organism: Pinus albicaulis (assembly GCA_034641835.2). Lineage (NCBI taxonomy): Eukaryota > Viridiplantae > Streptophyta > Pinopsida > Pinales > Pinaceae > Pinus > Pinus albicaulis. The sequence continues at coordinate 1,375,211,335 of CM076580.1, read as the reverse complement.
TTCCACCCATGCAACCACACTTATTACCCCCTCCAGGACAAGTCTTTGCACAGCAGGGGGCACCTAATTTTCTTCCTTCTCCAAGAAAGAGGAAAGGCAATCAATCTGCCCCTGGTAATCGTGGACCCAATCCTTCAAGTATTGATCCTCACACTGCTACCCAGCCACAGGGTTCTCAGCCCAAGCCGAACAAACCACTTCGCACCAACAAGCCATGTTCGTGTTGCGGTGTTTATGGGCATTACACACACAATTGTCCCTTATTACCGCAAATGCGACAGATGTGGGATTCTCAGGCCACCGTGCGGGGACAACATTCCTCCCCTACTATCCCTCCTACCCCAGCTACTTCTCAACCCGCTGTGTTTACCGATCCTTTCCCTCAACAAGGATTTGTGGCCACTGAACCCTCTCATGCCCCGGTAACCACTCAACCTTCCCCTTCTGTTTCCTCTGATTACCAGATTCTCATGATGGCCTCTGACCCACCTCTCACCATCGACCTCAACCTTCAAACTTTGTCCCGTCAGTATTCCACACCTCTCGTTCCATATGTCTCTGAGTCTCCATCGTCAGGTCCTACAGAGCCTCTATCGACACCCAATGGTCCCTTGCAACTCCCTCCGCCCAAAGCCGAGTTTCATCCCAAGCCTGCTAAGGGACCATTACGCCGAAATGCTGGCTCTGGTTGGGCTACCCATTCATACAACATAGTAGATGATCTGGCCCAATCTCCTGCTGCCATTTCAACACTGGAACTCCTCTAGTCGTGTCCTTCCCAAAAGAGGGCTCTACTATCTGCCGTGGGCGCTGTAGATCCTGCTGATGACCAATTGATTGTTTTTGACGTTCGTCAGTTAGAACATTCCCCTCTTCCTCCTTCGGTTGCTTTCCAAATCCCAGTCAAAATCTGAAACGCCAATGTTGCTCGGTGTATTATTGATGAGGGGGAATATACCTGCGTAATGTCTACTTCAGTTTGGAAACAAATCGGATCCCCTGAACTGGCCCCTTCCACCATCACCCTTCGTGCATGGGATGGCCATGCCTCCCAGCCCATCGGCCTATTTCGTAACTGTCCTATCACCCTTGCCGGCAAGACTATTTGTGTCGACGTTGAAGTTATCGATGCCCCTCTTGACTACAACATTCTTTTGGGGCATAGTTACACCTATGCCATGTCTTCCGTCCCATCCGTCATCTACCGCAAAATGTTCTTCCCTCATAATGGCAATATTGTCACCATTGACCAGTTGACATACCATCAACCGAACTCTCAGACCTCCCCTGAATCCACCATCTCTACTATCACCAATAAACCAACTGTTGATTCTTTGACCAGTGTTTCCCCTGGCGTCTATAAAGACTCCTCCTTGCTTGGAACCTTTTTATACCTTCCTCCCGTACCCGATCCTAGCATGGTGAATGTTTGCATGATGCAATATTCATGGGCTGACCTTGCACAGCCCATCCTGGCTAGTAAGAAAACACACCCTCACCCAACTCCACCAGCTCCTAGCCCTTCACCCACGCTAGCCCACCTTCTTCCTTCATAATATCCTTCCCCGAACTCTCCTCCTGGCCATTTCCCTGCTGGTCAGATTCCTTTCCTTGCTCCCCCTCCTGGTGCGCATTCCGTCCCTATCTTGGCTACCCTATCCCTCCCCAATTTGACCTTGGGCATACCCGTCTGGTACCTCGACCCCCCAGACCCTACTCTGCCTGGCCAACCCAAACCTTATCTTTCTTTGACCCCGGTTCAACCGATACCCATGGCTTCTCCCGCTACACTTGTACCTCAGTCCCCTCATCAAAAACCACTCCCTATGGCAACCATGCCAGGTGCCACTAGCCAAGCTCGCAGGGGGGCATCCAAGGACCAAGCCACCCCGACAACTTCTGCCCATCTTCTACCTCCAAAGCATCCCATCCATTGTGCTTTGTGCGATATTGTCGGACATGCTACCCATACTTGTCCCGAATTACCACATCTCAAAATCATGGTCAATGTGACGTTTCCCGAATCTACTCTCCCTGAAGTCTCTGTCACCATACCTGATTCTCTTCCTAAACTTAAACACTTGCGCACCAATCACCCTTGTTCTTTGTGTGATTTCCACGGACATTACACCCATCTTTTCCCCCGCCTTGACAAGTATCGCGCTTCTTTAGTCGCATACCGCCAATTTGAAGCCGCGCTTTCCCACCATCCTTCTTCCCTACCACCAGACCCCATGTCTCCCCCGATTACCATTCCTCCTCCTGATATTGAAATGACCGAAACTTCAGCCACTATTCTCTACCTTTCCTCATCCCCGCGTCTCCCGGCACCCGACCCCTTAGTGCCTTCCGCCACTGGTTCGCTCACTCACTCATCTGTTCACTCCGCTATCACCCCTCATGCTGACACGCACGTGAACCTTCCCCCTCCAAATTAGGTGTCTCATATCTCTACCTCCTCCGATACTCCTCTTCCTCCCACCCTTCCCATCTTTCAGACCGATGAAGACATCATGGAAGTTATGACCGCACCTGATTTTTCGTGGGACGACATGCACCATCGTGCATACTTCCTACCGCACCAGTCCCATGACCAATATGCCCTCGAATCTAAAGACTTCATTCCCAACAAAGTTTATTGGTTAAAAAACCCCATCCCTACACCTAACGCTTTCGAAGAAGGCAATATGGCTAATATCTCTCCTACCATTAAAATAGACATTTCTGTCAAACCAAGTATTGAAAAACATATCACCATGGGCGCCCAATGCACTCCAGAACAAATTGAAGCCTACACCAAACTCTTCAAAGAATTCCGTGATATTTTCGCTTGGTCCTACTCATAAATTCCCAGACTCGATCCTGCCATTGTCGAACATCACATCGACACATGGCCTGCTGCCATTCCGGTCCGTCAAAAGTTGAGACCCATTCATCCATCTAGACGCGAAGCCATCAAAGCTAAAATCAATAAGCTCCGGCAAGCTGGTTTCATTTACCCCATCGAATATACCACTTGGGTGTCTAACCCAGTTCCCGTCCTCAAAAAACAAGGCACCATTCGTGTTTGCACCGACTTTCGTGATCTGAACAAAGCTTGTCCCAAAGACAACTTCCCCACACCATTTATTAACCAAATCATAGATGAGTGTGCGGGGCATGAGATTCTCTCCTTTATGGATGGCTTCTCTGGATACAACCAAATTGTTATATGTCGTGCCGATCAACTTAAAACCGCATTCATTATTCCGTGGGGCACTTTCGCATACCGAGTCATGCCATTTGGCCTTAAAAATGCTGGCGCTACCTTTCAACGAGCCATGTCTTATTGTTTCCATGACTTAGCCCATATTATCCTTGATTATTTATATGACCTTACTGCTCGTTCTAAACATCGGGCACAACACCTTCATGACCTCTGTACCATTTTTCTCCGATGCCGCAAGTATAACATTTTCCTTAACCCATTGAAATGTGTCTTCTGTGTTCCCACCGGTCATCTTCTCGGCTTCATCGTGTCAAAAGACAGGATAACTCTCGACCCTTTGAAAGTTCAAACCATTCTTGAACTCCCTATGCCTCACACTTTACGCCAAATACAAAGTCTCCAAGGAAAAGCCTATTTTCTTCGCCGATTCGTCCCTGACTACGCCGCTACCGCACATGGTTTTCTTCGACTTCTTCGATCTCACGCCCCTTTTGTCTAGGATACGTCCACTCAAGATTATTTTGACGCCCTCAAGCATGCTCTTACATCCGCTCCCTTGATCCGTCCCCCTGACTTTGACCGATATTTCATCCTATACATCTCCGCTTCCACCTATTCGGTTGCTGGTGTCCTTATTCAGGAGGATGATAACGGTATCGAACATGTGATCTATTATGTCAGTAAGAACCTTGCCGATCCACCTGTGTCCTACTCGCATGAAGAAAAATTAGCACTCGCTGTTGTGTTCTCGGTCCAAAAACTGCGTCATTATATCCTCCTGCATTCCACCAAGGTTGTGACTAATTCCAACCCCATGGCTTTCCTATTGAGTCGCCGCATCCTCAATGGGAAGTACGCCCGTTGGGTTGTTATCCTCCAAGAATTCGACCTTGAATTTGTCACCCCAAAAAGTAAGAAAGGTTTAGTCCTCGCTGAACTCATTTCTGATCTGCCTACCAGAACACAAGATACCCCAATTAATGATGCTCTTCCCGATGAACATTTGTTTTCCATCACCACCGACGATCCTTGGTATGGTGACATCCTTACTTACTTGCGAACCCAAAAGTTCGCCCTCCATCTCGATCGAGATGCTCGACGACGTATCCGACACCAAGCCTCTCGCTACCTTCTAATCGGTGATGACCTTTATCGTCGCGGAGTAGATATTGTCCTTCGTTGTTGCCTCACACACGTTGAAGCCAAACAAGTCCTCAATGCCTTCCATAGCGGCGCTTGTGGTGGCCACCTCTCCGGCCTCTCCACCGCCCAAAAAATCAGGCGTGTTGGGTATTTTTTGCCTTCTCTCTTCAGTGATTTCATTGAAGCCATCAAACACTGTTCCAATTGCCAAAATTTCACCCCCAAGGCGCGAGCTCCTCCCGCTCCTCTCCATCATGTCATCACTGCCGGTCCTTTTTGTAAATGGGCCATCGACTTTATGGAATGTCGACCCCCATCTACTAGTAACCACAAATATATCATCGTGGTGGTTGACTATTTCACTAAATGGGCTGAAGCTATGCCAACATTTAACAATACGGCAGCCACTGCAGCCCTATTTTTCTTTAACCATGTCATTGCTCGATTCAGAGTTCCAAAACAGTTAGTCTCGGACCATGGCCGACATTTCAAAGATCATATTTGGCAGGAGCTATCCTCCCTATTGGGTTTCGAGCACCAATATTCATCTTCTTATTACCCCCAAGGTAATGGCCAAGTTGAAGCGGTCAACAAAATTCTTAAGACCATGCTTCAACGAACGGTGAATAAGCACAAAACCAATTGGCATCTCATGCTCTTCCCTGCCTTGTGGGCTTATCGTACTTCTGTTAAAACCACCACCGGTTTCACTCCTTTCCACCTTGTCTTTGGCGAGGAGGCAATCTTACCTATCGAGTGTGAAATCCCTTCCCTTCACTTGGTCGTTGAACTTCTCCCTGATACCCAACCTCTAGAACAACGACTTATCATGCTCGAGCGTGCCTCTGAAGACCGTCGTGTTGCATTACAAACTCTTGAAGCGACCAAAAATCGCACCAAAGCTCAGTATGACCGAAAAGTCCACCCTCGTACCTTTCATGAAGGTGACCTCGTTCTAGTATATGACCAGGCCCACGATACCCTCGGTCATGGGAAGTTCGACTCATTATGGCTAGGTCCTTACATCATCAGTAAAGACCTTGGTAATGGGGCATATCTTTTAGAGGACCTTGAAGGCCATATCCTTCCTAATCCTCATAATGCATTCTATCTTAAGAGATATTACCCCTATCATTTTCCCTACGAAATGCGGGTTTTCTTCTCTGCTAGATAGCTAGCATCTGTTTGTTTTTCATTTTGTTACTTCACCCAGACACCTGTTGTCCACGAAGCATTACTTCACCTCCCCCTCAAAATCGAATTTTCTCACTTACCACACATATCATTGGGGGCACCACCTTGCCTCCACACTTATTCCTGTTTGTGTCAATTTCTGTCATGAGATACCCTTTTGTACTCATGTTATTTATGATCCCCTTTGGATCATCCCTCATTCCATCATCATCATTAGTCTCTCTCTGTTCTTCGCTCTCCTCTTTTCCCTCATGCCTCAGTTGGGGTTTCCTTATTGCCTCACCTATGGCGGACCTACTTCTGTCGACATCAGATCATTTACTTGAGAAGCCAGGTCTAGGGGGCAGTGTACTTTGGTTCGAGCTCTTCTCAGCCTGATCGTGGTCTATATACTTAATGGTCCAGTGATGCAGCAGCAGCTATTGGTGATTCCCGGGCGTGTGTGAGATGTCTCAACCCTCATGAGGGGGTAGCCTTGCAGGTAGCCCCCCACATGCCCAGATGACTTCTTCATTTCAACCCTTGATGTAGCTCCTCTCATTTGATGATATCGGTCTCAACCACTTGCAATGCCTCTTCGATTTGCATATATCCATCAGATTTTGTGAGCCCTTCCCCATGTGCATGGGGCATTTGGGTATTTTTGTATCTCCTGTACTAAAATATTCTTGTATAAGTCCTGAAGGTTATTCTAGGCATCACATGTATGTGGGATTCATATTTTTTGTCTGGCTCATGTTTAGGCCAGCACATGCTTCATTCTTGTGTTCCGTGGTTTTTCGGGCGCCTTGTTCTTTGTACTATTGTATCAGCGGGCATAGGTATGCCTCCCCCACCGCCTTTAACACTGGTACTACTTCATCACCTAGAGACTTGTTGCACCTGTAAGTCTTGTCTCCTCTGGGTCTAGTCCTACAGCACATTAGACTACCTCACGTTCCTCTCTCTCACTTCCCTCTTGATGCCTAGTGATTGAGTTCTTACAACGTACTTCGGTCATACGATTTGCTCCTAACACTCGTACGTTGGGGGGAAATCTGTTACACCATTTTTTTGGTCATCTAACCCATTATCCTTAGATGAACCCAAGTACACCATGTAATACCAATTTTACCCTAAGTAAAATTGCTTTCACCATATAAAGTACACCATTCAAAAAAGTCTTGATGATGGATCCCTGTTGGGATTCGAAACGTCGACACTCGTTTTCTAGCAATGTGGATAATCCGGAAAGTTTTTTAAAAACATTTATCCATATTTCCTAGTCATATTTAACCCAAAACAAGGAAATTGATTAAATAAATCATTATTTATTTAATTATTTCCTAGGAATAAGTTATTCAAATCATTATTTAATAATATTCCTAGTTAAATTTGACTAAATCATTTATAAATAATTAAATAAATCATTATTTATTTAATTATATTCCCATCATTTCCCTAAAATGATAAATAAATCATTTGTTTATTTATTATTTATAAATAAAGGAATTGACCCAAGTCAAGAATCCTTTTCCCTCCAACAAATATAGTAAAATATTCCTAAAGGGTGCTTCTAGAATTCGATTAATAATATTTTATTCACGCACCGAATTCTAGACCGCCCCCATATTTTGTTATAAATAGGAGGGTTTTCCCCATTCATTAGTCACCTTCATTGCATTAGATCACACTAGATCTACTCTTGGTCACCATTTTCCATTTTTTCTTTGTGAGCTCCCATTGAGTTCTATGTTTGTCAGGGTTTTTCTACCACAATAAGAGAGAGGAATTTTAGATCTGAAACACTGAGGACTTTCAAGAACCCATCCCATTGAGGAGAACCGGAAAACACCTTTCTTCTTTTCCTCTCAGGTGCCCCATTCTTTAATATAATACAAATCATTCTTTTAAACACTTTGTTCTTGTCTTTTCTATTGGATGCATGGAGCCATATTATATTTTATCTGGTTAATGTCTTTTGTGCTTAGATCTGAATTTGTGCAACAAACTTAAAAGATATTTTGCAGCCATAATCGATGTTAGCGATATTTGTTATGCATAGCTAAAGTGATCTTTTATGACGAAAGATTCATACTAACATCTAGTATTTGGCTTCTTTATCATGTAGGACATCCACGTCATCATGATAATGTCCAAAAATGAGTGCATCACACATGTCATCACATAATGGTGCAGTGATATGTTATAGTGCAACACTATTTGGAGAAATCCAAAATAGTTTTCCAGCCCTCAAATGATATCCAACCATGATCATCATATGTCATCATCAAGTATCAAAGTGTATGACATCATCACATAACATCAAGGGTTAAGATCTAGATTATCAAGTGCTTGCAACTTTAGATCAAGGACTTCTTAGGGCTTCTTTCGTTAGTGGTTTGACTTCTTTGTGATTTGACATCTTCATTGATGGCATGACATCATCATCTTGAACCAAAAATCTCAAGAATATTGACATCTCGGTTAATGTCATATTGACATCAATGACAACCTTGACCAACAGGAGGAAGATGTGAACCTTCTAGAACCATCCAAAATAATAATCGGTGTTGTCAAGAGTAAGATTTCTTCAAAAGAGCCTGAGAAGCAAGTCCTGAAAGAAGTGGATGATTGGGAAGATGCAACCGAGCTTTCAACTCCTATGAATCAAGTAGCTATTTTAGTTACTGAATGTTCAGGAGACATAAATTAATCCAGTGATTTTTTGTTGAAAATAAAGGATCAGTGCAAAGATCTACCAAATCATTTTGAAATTTGTCTAGACATTATTGAATTACTTGGAAATTCCCAAGAACTTACAAGTAATGTAGGAGAGGCTGATGCATTATCAAGCACTGCAAGAGGACTTGACAGACAACTGAGTGGGAATTATCTACTTGAATGCTGTGGGAGCAATATAGCCAGTTTGGATGATGATAGATGGGCCAAGCCAGCGGATGCTCTTACTAATGTTTGTGATATGTGGATGGATGCGGATCTTAGTGGTTCCTCTGTTTTGTTTCAAATTGGACAAGGTTATAATACTGGTTTTTCAAGAAATACCTGTGCAACACAAATGAGTATGAATGCCATCCTTCCTGGAGGGCCTTATGTACAAGCACCACTTCCACAAGCTGGACTAGTGAGAAATATTTCTGATGCTGATAGGTGGCAGGGTGCTTCTGGTTCATAGAAGGGTTTGATTCCTCCTCCACAGCCTTCTCTACCCATAATTCATTTATTAGAGAACTTATATGAAGTGGGCAATGTTTATGATGAGGATCAGTTGAAAAAAAGACAAATTAAATCCATCCTTAATGAATTAATGCCCAAAAACTTTGAGAAAATTTTTGAACAAGTCAAAGAAGTGAACATTTACTTTGCATCATGTCTTCATGGTATAATATCTCAAATATTTTACAAAGCCTTGATGGAGCTAGCTTTTTGTGAAATGTATGCAAAATTCATTTTTCATCTTGCTGCAAGACTACCATAATTTTATGAAGATAATGAGAAGGTTGTTTTCAAGTGAGTTCTTTTGAAAAAATGTCCAGAAGAAGCTGAAAAATATGAAAGAGAAGAGGTTGAGGCTGAGAAAGAAGAAGAGCATGCTGAAAAAATCCTTTCAGCAGAAGAAAGATGGGAGAAGAAGGCTACAGCACGACGACGAATGCTAGGAAATATAAGGTTTATTAGTGAGCTTTATAAAGAAAGTATGCTGACTGAAAGAATTATGCATGCATGCATCAAGAAATTAACTGGTGAATTTAAGCATTCAGAGGAGGAAAATTTTGAAGCTTTGTGCAAATTGATGAGCACTATTGGTCATATGACTGACCATTCAAAGGCTAAGGAACATATTCATGCTTACTTTGATAGGATGACAAAACTGTCCAATAAACAAGCGATTCCCTCTAGGCTGAGGTTCATGTTGAAGGATATGATTGGTCTGAGGAGGAATGGATGGCAGCAAAGGAAGAAAGTTGAGGGCCCCAATAAAATAGAGGAAGTGCATCAGGATGTTTTGCAAGAACTACATGGACAGGGAGGCCGCTCTCGAGGTACCAATATGGGACATTCATGTCAAAGACTTGTGACACCACTTGATCATGGTGTGAGAGGACCTACAATGCGACCTTACATGGCAGGTGCATAGACGGGTTCACTTCCACATATGGGTGGGATTAAAGGGCCACGACCCCATATGGTAAAACATGATCATGGATTCACCAATCAAGATGCTCAGATTGTGGATATGGCTCAATTTCAAAATCAGTCTATGCCAAGCCCTTCAACACACAGAGCTTCTGATGATGGCCAATTGAATCTTGGTCCTAAGGGAGGTATTAGAAAGGGAATAAGAGGGAGGGCTCAGCCTCTGCCATATGCTAAGAGTGCTCTAGAAGATATTCCACCATTCACATCCTGAGTAATATACAAACAAGTGCATGTCCAATTTCAGGTTGCAGTTCTAACTGGGTGCATGTCCAATTTCAGGTTGCAGTTCTGACTGGGTGCGAGTGAGTATGAGAGATGCCATTTTAACAATGACTTATGCTGCAGAAAAGCATTTTATTTGAAAAATCATGTGTCTAGGAAATAAATGTTTTAGATAATGACATAAGAGGGTTTAATAACTCATACTTATCTGGTGATAGAGGTGGGAAGACTGCAAATGCTAAATTTCCACTGCAACAACATTCTTCTCAAATAACTTTGAGTTCACAACTCATTGAGGCTCAACTTACGAAAAATGTTTAAATGGAAATCAAAGAACATTACAGGTGGATTCCTTTACAAAGCTTCCATGCAATTTCATTATGTCTTTTAGAGAATTCAACCTGTTTCCCTGACTTTTTCTTAATTTTGCATGACATACCATCCAATGTGAGAGATTTGAAGGCAATTTTTTGTGTAGATGAACTTAAAGCACCATTGTTCCATTCAACTATGGTTTCGCTTTGGAAATATGTTGAAATTGATCTTATGGGGAATCTACTTACACATTTATGCAAGTTGGAGCCTTTATTTCTAAATCAAGGACATCTTATTGAAGGGTAATGTGAAATTTTATGTTTTTTCTTATTAAAGTTTGAATTTATTTAAGCACTGCTACAGTCTATGGTCATTTGTGATTATGAATTATAACTATATATAATTTTGATGTTTCTAGGTTGAACACTGTACTATTTTCATTGGAGGACGCTACCATTGATGCGCCCAAGGCTCCTGAGTTCCTTGGTCATTTAGGGTCAAAATCCACTAAGCTCATTCCATGTCATTAGAAAAATTTTGCATCCTTCCTAGGAAACAAATTCATTATAGAATAGGAGTTTCCCAAGAAGGAATTTATAAAATGAAACCAAAAAATTACAAGCAATGTTAGTTGTCTTTCCAACGTATATGATATAGAAAATTGGCTTTATTTAGGCTACTCATCCATATAGGGTTTAATGTGCAATTGGTTAACTAGATAATGAATTGTCTTTCTTCAATATATGTGCAATTCTAATTAATGGCTCAACCTATTCTTCTATAATGTCTACAAGAGACCATGGGTAGGTATGACTAATGGCTCCTCTGCCATTTTTTACTGTAGAGTAAGTGGTCTCAACAGAGTTATAACAGAGTAAAAAAGAACTATAAGCTTGGAAACTATACAAATAGGATTTTCCCTAAACTTAACATATTTACTCTTTGTTAATTATGTTTTTATTTTGGGTGATATGACCAAGGTAGATGCAATTATGTTGAACGACCCCACCCTTGAAGAACTAAAGTTCCTACCTTAAAAACTACCAAAAACTGAGGAGCTACAAGAATCAACACCATCTTTGATTTGAACCTAAATAGTTTTATTATCTCCGAGTATTTCACTAATCATAATGACCAATAGATTCTCCTCATCGATTATTTCTCTCATTCTATTTATTAGTAAAATCCACAAAATGTATCCCTACATTTGAATCTTGGGAAAAAATCATATAATTATTATCATTTAAATTATCCATATCTCTTAGAGCCCAAACATCCATTTGATTTGGATAAGCTTTATTTATAACCTCAAAAGAAACCCTATTATAAGATGAAGGACCATTATGTCCTCTTGAGTATTGACAAAGTATGATGGAATGAAATTGGGTGAAGACCAGATCCAGGTTTACCATGTCAGAATCTAGGTTCATTGAGATGGCGACCTTGGTTTGAAGATATCCACCATACAAACTAGGACCACCCATACTTATTGTTGCCATCTCTCTTTCATCATCAATATTAAAATACTGAGGACCTATAACCCGTGGAGGCCCATGGTATTTATTGCAATGTAATTTATTAGAATACATGCCATTTCTTATTATGAGATTTACCACATCTGAAAATTGCATCATTCACATCATTTTGAAGAAGTATACAAATTAGGTCAACATAATGTTTTTCACATTTATTACTTCCCTCACATTTGTTGGTTCTTAAAGCTCGATCACTTTCATAACAAAAATATGCAAAGTCAAACAACAAAAATGGTCCACTCTCTTTTCATTTTCTAATATTATAATGAAGTTTTATTAGAGACATTATTTGTTTGTTTGTTTTGGTTAGAAAAGGGTTTGCTCTTGGTTTTATGCGACTTTAAATTTATCATATGTATCGTGTTGAGAAATGGGAAAGGATAATGTGTGACATTTATCTTGCAGAAATTGATGCTGAATGAAAGGATACACAGTTTAACCAAACTACAATTCACTTTGGTAAAGGTTGAGGAACATCTTAAAAAACTGCTTAAGAATACACCATATATAAAGTTTGACCATAAGTAATATATGCATTTTTCTATTGTAGATATGTTATTTTTTCTACCCATGATATCACAACAAGAAAAATATTGATATTGTAGAAATTGTTTGAGGACCTCATTGAGGTCAATTTTCTAATGTCCTATTTGATTGATACTTTTTCATATGTCAGGAAGGCTTTAAATATGAATTAATTATATGTTCATGAAACAAATCAGATTCAAATTTTATAGATATAAAAGATAAAAAAAAAATTCAATGTCTTTGTTTTATTTTTACTTAACTTTGTTGTGGGCAGCTTACATAAAATGTGATTGGAAAAAGGACAGGGAGATGATGCATATCACATCTTAGACATGGTTCATTCGCTTTTAAAGATCACTTAGATACCTAAGCCACCGACGTTGGAAATGTTTCTAGTGGGAATTCCTATGGTTTTTAATGTTTTTATTATTTCACCTCATGATTATTTTGGGCAAGAAAATTTCTTAGGAATGCTACACACGACATGGGTGGACAGGTAAACAAATTTTTTATAATTGCAATTTCCATTCCATGACATCATATCTTTATTTCTTGATTGTATTTTGGACAGTTCTTTTGATTTTGTTTTGTCTTTTAACTATGAAATTGAAAATGTTTAGTACCATGTCCATTTAAACAACAACCAAAGCTTGCAGATGAAATTAGTATTACACTATATTGATTGGAGTCCTTATAGCTATTTTGTGTTGAAATATTTTCATGACTATCAGAAAAAGTTACTTTCATGTTGTTATTTGAGTATATGTTGTTTATATACTTGACTAATTTCATGTGTTAGAAAATGAAATGTTGTTGTGAATAAAACGACAAGGATTAATAAACATCACACCTTAGATTATTTTTTTTCACAAGTTATCTACAACTCGAGCTTTTTAGCGTATAACTTAGTTGACATGATTGTTCTCAAGCTTTCCTTGAAAGTTGAATACTAAGTTACTAAGGTGTTCTTTTCTATATATGGTGATGTTTTATTTGCTTTGTTTATATAGGTTATCTGGCCACATTATAGTGACATTTATCTCTCTAATGAAGAAAATTTGTTCGAGTTTCTTACTTGTATGGGGAAAAATGGCTTTGACATTGCTGATGTTGAGGTATATGTAGTATAAACTATTTATAGTCTAATTTAGTTTATATTCTAGTGTTCATTGTCTTTCGTGTTTTACACTCATTGTATCTTCTTTTGTTTTCAGAAAATGAACTCAGTATTGATGGTAAGAAGCATCAATTGAAAAAAGAGGGGAGCAATAACATTGGAGCAACAAATGCAAAAAGAGAGAGAGGAGAATTGGTCTGGTGATACTCTTAGAGCCAATATCCCGCATAAGACACACATGTAAAGACTGATGGTCAAGTCTTCAGAGTTGTTGAATTCACCTGCAATGCCTTGAAAACACAACGATAATGTTTTGAAGTGATGAAACACCATTTCATGTGTAAATTGTAGTCCAACCAATATTAAGTTGGAAAATCATATTGTAATATTTTAACATTTCATATAATATAATGTATGTGGTTGAAATTATTTATAGTTGCACTTGATATTGTTTAGTATTGTGATTAAAATATGCGACTTTGTGTTTTCCTATTAGATGAACATGCACATTGTATGGCATTTTTTAAATCATACAAATTAATTTATGTTGATTAATAATTAACACAAAATCAATTTAAAACTACTAAATTAGTAGTTTATATTGATTAATGATGAACACAAATAAAATGAATATACGACTAAATTAGTTATTTATAATGATATTAATGAAAGTAAATGAAATGAATATAAACTACTAAATTAGTCGTTTATATAATGAATAAATGGCTACTGCAAATGATAAATTTGTGACTACAAATGATGACAAAATTTTGCATATATACGACTACTAGTAGCTAATTTATAGTATCTTATAACACGACTAAAATTTATTCATATTTCTTCGGTCATTAATTGGTTTCAAACGATGACTAAAAATTGCATATATATGACTATTAGTAGCTAATTTACAGTATCTTATAACACGACCAACATGTTGGTCATATTTCTTTGGTCATTAATTAGTTTTATCGGGTGATCATATAGTAATATATTTTGTTGTATATTTGGTCATTAATTGTGACAATTAATGACCAAATCAAAGATTAATCAATGATCAAATCAATGACTAAATTAATGATCAAATAAATGACTAAATTAATGGCTAAATCAGTGACTAAATTAATGACCAAATATACAACTAGGTAACAAAATTGAGATAACCAATTAATGACTAAGATAAAAATGACCAAAATTTGGTCGAGTTATAAGATACTGTAAATTAGCTACTATTGGTCACCGACCGAAAAATAGTCATTTATATGCAAATATTAGTCATTTTTTTAGTAACTAATTAGACATTTTGTACTAGTGAAGGGTGTAACACACTATTCATCAAACACAAGAAAGTAGCTAGAGCATTAGTAAGACCAAAAGGAACTGATACAAACTCATAATGCCCATACTTGGGACAGAATGTGGTTTTATATATGTCCTCTTCTTTGATGTGTACCTAATGATATCTTGATCTCAATTCAATCTTCAAGAACGCTCCTTCCCCCTTCAACTGACCAAAGTAATTAATCCATGATAAAGGATACATATTCTTGATAGTCACCGTGTTCAAGTGCTTGTAATCAATGCACAACCTAAGAGTACCATCATTCTTCTTCACAAAAAATATTGGTGCACCCCAAGGCAACACACTTGGACTTATGTATCCCTTATCAAGCATTTTCTTAAGCTACAACTTCAATTCCACCAACTCTGGAGTACTCATGATCCTATAAGGTACCTTTGATGTTGGTGTTTCTCTCGGCATTAACTGAATAAAAAAATCCACATCCCTGTGAGTTGTTAACTCTAAAATATTTGTTGTAAATACATCATAAAAATGCTTTAAAACCAGACACCTCTTCAAGATTTCAGCATCCTCAACATCCTTCCCTTTTTCACTGGAAATATGAACTACAACTAATACACACCCTTTCATTCTACTTTCTTTGCTTGCATAGTTATAACCATTCTAATTGATGTAGGATTATTCTTACCCTACAGATTCCTCTTTCTCCATCATCATCAAGGTACTCAATAGCCTTATCATAATAATATAACTTTGTCCTATGAATGTACAACCAATCCATGCCCAGAAGAAGATTGTATGATCCCAACGGAAGCACATTTAGATGTGTTGATGTAGACATACCATTCAGCTCAAATGCACGAGTTCTCACTCAATGATGAACTCTTTTCTTAGTACCTATAACCAACTGCACCAACCAAGACTTTGCATACACTTATTTATTTTTACCATGCACATTATTCTTTCTCCATCATCATCCAAACACTCAATAGCATTCTCATAATAATATACCTTAGTCCTATGAATGTACAACCAATCCATGCCCAAAAGCATATTGTATGATCCCAACAGAAGCACTTTTACATGTGATAATGTAGACATACCATTCAGCTCAAATGCACAAGTTCTCACCCAATGATGAACTATTTTCTTAGTACCTATAACCAATTTCACCAACCAAGACTTTGCATGCACTTCTTTATTCAAGCAAAACTTATCCACCAAGTGAGTACTAATATAACTACATTTACATCCATGGCCAATAAAAAAAAAACAACTTGATCATAAAGCTTACCTTCCATTTCGATAATAGATACTTGATGATCAACTTGCCTATTATCCAATGTTACATAAATATGAGGAATAATCTTCCCAATATCTCCAATTTTTTGTGCCTCCTAAGAACTATAAATATGAGGTTTTCCACCTTGATGTTGTGGAAAATCTCTCCTGCAATGCTCTCCACCACAATTCCAACACTACAAAGGCTTCCTACCATCACCCTTGTTCTGCTCCTCATACTGAAATATGTGTCCTTTTTCAATTTCATTGAAATTATTGTATGGCATTTAATTCTCCTTGTTACATGCATATTGAGGTCTTCCTCACTTCTTATTCCACTTTCCTTTAGTATTTTCGTTACCTTTCCAGCCCTGCTTAGGTTTTGACTTATGCTTCGACTTCTCATAACAAAATTTCAACATCCCAATGACTTCCTCCAATGATCGAGGTTCATCATACTCAATCCAATATTTAAATGCTAATGAAAATCCACTAACGAAACTTTGAAACTTCGTCTTCTCTTCCTTAAGATATGGCACATGCCTTAATAGCTCCAAGAAATTAGTCACATACTCATCGTCTATCATAGATTCCATATTCAACTCATAGAAATCCTTAGGCTTACCATCATAGTATCTCTCTGATAAATATTTCTTTCTAAAAAGTCTCTTAAACTCGTGCCATCTCAAATCCTCTATCTTGATGCCTCTAACACACTTCACATCTTCCCACCAGATGTATGTTTTTCCCTTGAGACTGAAAATAATTATCTTGGCTTTGATATTATCTTAATAATCATGCATCTCAAATAAATTCTTCAACCCAAGTAGTCATGCTTCTGCATATTTTGGTTTCTTCAACTCTCCATCGAATGTAGGAGGCTTGGATTTCTTGAACTCATCTGACAAGTATTGCTTCTCACTCCTCCCATAAGGATAATAGCGATGAGGACCATGTTGTCTCTTTGATATAGAACTAGAATAGAATCCATAACCACTACCTCGTATTTCAAGTGTATCCATTCATCTACCACCTATGACTATGTCATCCTTGTCTGACTTGTGCCTTCCATGAGACCTCCTACCATATGCCCCATTATTCCTTTCCTCCTTTCCATAGATGATATGTGGTTTTCCCTATCTTTGAAAATATGATAAACTCTGAAGGATCACTGAATTGACCTCTTATTTCCTTTCATGTTCCTTGGCAAGTCTTTCCTATGGCTAAATTATATCTTGTCATTGTCCTCCTTACAAATTCTCATCTTTGCCTTTAAACTTCTCAAGGTATCTACTATGTCAGTAATGTACTCATGTCTTTGTTTCTCATCTGATTGATAAGGAGAGTCATGTAAACTATAATCCACCATTCTCCTTGTCATATCTAATCTTATTCCTACAAACATACCATGTCAAATAAACCAAATATAAAAATAATCAAACAAACCTCGGTGAATTTCATAGGAGGCTATCTCGTCTATGTTAGCCACCTGTAAAATTTGATTATACCAAAGGTGGCTAAATTTGTTTTAAGCCTTCAAGGAACAATTTTTCCTATAAAAAACCGTTGGCTCTTGAAGACTCTTAAAGGCCTCATGCCTCTGTCCAGTTTCCCACACTGTTGTTTTGCATCCAAAAAACCTCTGAAATCCTACAAAAATCCAAAGCCAAATACTGCTGCAAACATCCCTTTCCCCTTCCTTCTTCCAAAACTAACCTCTTTTTTTGTCCCTCCATTCCCCATGAAAATCCCTCATCTTTACATTTCTGCTTTTTCCCCTCATCAAAATTCATTTTACAAGGTTAAAAACCCACTTTTTAACCTTATCGGAACCTTCATTTCCTTTGAAAAAACATTAAAAAACCATAGAAAATCCACATTTTCTATGTTCTGGACTTAAGCCCCTCGGGTTAAGTCCCTAACCCTTTTCCGTCCATAAGCCCGAGCGCCAGAACCAACTGCTAAAACCTTCGTGCGGCTTATCCTTTCAAATTAAAATTTCTCCACAAAAACATTAAAAACCTTTGTAAAATATTGTTTTGGGTTTTAAATTATTTTCAAAAGTTTCCGCCTGTATAAGTTGTGGAGCAATCTACACCGTCAATCTGCTTTGCAGATCGGACGGCGCGAAGTACTTTTCCCGGTGGTCCTCGCGGTCCATAAGCTGTTTGCCCATACCACGCGGTATTCATTGCACCGCCCATTAGCGGAAAGCAGTTTTTACCTGGTCGCCAGCGATTCCACACGCTTGCCGCCACGCGTCCTTTGTACTGTTTGCAAAACCACCCTCCATCGTGCATTAAAACCCGAACCAAGATGCCCAGCGATATTAACCACCGCCGTCAGATCTGAGCCCGCTCATCCAACGGCTGATGATTGTCGAAGCTGCGCCCGCGATAACCAGGCCATCGTACAGCGGAAATCGCGTCTCCACCGTCGATCTGATCTGCAGATCGACGGTCCAAAATCCATCGCTCAATTCCTCCATTTTACTTTCAAACCTCCACTCCCAACCGTCGATCACGTGCGATTGACGGCTCAGATTTTATCCTCTTCCACCTATTCTATAATCTCCCCCGATCAATCCTGACCGTCGGATGATGCCATCTGACGGCCCCACTCCTCCACACACCTTCCGATGCAGTTAAGCCTATAAAGGTAGGATTTTTTAATGACTTTTCGCATTTTACAGGGTTTAAATCATTTTTTCATGGTTTCCAAAGAAGATTCATGGAAGGAGGGTGACGACCCTCCCGTCTTCGATTCATCCAAGGAAATCACCCGCAGGGTTGGAAAGCATGTTTCATCCATGTTTTCTCAGGCATTGATGCCTTATAAACCCTGCGCAGCCTGACACGACAGCAAGAAAACCATGAAACAGGCACAGTCAAAGATTATCAGTGTCAAAAACCAGGAAATTATGAGAGCAGTGAATTAATGGACAGATTAGCGGGGATTACGGCTAAGACAGTTATCAAAAGCCTAATCCCCAATCTAAAACACAGTTTAAAGGAAAACCTAAAGTGTTTTAACCAACAGAAGACCTCCACCGCCACAAATTAGGGCAAATTGATCCCTCCCAGCGACTAAAGCGCCACTTGTGCCTCAAACTATTCAATCAGGAACAAAATTTATTGAGCAGGATCAGATATTTTGCCTCGACGTAGCCGAAGAGTTACTTCTGCCAGGAATTTAATGAAAGGATGTCTGTAGAGTAACCCTAGCATCACACAGAGCCTCAAAGTTCAACAAAAGCTCCCACCGAGCTTAATTCATAAGTGTAAACCAATTAATACAGTGAAACACCTGTACAGTTTCTTCATTAAGCCTCCCAAGGGACAAGAAAACATTAACTATGTATTAATTGTTTTTGAGATCTTTAATCAGATCTCACCTCCTCATCCTTCTATAAATACTTCAGTAGAAGATGAGTGAGGGGTTGGTTGTTGATGTAATTGCTGAAGCATTGTAATGTAATTGAGCTGAAGACTCCTGATTGTAAATAGTGATTCACTGGCTCTTGGAGCTCTGCTTGTAACAGATAAGTTAGGTTGTGAAAGAAAGATGAATTAAAACACTGGACTTGAAGATTGTAACCGGTTTGGAGCATCAATACAAGCTGATTTATGGGATCCTGGTCTATGTTGACGGTGATGTTATTCTCATTGTAACTTGTTATTTTATTCCTGTTTTCATTTTGTTTCATTTTCTTCTGTAAAGAACAGTTTAAACAATGTTAGGGCCTACTGTATACCAGTAACCTTCTCTGGCTGAAAAATCTTTATTTAAATGTTTTCTTCCCACTGCGTTATTTGAAAATGATTTAATTCAGTTCAAGCATAGGAATGCTGGCGTTCCCTCGTCTTATTGTCTTAGCTGAATATTATTTTTGAATGTTACTTTCAGTATATGTTGTGTGAAGATGAACTGAGGAAGATATGGTGAGCCCTGGTCCCAGTCTTGTTTGCATAACTGTTTGATTGTTTCCCTTAGAATGTGTTAAAATCTGGATAGTTTCAAAGTACTTACCAGATCTTAGGCCATTCTATGTTATCTCTGTGATTGTCTTGAAAGTAGCCAAGTAAAGAAGAGCTGGGAGAGGATTTGTGGTGAGCCCGGCCCGCTAGCTTCTACTCCAAAATTTGCCTTCAAGTTTCCCTTTGTTTTTTATATTTTTTCTATTGAAAGTATATCAAAAGCTGGCTAGTTTCAAAGTACTTACCAGATCCTAGTTTTCTTTCATGTTTTTCTTAAGTGCCTGGTCAAAGGCTAGCTAGTTTCAAAGTACTTACCAGATCCTGGGCTGCTCTTTGTTCTGCATCTGTTTATTTCCCCTTCTTAATGTATCATTTCATTCCATAAATCAAAATTTAAAGAGATCCTTAGACATAGATGACTTGCCCCATGGACCACTCTTGCCTCTTGTTGTTCCAATTAAATCCTATTATGACTCCATAGCCCAATGGACTGAAAACCTGCCGTCATCTTTCTTCTTGATCAAAACTTACTCTTTTGCTTGCAACTTCTCACCTTTGAAACTTTTTGCACTTAGAACTTTCCCCTCAAGCAAAATTTCATGCTCGAACATCCAAAAAAAAAAAAAATCCTTGGCCTTCATAACTACCCTAATACCATAACCTCGAACTTCAAAGACAAATCCATCTTTGCACTCATTGGAGAGATCCCTCTCTGGATTCAGGAGGGCTAGATCCTAGAATCCCAAAGTTGGTTGAAACGATGTTGTTTCTGTAATTGGACTCTGCCAATCTTGCTAATAAATTATAGATTCCTAACATTTCTGGCGACTCCACTGGGGAACTTGAGTTGAGTTTTCATCTTATTTTCCTTTGATCTTCATACAAACTTTTTGCGAGTAAAAAGCAGCTTTTTCAAGCATTACCAAGGAATGGTAATCATGATGAAACTTGTCTGAATCAGTGACAATCTAGGTCAACCCTAGGATTCTCATAAGTCTTTATCTAACCTTGAAAAATCAGCTAGCTTAGCCATAAGAGTAGACTGTCTTTGTCTCACAACCGTAGCTAAGTTTTGAAGCAAAGTTAGGACATTCTTAGAAACCACACAAATAAAAATAACTCAGAAAATACCAAAAACATTTCAGATTGGTAGTAAAACACTTGCTCTTACATTTCACTTACCTTTTGTTGTGTTTTACCTCATACTCTTAGACAGAGTTTGGAAAGGGCCAGGTAGCCTCCGGATCTCATCCTCTTTTAAGAGGCGACATATTTGGTAAATGCCCTCCCATTCAATCTCTGGTTAGAGTTTGTTGTGTTTCGGGATATCCTTGACAAGGGATGTTTCACAAGCACTGTGGTGGACTGTGTACCTCTTTGAAAACACTCTAAAATTTCCACCTGGCGACTCCACAATCCTGAACAGACCTTGAGACTCCACTGGGAAGAACCCTTAGCATCATAACATCATTTAAAACTCAGTTAGAGGACTGTTGGATTAAAATTGTGAAAACAGATTAGTTAAACCTCTTAAATATTGTCATACTTGGTTGAACTTTTCTTGTTATTTGGGTCTAAAACACAGCATAGTGGCTCCTAGAAAGATTCACACTAGAGCCCATCCTGACCCTGATCCACCTGAGATAGTTGATAACCCGGAAAGAATCCTTAGGAAGTCTCCTAAGATAGAATCTTCAACTATTTTCAGATCACCCCTAAGAGCTAATTCAGTCCCTGAAAATCTTTCAGCTCTACAACAATCACAAGCTGACTTAGTTAATCCCTTTAGGACTAGGTCATTTGGTGATTTAGATCAGCTAGATTATGAGTCTTCACTTTCATCTCCCGAAACAAGTGAACATTTTGGTAGAAGAGGGACAACACCTCCTGATTTACATTTTCTTCTTAACTTAGGTGTCCCTCATCCAAGATCAGCTCGTCAATCTATTGTTGTTCCATCTACTTCCCTTCATCCTTCATCCACTGTTCAAACCACTCCACTTCAGCCCACACCTCCTCTTGTCAACCCACTCCCACCACATATCATGGCAGCATGGTATGCTCCCTTAGCCCTTCCTATACCACTAGTCAACCTTCCATAGGACTATCAGTCCAAAATCCCATTGTATGACGCTAGCAATGCTATAACTGCATCACAACATGTGGATAGGATGAATGACTACTTTGACATAAACGAAATTGATGATGATTTCGTCAAGATTAGATTATTCGCTTAAAGTTTGGGGGGAGAAGTAAGAAAATGGTTTAAAGGCTTAACCCCCCATAGTATTAACGATCTCCAAGGTTTCCATCAGACATTCTTAAACAAATGGGAAGTAAAGAAGAATCCTCTCCAAGTTCTTGCTGACTATAAAAATCTTCATAGGAACCCAGGGGAAAGTGTAGAAGCTTATTGTACCAAATTTAACAGTGTGTATAATGCACTCTCCCCAGAACTAAAACCTCCACAGGGCTCAGACTTAAACAAATTTTCGGAAGGATTTGATTCTGATATGACCTATTCGCTAAGAGAAAGAGACTTTGCAACTCTTGAAGATATGCAAAGGGGTGCTCTTTCTGTGGAAGTAAATTTGATGGAGAAAAGAGCAAGAATGAAGAGCGAGAAGAGAGTATCTTTTAGAGAGGAACATACACCTTCTACTTCAAACTCAAAACTGGAGAAAATGATGGAGGAGATGATGAAGAAAATGAGCATTCTTGAGAGAGAACAAGCCAATCAAAACCAAACTGCTCCTCAAAATAGAAACCAGAACCAAAACCAGAATTTAAGAAGAAACCAACCTCCAAACAGACCCAGGGAAGATGATCAACAGATCACTCCTCCCTTTCACCAAAACTATGTGAGTGAGGTTGAGGAAACAGATGAAATAACAGAGGACAATGATATAAACATGTTGTAGGTAGATAATGATGACTTTGAGATTCATTATGATAAGAAACAAGGTCTATACACACCTTATGATGACAAAAGAGACGATGATGAAAATCATTATCAAGACATGGAAAATTTCGTCATAGAGACTCAAAAATAATATGACCTTAGAAGCAAAACCGGTCAACAAACCCCCAACACCAAAACCTCTGACAAATCTTCCCAAAACAGCACTACAACCAAGCCTAAAATAGTCAAACAAAAGGACAAAATAGTGGCTGATAATTCTGGTAAAGGTAAAGAGAAAGACACTCAAAATCTTGAAAAACAGAGTGCAAACATTAGTAGTACTAACACTTCAGCTAGTACTCCTATTACAATCGTTGTGTCCAGCGTAGATAAAACAAATCAACAAGCTTTTGTTGCTGATAAAGTGACAGCTAATAAGGCCGAAACGAGTGCTTTAAAGAATCAAATTCCTTTCAGCCTAGAGCAGGAAATTTCGAGGATCAAAATTTCTGTCCCATTAACTGAGTTAGCTGCCCAACATGTATATCGGTCAAAAATTTTGAAGGCTTTGAACATAGAAGAAAATGAGGATACACTCAATCTTAATGACGACCAGCCAGAGCTTATTTTTGGTCCAAATATTGAAGGTAAGTTTCAAGAGGGACATGTTCTTCCTTTTTATGTAAGTTTTAACGTTCATGACAAAATTCTACACAACGCTATGCATGACTCAGGCGCTTCTCATAATTTAATGCCAAAAGCTGTAATGGAGAGCCTGGGTCTTGAAATCACCAGACCTTATAAATATCTTTACTCTTTTGACTCAAGCAAAGTCAAGTGTTTAGGATTGATCTAAGACCTTTATGTTAACTTAGCCCAGATTCCAGCCAAATGCTTAGTTATGGATGTTGTTGTGGCTGATGTTCCCCCAAAGTATGGAATGCTTTTATCAAGATCTTGGGGGGCTAAGTTACAGGGGAATATGCAAATGGACATGACCTATGCGACGATCCTCGTTTTCAATCAAACTAGAAGATTGTACAGGGAGTCCCACATGCAATACACAGTTACAAGTCAAGACAGACCTCAAAACTCTCCTCTGTATTTTGTAAGTACCAGCCTTGATTCTTTTATCATGTTTAATGATGAAAAACTTACTGAAAAAATCACTTTAACAGGATTAATGGCTGATAGGGAGGAAGAGGAGCACAACACTGAAGTGTCAAAACAGTTTGCTACACTTGAAAACATTGGCAAACAAAACACAGGTCTTGATTTACAAGTCATAAGTCCATTGCTGTTAAAATTTGACAGCGAAGAAAACATTCCTCAACATATTGAAAAACTTCAGGAATCAAATCCTACAGAGGACATTCACCAAACTGATAAAACTATAAATGATCCTCTCTGGAGTATGTATTTTGATGGGTCATGCACTAGAACTAATGCTGGTGCAGGTGTCTGGATTTGCAATGCTGAAAGCAAGCACACAGAATGCATTTCATGCAAATTAAAATTTCAGTGTTCTAACAACATAACGGAGTATGAATCTCTGCTCTTAGGCTTACATTTGCTAAAAAAGTTAGGAGCCAAGAAAATAAATGTGTATGGGGATTCTGAGTTAATCATTAGGCAAGTCAATGGGGAGTATAATTCAAATCATCCCAGACTTAGGGCCTATCGGAATGATGTCATGGATCTTTTGAAAACATTTGAGGATCCAAAACTGAGTTTTGTCCCGAGAAAAAGAAATCTTATAGCCCACAATTTAGCCTTTGCAGCTAGGACATGTCTAACGCCATATGAGACCAAAGATTGTTCACCTCAGATAAAATTTAGACGAGTTGTGCTGATAATAAAAAATATTGGTAGGTGTTTGACGGAGATAAACAAATAGAAGACTTCATGCAATTCAGAAATGAATTTGAACTGCATAATTCAGATTCAGATTATGATACAGACTGCAGTGAAGAAAATTTTCTTGGTGAAGAAGAACCTTCTCCTGAGCTTGTCAATATTAACCTTCAGACTAGCAAACTTGGAAACAAAACAGAATTGAGTGCAGAATCAGAAACGGAGGAATTAGAAACTATGCATTCTAAAGATGAAAGTTTTCCAAGTGGTCTAACACCTTTAGAAGAGTTGTTTGATTTTAGTGATGTGGCCAAAAAACCAAAACTGGAACCTGTAGAGACTGAAGTGGAGGAGTGCAATATAGGCAGTGAGGAAAAACCAAAGATGATTAAACTATCTAAAACCTTACCAGCTCACATTAAACTCAAATACATAGAGATTTTCAAAGAATTTTCTGATGTTTTTGCATGGAGTTACGAAGATCTTAAGTCCTATGACACTGAAATAATACAGCACAAAATCCCTCTTAAAGAAAACCAAAAACCATTCAAACAGAAACTGCGCAGAATGAACCCTGTACAGCTGCCTTTGGTCAAGAAGGAAATCATGAAGATGTATGATGCTGGTATTATTGTCCCTATTAGATATTCTGAATGGGTATCTAATCTGGTGTCTGTTAGGAAGAAGACTGGAGAAATCAGGCTTTTTATAGATTTTAGAGATTTAAACAAAGCTTCATTGAAATACAACTATCGTTTACCAAAAATGGATCATATCTTACAAAGGTTAGTAGGGTCTAAAATAATTTCTTTGCTTGATGGCTATTCGGGGTATAATCAAATCTTAGTTCACCCTGCTGATCAATTAAAAACAACTTTTACTACACCATGGGGCACTTTCATGTATGTGAAAATGCCTTTTGGACTAATGAATGCTGGAGCAACCTTTCAGAGAGCCATGGACATAGCATTTTCGGAAGAATTGGGTTTCTTCATCATTATCTATCTTGACGATGTCACTGTGTTTTCAAAAATAGATGAAGAGCATTTAGAACATTTAAGAAAAATTTTCGAGAAATTCAGAAAGTTTGGGATATCTTTAAACCCTAAGAAAACACTTTTTGGTCTCCAAGAGGGTAAAATTCTTGGGCACATTATTTCTAAGGAGGGTATAAAGATAGATCCAAAGAGAATTGAGGCTATATTGCAAATCTCCCATCCTCAAAACATCAAAGAGTTGCAGTCTTTCATTGGGAAGATTAAATTTTTGAGAAGGTTCATCCCTAACTTAGCTGAGCTCCTTAGGAATATCACAAACATGTTGAAGAAGGAGCAAGGGGTAAAATGGACCTTGGAAGCAAAGACATCCTTTGAATTGGTGAAACAAGCGTTAATCAAAACACCGGTTCTAATAAGCCCTGATTTTTCAAAAGATTTTTATATCTTTTCATTTGCATCAGAACATACCATAGCTGCTATCCTTTTACAGAAAAATCCACAAGGACAAGAGCAGCCTATTGCATTCTTTAGTAAGGCATTGAGGGATGCCCCTTTGAAGTATAACATTATGGAAAATCAAGATTTTTCTTTGGTTAAAGCTTTAAAAGATTTCAGGGTATACATCCTTCACTCACACATCATTGCCTTTGTCCCAAATTCAGTTGTTAAAGACATTCTAACACAGGACCCAGATGGTAAGAGAGGTAAGTGGATTGTTGTTATTCTTGAATATGATTTAGAGATAAAACCCACTAAGCTGATCAAAGGCCAAGGTCTAGCTAGATTAATGGCTGAATCAAATTGTGAAGTTCTTGATATTAATATGATCAGTGATTTGGATAGCCAAGAAGAATTCTCAACTCCCATTGTTGAAAACCATTTTATGAATTCTCCTTGGTATGCTGATATTGTTTATGTTTTGCTTAATTTAAATACACCTCCTGGTTTGTCAAAAACAAAGGGAAGGTTCTTGAAGCTGAAAGCAGTAAACTATTGCATTATAGATAGATGTCTTTATTGGAAAAATGCAAGTGGTATATTGCTTAAATGTTTGCCTGAGTTTGATGCAGAGAAGGTTAGGCAGGAATTCCATGAAGGAGAGTGTGGGGGTCATTTGTACTGGAAGTCAACATCCAACAAAATTTTGAGGGCTGGTTTCTATTGGCCTACTCTTTTTCCTGATATACACAAGATGATCATTTCCTGTCATAAGTGCCAACTGTTTGAAGGCAAAAGAAAAATGCTACCCCTACCTCTGCATCCAATCACTGTTGAAACTCCTTTTCAACAGTGGGGACTTGACTTCATAGGAGAAATCCATCCACCATCTTCTGCCCAGCATAGGTGGATTCTTACTGCCACAGACTATTTCGCTAAGTGGATAGAAGCCATTCCTTGTAGGCAGGCCAACGATTCAATTATCATAAAGTTCATAAAGACTAACATTCTCTCCAGATTTGGCTGTCCTACCAAAATTATCACTGATAACGCAGCAGCATTTGGATCAAAGAGGATGGTTGACTTCTGTCATAGATATCAAATATCATTGGGGCATTCCACAGCCTATTACCCTCAAGGTAATGGACTTGCAGAATCTTCCAACAAAATATTAGTGAACATAATCAAGAAACTGTTGGAGGACAACAAAAAGTCTTGGCACACAAAGTTGTTCCATGCACTTTGGGATGATAGATTAACTTTGAAGAAATCTATTGGTATGTCACCTTTCCAGCTTGTGTATGGTACAGATGCAATTTTTCCTAACAGCCTTGGTGTACCAGTTATGAAGTTGATCCAAGAATTGCAGACTGAAGAAAATGACATGACCAGAAGGATAAATCAGACCATTCATCTTCAGCAGACTAGAGAGGAAGTGTATAACAAAGCATTACAGAAACAGGATAGCATCAAAAAGCTTTTCGACAGAAGAACAAAGGCCAACAATTTCAAGATTGGGGACAAAGTTTTAAAGTGGGACTCAAGGAGGGAAGAAAAGGGCAAGCATGGAAAATTTTACAACCTATGGCTTGGCCCTTACTCTATTCATCCAGTTGCTGGTAAGAATGCATTTTTCTTACAAGAACTGGATGGAAAAGAATTGTTTGGGGGTCCTGTCAATGGCAGGATGCTTAAGCATTACTTCTCTTGATCCATTTTATGTTTTGAAGCCTTTTTATCTTTTTCCATTATGAATATTCCATCCACCATTACATTCAAAGTTATGAAAAATCAAAAAATACAAAAACGAAGAAACAAAAGAAAAGAGGGCAGAAATGAAAACAAGAAAGGCAGAGCCCCATGCCAAAAAAAAAAAAAAAGAGAGAAACAAATCTGAAAGTGTGCAAGCTCAAATAACACTCCTCGAAAACACACTTCTAGTTAGTCAAACTGTTTAATCATGACTAATTGGCTTTAAATTTTTCTGCTGATAGGATAGTGAATTCAATTTGCCAAACTGTTCAATCTTGGCTTATCAGTAGATAGATTAGGATAGAAATTGAAGGTTCAAACAAACTCAAAATCTAAACCAAAGTTTCCAAAAGAAGATGACTCAAAACTCTTTTATTTTCTGAGTCACAAAAGCGAAAAGCTGGTTCTAATTTTCTCGAAATCTGAATCAGAGAAACAAGGAAGAGACAGCTCAAACAAAAGAAAAAATAGAGTTGTGAAGAAAAGAGAAGGCCATGATGAGAAACTTTCAGATCTTAAGCCTTCCATTTTGATTTTAATTTTCTGCAAATAATAATCTATGTGCAGCTTGTTTTTATGCCATAGATCACAGCAAGTCAAACAGCTTAATCTTGACTTGACTGTTTTTAAATTTCTGTTGTAGAATTTAGAGAATGAAAGTCTGTAGGACAGTTTAATCCCAACAGACAGTAGATTAGGTAGAGAAATATTTGAACTCAACTGCTTAATCTGAGTTCAGGGAGAAATAAGGAGTAGAATTAGATTAGTTTTTATGCTTTCAAAAGAATAAAATGTTGTGAAAAGAGTTTTCCAATCCGAGTGCACTCTGATGAAGAAAAAATGTTAGATCAGTAGGATTGGGTAGGTAGAAAGTTGTATTGATGAAGTCCATTATTTTTTCATAACTGATATTATTTTTCAGAAGCAAAGAAAGATCATCCAGCAAAAGAAGAGAAATCTAAAGGATGAGGCACATGGTCAGCATCCCAGAGAGGATAATGGATCAGGCACAAGTCAGCCTCCCAGAGAAATCAAGTCTGAATTCTTGATGCCTTCAAGAAGGCAACATCCCCAAGTGGAGCCACTGTTAGCCACCTGTAAAATTTGATTATACCAAAGGTGGCTAAATTTGTTTTGAGCCTTCAAGGAACAATTTTTCCTATCAAAAATTGTTGGCTCTTGAAGACTCTTAAAGGCCTCATGCCTCTGTCCAGTTTCCCACACTGTTGTTTTGCATCCAAAAAACCTCTGAAATCCTACAAAAATCCAAAGCCAGATACTGCTGCAAACATCCCTTTCCCCTTCCTTCTTCCAAAACTAACATCTTTTTCTATCCCTCCATTCCCCATGAAAATCCCTCATCTTTACATTTTTGTTTTTTCCCCTCATCAAAATTCATTTTACAAAGTTAAAAACCCACTTTTTAACCTTATCGGAACCTTCATTTCCTTTGAAAAAACATTAAAAAACCATAGAAAATCCACATTTTCTATGTTCTGGACTTAAGCCCCTCGGGTTAAGTCCCTAACCCTTTTCCTTCCATAAGCCCGAGCGCCAGAACCAACTGCTAAAACCGTCGTGGCGCTTATCCTTTCAAATTAGAATTTTCTCCGCCAAAACATTAAAAACTTTGTAAAATCATGTTTTGGGTTTTAAATTATTTTCAAAATTTTCTGCCCGTATAAGTTGTGGAGCAATCTACACCGTCAATCTGCTTCGCATATCGGACGGCGCAGAGTACCTTTCCCGGTGGTCCCCGCGGTCCATAAGCCGTTTGCCCATACCACGCGGTATTCATTGCACCGCCCATTAGTGGAAAGCGGTTTTTACCTGGTCGCCAGCGATTCCACACGCTTGCCACCACGCATCCTCTATACTGTTTGCAAAACCACCCTCCATCGTGCATTAAAACCCGGACCAAGACGCCCAGCGATATTAACCACCGCCGTTAGATCTGAGCCCGCTCATCCAACGGCTGACGATTGTCGAAGTTGCGCCCGCGATAACCAGGCCATCGTACAGTGGCAATCGTGTCTCCACCGTCCATCTGATCTGCAGATCGACGGTCCAAAATCCATCGCTCGATTCCTCCTTTTGACTTTCAAACCTCCGCTCCCGACCATCGATCACGCGCGATCGACGGCTTAGATTTGATCCTCTTCCACCTATTCTATAATCTCCCCCGATCAATCCTGACCGTCGGATGATGCCATACGAGCATCATCTGACGGCCCCGCTCCTCCACACACCTTCCGATGCAGTTAAGCCTATAAAGGCAGGATTTTTTAATGATTTTTCGCATTTTGCAGGGTTTAAATCATTTGTTCGTGGTTTCCAAAGAAGATTCAGGGAAGGAGGGTGACGACCCTCCCGTCTTCGATTCATCCAAGGAAATCACCCGTAGGGTTGGAAATCACGTTTCATCCATGTTTTCTCAGGCATTGATTCCTTATAAACCCTGCGCAGCCCGACATGACAGCAAGAAAACCATGAAACAAGGACAGTCAAAGATTATCAGTGTCAAAAACCATGAAATTATCAGAGTAGAGAATTAATGGACAGATTAGCGGGGATTATGGCTAAGACAGTTATCAAAATCCTAATCCCCAATCTAAAACACAGTTTAAAGGAAAACCTAAAGTGTTTTAACCGATAGAAGACCTCCACCGCCACAAATTAGGGCAAATTGATCCCTCCCAGCGACTAAAGCGCCACCTGTGCCTCAAACTATTTAATTAGGAACATAATTTATTGAGCAGGATCAGATATTTTGCCTCGACGTAGCCGAAGAGTTACTTCTGCCAGGAATTTAATGAAAGGATGTCTGCAGAGCAACCCTAGCATCACACAGAGCCTCAAAGGTCAACAAAAGCTCCCACCGAGCTTAATTCATAAGTGTAAACCAATTAATACAGTGAAACACCTGTACAGTTTCTTCATTGAGCCTCCCAAGGGCCAAGAAAACATTAACTCTGTATTAATTGTTTTTGAGATCTTTAATCAGATCTCACCTCCTCATCCTTCTATAAATACTTCAGTAGAAGATGAGTGAGGGGTTGTTTGTTGATGTAATTGCTGAAGCCTTGTAATGTAATTGAGCTTAAGACTCCTAATTGTAAATAGTGATTCACTGGCTCTTGGAGCTCTGCTTGTAACAGATAAGTTAGGTTATGAAAGAAAGATGAATTAACACACTGGACTTGAAGATTGTAACTAGTTTGGAGCATCAATACAAGCTGATTTATGGGATCTTGGTCTATGTTGATGGTGATGTTATTCTCATTGTAACTTGTGATTTTGTTTCTGTTTTCATTATGTTTCATCTTCTACTGTAAAGAACAGTTTAAACAGTGTTAGGACCTACTGTATGTCAGTACCTTCTCTGGCTGAAAAATATTTATTTAAATGTTTTCTTCCAACTGTGTTATTTGAAAATGATTTAATTCAGTTTAAGTATAGGAATGTTGGCGTTCCCTCGTCTTATTGTCTTAGCTTAATATTATTTTTGAATGTTACTTTCAGTATATGTTGTGTGAAGATGAACTGAGGAAGATATGGTGAGCCCTGGTCCCAGTCTTGTTTGCATAACTATTTGATTGTTTCCCTTAGAATGTGTTAAAAGCTGGATAGTTTCAAAGTACTTACCAGATCTTAGGCCATTCTGTGTTATCTCTGTGATTGTCTTGGAAGTAGCCAAGTAAAGAAGAGCTAGGAGAGGATTTGTGGTGAGCCCAGCCCGCTAGTCTCTACTCCAAAGGTTGCCTTCAAGTTTCCCTTAGTTTTTGTATGTTTTATATTGAAAGTGTATCAAAGGCTGGCTAGTTTCAAAGTACTTACCAGATCCTAGTTTGCTTTCATGTCTTTCTTAAGTGCCTGGTCAAAGGCTGGCTAGTTTCAAAGTACTTACCAGATCCTGGGATGCTTTTTGTTCTGCATCTGTTTATTTCCCCTTCTTAATGTATCATTCCATTCCATAAATCGAACTTTAAAGAGATCCTTAGGCATAGATGACTTGCCCCATAGACCACTCTTGAACCTGATTGTTTCAATTAAATCCTCTTATGACTCCATAGCCCAATGGACTGAAAACCTGCCATCATCTTTCTTATTGATCAAAAATTACTCTTTCTGCAACTTCTCACCTTTGAACCTCTTTGCATTTGGGACTTTTCACCTCTAACAACAATCATGATCAACCATCCAAAAACAAAAAAAAACCCTTGGACTTCATAACTAGCCTAATATCATTATCCCAAACTTCAAAGACAAATCCATCTTTGCACTCATTGGGGAGATCCCTCTCCGGATTCAGGAGGGCTAGATCCTAGAATCCCAAAGTTGGTTGAAACAATGTTGTTTTTGTAATTGGAATTTTCCAATCTTGCTAATAAATTACAGATTCCTAACAGTCTACACAGTCAATTCAGATTAGCACAACATATGTATATATAATGAAATCAACATATCAATTGTCTCAACGTCCACATCGTGATGACACAAGACCACAACAATCACCATCACTATGCATGCATAGAAAACACATTGACAACTAACATGCATGCATAAAAATAACATCTATCCCATACAATCCAAGTGTTTGAACCTTGAACCTCTAATACCACATTATGGTATCAGATGTTGAAAATTCACAAAGAAAGTCTCAATTTTGATTTTTTCCTTAATTAAAATTGAGGAAATTCAAAATTCCACATCAGTAAATAACTTGATAGTTAATTGTGGTGACACGACTTTGTTACTCAGCTAAGAACATTGAATTCGAGTTAATGAGTTCAAGTTTAGTTTACATGAGTTTATTCCTGAAAAATAGGAGTTTAGCTTATTTATTCGAGTTAGGAGCATGAAGTTCAGTTGTGTGCAATGAGTTTCTAAATTTTAGGATCCTGGTTTGAGTTAATTTCAGTTGTAACAATTTAATTCGGTGAAATTGAGTTGTGGTCAGTTTAACTAATTCCAACTGTTGGAGGAAATAATGGGAGGTCTAGAAGTGGGGTGTAACTTTAGTGTTCAACCAGTTAACTTATAAATCAGCTTAAATTAACTCATGCATGCCCAAAATTTGAGTTACCCATTTGAGAGTGGAGTTCAAGGGCAGTGTGCTGACAATTGTAAATTATTCCAAGTTGTACAAATGGTGCATGCAGTTAGAGGAATGACCTAAATGAATTGTGCAATCCATATGAGGGAATTTCCTAATTAATAGGGGCATAATTCCCAGAGGAACAACGCAAGGAATTGGGGGCTTGGAGGCTAGAAAATTTGGCTAAATATTGGTCAGGTTTAGTTAGTCAGGCGGAGGATAGAAGATACAGGTGCAAGTTGAGCTCAAGGTTGATCAGATCATATTTTATTCATCCAAATTATTTGATTAATGCAATACACATAGTAAGGGGTTTTGAGCAGTTTCTTTCCCCTAGATAAATATATGTGTATGTTTGTTGAATCTTGATGCAAGTTAATTATTTGTGTTCTCGATCATGAATTTTCTTCCGCAAATCAATAGAGTAGCTTCTAGTATTGTTATTTAGTAAATTTCATGAGAAATTTAGAATATACACATTAATTTCTACATCAAATTTCACCAAAAGAGAAAGTAACTTTCTCTGATACCATCCTATAACGCCTCCTCCCAAATTTTCCCAATTTCACAAGCTCACCGGGGCAAACATGAGACAAGTGTCACTATGACATGACATGACCTCCCATTTCTAGTTAACAAAGTGGGGCCGACAAACTGACCACATACTGGCATCCTACATGGGCTATAGGTCACTCAGAGGCTAAAAAACCACCCCATGTGACAAAAGCATGGGATGGAACCCTTTTTCTTTTCCTTGGGCCCACAATTGCACCCACAACAAGGCATGGATGTGGTTATGAGGTTATAACCACACTCATAATACTAGCTACAAGTGGTTATGACCTAAAATCTTTAGTTTTGAGCATGCAATCTTGGGATATGTGCCACATTTTTAGGACAGCCTCTAGACTATGCCTAAAATTTCCCAAGACTTTATAGAATCATAATTAACATAACAATGAATCTAAACATTTAATCTAAAATTAGAAACTTGACCCAGATTGCCTATAAAACAATATAAATTTCGTCAAAAACATGGAAAACTTGTAAGCTACAGGTCATGAATGCATATCTGATCATATTAGTATAAGGTTCATTTGAGAATCACCAAGAAGGCTCTATGCCCTCTCCACGTAGCTACAACAACACTTATAATTCCATATATTCATAAACCAATCAATAACTAAGCAATTCATGACAAGATCCATAGATATAACCAGAAATAACCGGCATAGAAACCATGGTAACTCAACCATAATATCATCAACATAACTGCTACAAGTGTACATGAATCATAGTAGAAGAATAGATCTTATTAATATATTAAAAAACCAACTAAGTCAGGGAATTCCAGGTACAACCCGACCATAGATTGGGCTTAACCAAATCTATCTTTCAACCAATCACCTGTGCGCCATATTCCAAGCATGAATGTTGGATATCATGGAATAAACTAAGACAAAACCAACCAAGGCTTCCAGAAACACCAACCAAATTGATCTCTACCCATGTTGTCCATGGTTCTAGGAACTAGTATCTCAACTCATAGCCTTCTAGGGCCCCAGAGAATTTTTCCAACCTGAATCCAGTGACTAATAACTCAACCCACCAAGGGCTCCAGATCACTTTTCCCAACCTAGGCTCTAGGACTAGTAACTCAACCCAATTTTTTCCAATGCTTTCAAAGTGTTTTTTCCAACCCATATCCATAAGTAACATGAGCACCAATCAAAAAACAATCAAGTGGAAAAACCCACAACGCCATGGATATCTTAGAAATGGAAAGGCAAGGCTAAAATCATTGTCAATCCATGAAAATATCCATGCCAATGACAACACATAACTAGAAAATCACATGCATATACCATGTATCCAGAAATCAACAAGGAAATCACACATATAACTTGTTACCTACCAAGAAATCGAGTTGGTGTTGTTGATCCAAATTTTTTTGTGTGCTTCCCTAATTTTCCTTGTGTTGGAATGGGGTCCCCTAGCTACATTTTATATATATATATATATATATATATATATATATATATATATATATATATATATATATATATATATAGTATATTAATTAGTCTATCGTAGGGGCTTTGGGGCAAGTCAAATCCCCCAATGTATTGTAACGAGTCAAAGGGTATACCTAGAGTCCGCAAACCACAGTTTGCGGACCACAAGATAGCGTAGGATATGATGATATAAATAGATAGATAGTTTGAGTCTAAGAAGAAGGAATATAGATGCTAAGTATGAACTATTGAGATATATTTTGGGTAGTATTGGGTAAGGAATCATGTTGGTTGTGTGTGCGGAGATCCTCAATCCTACTATGTGCGGACCCCGCTGGCTGTGTGCGCGGGCTGTGACTTGGGTTTGTAACTTGTTTTTGGATGTTAATGAATGCAGAATCTGTTGAAGTATCTCTATGTTACCTGAACTAGTTGTGTTTACTATTGAAGTACCTCTGCGTTATCTGACTTAGCTGCGATTTTGTCTGTGTTATCTAAATTAGATGTGATTGTGTTATTCTGTGATGATAATTACTAATGCGCATGTGGATGCGAAGGTGTTGTTAATATATGCTTAATAATAGTAGCTTTGTTTATGTTTACATGTTGTCTATATTTTTAAGGGCTCAAAAATAAGATTGCTTCTGTGCAAACATGATAGATCTCAACAGGATTGCCTTAATTACCCGCTTTCTCCCAGGGTGTAGAAACTTGGTTCCAATACCCACCCATACTACTTCGGATGAGACCTTGGCCTGCGAAATTAGGTCATTTCCGAAAGGGCCAGTGGTATAGGGGTTTGTTGGCAAACCTTAAATCTGAACATGGGCCAGGACCCCTTAAGCCAAAAAATGGTTCTGTTGCCGGGACCGGAAGCATTTTGAGAGAGAGATCGAGAAATGCCACGAGGTTGTTGGAAACTTGATAAATTGGAGCTCGAAGACTGGTTCGAAAAACAAATTCAGGAATTTTCCATAAAAGAAAATTGCAGCACAAAGCTAACGGCTGAAAAGTGGAAGAACAAATATATTTTCACATAAGTATATGAAATTTTCTTTGTAACTTTCGTGCACAAGCTACAGGAGTGGCTAGCAAGGCTAGTAGAATTCCAAACGTGTTGAAAGGACGATTAGGTTATGCAGTGGACTCTAGAATTGATTCAACAATTGGAGAAGGCTGACAACACAATCACCCAGACCATAGATCACTGGGTGGATAGTGTGATAGGAGGATTTGTAACAAAATTCGCAATCAATCAGTTCATATCCTACTCTGAAGCGGAGAGGAGGTTCTTCAAGGGATCCCAAGGTAATTTCTTGTGAACATTGCCGCTACTGATTAAAATATTACTATGCGAAAAAGGAATTTTGTGCAGCCACACCAAATGAATGACCTCTGATCAGGGTAAGAGTACAACACAAAGTGGTAAGTACTACAAAGTCAATCGAGAAGGGGATAGATCCGTGTACAGCCCCTTAAGAGATCCATCTATGCACGAGGAACTATTCCTCCGGCTACACCATCGTCGAATCAGCATAATGGCAAGAACTCCCATACCCTCTGCCACTACTAGAAGAAGATATGGCCACACACATGAAGCTGCCCACCTTCAAGGGTGTGGGGGATGAAGACATGGACTGATTTTGGTTCGTAGCAGAATCAATATAGACTGCGCAGAATATTGCTAGCGATGTCGTAAAAAGGGCACAGCTAGCCCTAGCCTTTGAAGGAAGGGCCTTGGAATGGTTCATGGGGTACGTGGGCCAACATGTGGATCCATCAATACAAGAAATTAGGAATGCTTTAAAAAAATAGTTTCAGAATCCTAATTCCTACGCTCAATTGGTGGTTGAATTGAAAGACTTTAAACAGGGACCCACTGAGTCTGTATGGGAGGATGATCAGTAGATAAATAAGGTTATCAGAGATGGGTAATTTAAGTATGATGATAGACATCACAAGGAATGGTTCATGGCCATGCTATTACCTCACCTGCACGGGCCTATGGTTCAGCAAGCGATTGATACACAAGAGAAAGCCTTGGAGATTTCCATGAAGCTAGAATTTGCACCAAGATATGATGCCCAGTTTGGGGTACATCAGATCTAGGGACATAGCAAGGAAATGCACCTTGAAATCCATAATTTTTGAAACGAGTGAGGAAAAGAAGCTAGTCCAGACGTTTGGTGCATAAGATGCAGGGTTTCAAGCCACACCAAGCATCAGTGCCCTCTACTGGTAGACTACATGCAGGCTGGGGGGCCCAACCCATTGTGCCCTAAAGAGACTGTGGGACCAAGCACCC
Source organism: Pinus albicaulis (assembly GCA_034641835.2). NCBI lineage: Eukaryota > Viridiplantae > Streptophyta > Pinopsida > Pinales > Pinaceae > Pinus > Pinus albicaulis. The sequence goes on along the minus strand of CM076580.1, from coordinate 1,375,173,953 downwards.
CCACGTTATGGTGCACTGACTACCACATATATGGACTACATGATACCAACCTTTGCCCCCGTCTTGGTGCCTATGTTTCATAGTTGAAGCAAAAATAGTGTTGATTCTGCTCATATGTGGGACATGACGAACACAACTGCTAGACATATGACTTAATGATAGACAGAGGAAACATGTACAGGGTATAGGCTGACCCTTCATCACCACTATCCCCCTCAGAACGAGGAGGATCCCCTGCCAGAGGTCGGGGGGGGAAGAGGTGGAAGTGCAGATCGGGGAAGAGGGAAATTGATTTGCTATAATTCTGGAGAAGTAGGGCACTTCGCAAGGGACTGTCTGAACCCTACATGACAATATTACAAATATTGTAGACAATTGGATCATGTGATCGAATATTGTCTGGTACTGATAGAAAAGATGCAGGAAAAACAGCAAACACCAAAGCGAAATGTACAAAGGGCTAAGGCAGAACCACGTGATGAGGAACCCAGTATTAATGTCATTACGCGCAGTGGCATGGTTACTCAAGCAGCTGAGGAAAGAGCTGCGGCTGAACCCCTTATCCAAAAATCCACCATCAAAAATGAAAGCTTGGACCTACAGAAGGAGAAAGAAACCTTCCTAGAATCTCACAAAGACTTTACCAAAAACGAGGCATCTACCTCCAAGGCTCCAACAAACCTAAAAGAAGACGAAGAAGTTAAACCATTCCTACAGGCATGTATGAAGTTACTATGCAACCAGAGGGCAGTATAAAATCTTCAAGAATTAATAGACAACTGCGCAAAAAGGACTAACCCTCCAACAGAAATTAAAGGTGTCCACAAACTTTATAGGCATAAGAAACGCACTAGTTGGGAAATGTGGCTAACTGCACAGATTGGCGATTATGAAATGGATCAGGTCATCCTAGATTTGAGATCCGATGTGAATGTCCTACCCAAACAGAATTGGCAGAGGATGGGATAACCTAAGCTGAAATGGTCTACTATGCAGCTGCGCATGGCTAACCAACAGAATATCATACCATTGGGGAGACTATCAAATATTATGGTAGATATTGCAGGAGTTATCGTATACACAAATTTTTAGGTAATTCAAATTTTAGAGGATGTGGACCCTTATCCTGCGCTCCTAGGACTGGACTGGGCTATAGACATGGGAGGCATTATCAACTTGAAGAAAAGGAGCATGGTTTTTTAGAATGAGGGTACGAGATTAATAGTCCCTCTAGACCCAGCAAAAGGAGAGCGGTATACAGAACCCGTGCATGAAGAAGACGATGTGGATCATATCTATAAAATAACTTCCCGAGACAAGGATTGGATTAACCCTACGGCTGATGGAATGCTTTGCTGGGAGAAAGACAGTGAATTTCTCTCTGACTCTAACGGGGAGATCAAAAATTGGCAGAACCGGTTGCATGATGAATCTACGCTAAAATGTCTTAGGATCACAAACAGCTTCCGATGTATCTCCTCAAAGGTAAGAGATTTGCTTTACTTTGATGATTCTGGTAGTATTAGGGATTTTCTTAGAGCATTCGAAGCAAAATTCGCAAGGGAATGAAGAATGTGGGCGCTTAACCTAGCCATGCGTGCGACCCCTACGCGGTGGTGGGAAACTCATAAGGGGACTTTTCAAAATTGGGAGGAATGTCACAGGATGATGATCCTATGATTTTAACCCTCGGTTCACCTACACATGGATATTTTCCTTGGCCAAGGGGACCCGCGCAAGCAATTTTCCTCGTGGATGGAGGTGTGGGGTGACAGGACCTGGGACAAATGGTTCCACCTGTTTATTCATACCTTGGGACCAATCCCCACCGCATGGTATTTGGATGCAGAGCTACATCAGCACACCCGCCACTGGGATACCATGAGGGATGATTTTGTGGGGATGTTTGAATTGATAGGAGGAATTGAGGAATTAGACGAAGCCCTGCAAGACATAGATTCTCTAGTATTTGATGGATCACGCCCTCATGTGGAGTATGGGGAACCAGCTTGGGATACGCAGATGTGGGATATTGCTAACTGTTGCAATCTAACAATGGAGGAATGTGACGAAGACCCGCAAAATATCACCATCCCAGAATCTGAGGGTGAACGAGCATTTTTTGGACCCCCACTGCAAGTCGTCGATGTGACCAAGCCTCTTAAGCTAAGGGAAGTCAACATTGGAACAGAAGAACAACCTAAGCTGGATAGAATTAGGGATTACTGGGATGATGATACCATTGGGAAAGTTGCAAAACTTCTCACGGAGTACCAGGATCTGTTTTCCATGAAATTTTCAAAACTCAAAGGTATCACAGGGGACCTGGGGGTCATGCGAATCACTTTAAAACCAGATGCATGCCCTGTCAAGCAGCTACCTTACCGATTGAACCCCAAGTATAATCAGAAATTCAGAGAAGAAATCAACAAAATGCTAGCCGCAAGTATCATTGAACCAATAGAACAGTCAGATTGGGTAAGCCCTATGGTGGTCCAAGAAAAAAAGACTAAAGGAGAAATAAGAATTTGTGTTGACCTGCGTAAGCTGAATGATGCTTGTGTACATGACCCCTTCCCTACACCATTATCTGATGAAAGCCTCGACAGTGTAGGAGGGCAGGAAGCATACTCGTTCACTGACAGGTTTTCAGGCTACCATCAGATCAGGATTGCACCTGAAGATTGCAGCAAAATAAATTTCACCACAAAATGGGGACCCTTCCAATACACTGTCATGCCCTTTGGGCTAAAAAATTCTAAGATATATTAGGACTTGGATGTCTCAGTCAAACAGCTGAATAATACCCTAGAGAGTGTCACTGTTGCTATAGAAGGCCCAACTTCACAAAAATTGGTGGACATTGCGCAAAACGCTGCCACGCAGAACGAAGGAGTGTGGCCCCCTCTGGTCGATGAAATCAAGTAGCTCCAGGAAAATATGCAAAACCCATGGCCGATATGACTCAGGATGAGTCACAAGATTGTGTTGGGGGCTTGTTGGAACAAGGTCCCCTAGCTACGTTTTTTGTATATATTTTTTGTAGTAATTAGTCTAGCGTAGGGGCTTTGGGGTGGGTCAAAGCTGCCAATGTATTGTAACGGGTCAAAGGGTATACCTAGAGTCCGAAAACCACGGTTTGTGGACCACAGGATAGTTTGAGTCTAAGAAGAAGGAAGATAGATGCTAATTACGAACTATTGAGATCTGTTTTGGGTAGTATTGGGTAAGGACTTCTGCTGGCTATGTGCGCGGAGATCCTCAGTCCTGCTGTGTGCGGACCCCGCTAGCTGTGTGTGCAGGTTGTGACTTGGGTTTGTAACTTGGTTTTGGATTTTAATGAATGAAAAATCTGTTGAAGTATCTCTATGTTACCTGAACTAGCTGCGTTTACTATTGAAGTACCTCTGCGTTATCTGAATTAGCTGCGATTATGTCTGTGTTATCTGAATTAGTTGCAATTTTGTTATTCTGTGATGATAATTACTAATGTGCACGTGGATGTGAAGGTGTTGTTAATATTTGCTTAATAATAGTATCTTTGTTTAAGTTTACATGATGTATATATTTTTAAGGGCTCGGAAATAAGATTTATTTTGTGCGAACCAGATAGATCTTAACAGGACTGCCTTAATTACCTGCTTTCTCCCAGGGTGCAGAAACCTGGTTCCAACACCCACCCATACTACTTCGGGTGAGACCTTGGCTTGTGAAATTAGGTCATTGCCGAAAGGGCTAGTAGTATAGGGGTTTGTTGGCAAACCTTAAATCTGAACCTGGGTCAGGACCCCTTAAGCCAACACCTTGCATTATTTCTCCAATCCAAGTGAATAGTAGAGTGATCCAATCATGCTCCAAGAATTCTCTAAGTGTGAAAGAGTATGAGAGAATGAGAGAATGAAATGAGAGCTCCAAAACTGAACTGAAAAAAGGTTGTGAACTGATCCTTAGAAGCCTTTTTCTCATTGAGGCCTCTATTTTCTTAATTTTCCTTCAATTACCTCTCATGCAAATATGTGTCTCTCCACCTTATTTTTCTCCTATTTTCCTGTATTTCATAAATAAAATGACAATTATTGCCACTTTTCATTTTCTAATTCGTTTCCCAAATTCCATAGCCATTAATTAATCACAAGTGATAACCATCACTATGTTTTTACCAACATTCATCTTGGAATATGTGTCCCATGACCTTGGTATTACTTTATTTATATGGAAAATCAACCAGGGGTTGTTACAAACCCCTCCCCATTAGGGGAACACCGTCCTTGGTGTTCTATGACACCTATGACCAACAAACTGCTAAAAAAAAAACATACTACCATGGAGTTTTATAACATAGCTTGATGCAATATTTACAATGAACAACTACTACAATCCACGACCAAAAATATGACAATAATATTGCTTATTGGAGCTTTAAAACACAACTCATTACAATATTTAAAACAACATCCATATATACATATACATATACCAAAAACTCATTTTCTTGAACCAGCAAATAATAAAGGATATAAAGTCTGCATTTGATCAACCATCTACCATGTAGCTTCATCGGGCACAAATTTCTTCCACTGCACTTTAACCTACTCGATTTCTATATTCTTAAGCATGAATTTTTTCCACTGCAATATGCATTGTGGTTCTGGCTATAGAATTCTCCCTTTGGTTCCACCTCCAATACATAACATTCAATCACATGATCAACATCCTAGACATACTTCTTAAGTAATGAAACATGGAAAACATCGTGGACTTTCATTATTTGAACCAGTGCAAGTCTGTAGGCCACTCATCCAATCCTCTCAAGGATCTTGAAAGACTTGCAATACCTAGGTGTCAAATTGGCACATGACCTAATCCTCAAGGATATCCTCTTAGGCTTGATGTGCAATTATACATGATCCCCAACCTAAAACTCGTTAAATAAGTTGTGTTGATTTGCATAACTCTTCTCTGTATCTTGTATTGCCTTCAAATTCCTCTTAATAACCTAAATTTATTGTTCCATCTATGCCAACATATATGTTCTAATCAGTACCCTTTTCACTAGATCACTCCAGTTTATATGAGTATTACAACTTTTCCCATGAAGAACCTTGAAGAGACTCATCTTCAAGGATTCCTGATACCCATTGTTATATGAAAACTCCACCAGTGGAATATACTCTTCCTACCACCTTTGTTGATGCATGAAATACATCCTCAACATTTCTTCAAGAATCTTATTGACCCTCTTTTTTTGTCGATCTGTCTACGGATGATAAGTTGTACTGAAACTACAAACAAATTTTTCCAAAACCTGGAAGTTAACTTGGAATCTCTATCAAATACAATCTTCTTGGGAACACCATGAAATCTCACTATCTCCCTGATGAAAACCTGTGCTACCTTGCTAGCTGAATTCATATACTTAACTACAATGAAGTGTGCTACCTTACTTAACCTGTCAACCAAAACCATGACTCAAATCATGTTTCTTTTATTTCCTCGGTAAACGTGTAATGAAATCCATGTAAATGACCTCACATTTCCACTCTAGGATCGAAATCAGCTATAATAAACCACTTGGATGCTTACACTCTGCTTTTACCTGTTGACAATCTAAACATCTCGCAACAAACTCAACCACCTTTTTCATCAAGTTTGACCAATGATAGAATTTCTTTACTATTTTTAATGTCTTATGATATCCTGGGTGACCTTAATACGAATTGACATGAAACTCCCTCAAGATATGCTTCTTGATCTAACTATCATCTGGCTCATAAATATTGTTCTTGAATCTAATCAAGAAATCTATTGTGATATGATTCTCCTCATCGCTATTACCTTCGCCCTGTGGTTGTAACATATCCCTCAATTTTTGATACCTTTCATCATGATTTCCTTCCTACAATATCCACTCCTACAATTTTGTCCCATAGGAAATCACTGTTGCATTTTGATTCACCCGCACTCTTCTACTAAGAGCATCTGCAACTCTGTTCTCCTTTCCCTTAATGCACCTGATCTCAAAGCCAAACTCACTAAGGGTATCCAGCCATCTAGATTGTATGGAATTCAGATTGGGTTGGTCAAACAAGTACCTCAGTCCAATGTGATCACTCATAAATATGAGTCTCTTGCAAACAAGATAATGTCTCCACATCTTCAAGGCATGAATGATAAATGCCAACTCAAGATCATGAGTCACATAGTTTTTCTTGTGCTCATTCAACTTCCTTGACTCATAGCATGCTACTTGTCCTTCCTGCATCAGGACACCACCAAGTGCTCTCTTTCAAGCATATACACATACCACAAACTCTTTGTTAGGATCTGCAATCTTCAAGACTAGAGTATTTGTAAGAAAATGCTTCAATTGCTCAAAAATAACTGCACACTCCTCAACCCATTCAAATGTCTTCCCTTTTCACTGCAAAGATGTAATAGGATGGGAATTATGTGAGAATTTCATGATGAACCACCTATAGTAACCTGCTAATCCTATGATTGATCTGACCTCATCTACATTCCTAAGAGTTTCCCACTCCATGATAGCTCTAATATTTTCTGAGTCCACTACTATACGTTCCTTGGAAACAACATGTCCCAAGTAATGAACTTTTGTCTTAATGAAACTACACTTTCTAAGCTTGGCATACCACTGATGTTTTCTGAACAATTTTAACACTATTACCAGGTGTTTAACATGTTATTCCTCATTATTAGAATATATGAGTATTTCATCAATGAACACTATCACAAACTTGTCCAGATAAGGACGCAACACATTATCCATCAAACACATGAAAGTAGTTACAGAATTAGTAAGACCATAAGGAAATAATAAAAAGTCATAATGCCCATACCTGGTACGGAATGTGGTTTTGTAGATGTCCTCTTCCTTGATGCATACCGAAAGATGTCCTAATCTCAATTCAATCTTCGAGAACATTGTTGTTCCCTTCAACTGATCAAACAAGTCATCAATCTACGTAAAAGGATACTTGTTTTTTAAAGTCACCTTGTTCAACTGTTTATAATAAATGCAAAACCTGAGAGTACCATCCTTCTTCTTCACAGATAATATCGGTGCAGCCGAAGGTGACACACTTCACCTTATGTATCCCTTATCAATAATTTCCTTAAGTTGAAACTTAAATTCGACCAACTCTTGAATACCCATCATGTAAGGTGCCTTTGATGCTGGTGTTGATCTTGGCATCAAATCAATAGAAGACTCCACTTCCCTGTGAGTTGGAAATAAATCTAAAATATTTGTTGGAAATACATCCTGAAACTACTGCAAAACCGGATACCTCTTCAAGACTTCATCATTCTCAACATCCTTCCCCCTATCACTAGAAATATGAACTGCAAACAATACACACACTTTTCTTCTATTGTTCTTTTCATGCATAGTTGTAACCATTCTCACTGATGTAGGCTTCTTCTTACCATACAAGATTCTTCTTTCTTCATCATCATTGAGGCACTCAATAGCCTTATCATAGAAATCTACCTTAGTCATGTGAATGTACAATTAATCCATGCCCAAAAGCATATTGTATGATCCCCTTCAAACCACATTTAAATGTGTTGATGTATGCATGTTCCTCAGCTCAAATGCACAAGAACTCACCCAATGATGAACTTTTTTATTGGTACTTGTATCCAACTGCACCAACGAATAATTTTCATGCACTTCTTTATTCAAGCAACACTTATCCACCAGGTTAGGATTGATAAAACTGTAGTTATATCTAGGTTCAATCAAAATAGAAACAACATGATCACAAATATTACCTTCCATTATGCCTAATGATCAGCCTGCCTAGTATCCAATGTTGCATAAGTCTGAGGAATGATCTACCCAATATCTCCAACTGTTTGTGCCTCTTGAGCACTATAAATCCCCGTTAACCTTTTATTTATGTTGAAGTATGATCATTGTTTACCAAAATATACTTAATCATACTTACCAAAATAGTGATATATTTTGGTCATTAACCTTTCTTCGGTAGAATTAAGTCAACATATTCGTAGGATTCTCGGCAAAGTTTTGGGATTTGTTGTTGCTTCTAGGGGTATTCCAAATGAGAGCATTTTGTGTAGCATTGAGGAGGGCATTTGAGGTTTACCTTTAGACGAAAAAGAGGCACTTAGACAGGAATGCTCCTTGATTCTAAGAAAAGATAAACCCCCTAAATGTAACCTTAGCAAAGAGGAGATAGGCACTCTTAAAGCCCTTCGCAACAACAACGATATTATTGTCCTTAAGGCGGACAAGGGTGGGGCTGCTGTTGTTTTAGATAAGATAGATTATATTAGGAAAATGAAGGAGCATCTCGACTACAACAGCTACAAGAAGTTGGAGTCCAACCCCTTGCCAAAGGTCTTAAGAGAAGTTAAGAAGGCAATCTCGAACTCCCATATCGATGATAAGTTGAAGAAGAAATTGACCCCCTCTTGTGAGATCATTCTGAGAATTTATGGGCTTCCTAAGATTCATAAATACGGGGTTCCCCTTAGACCAATTTTCAATACCATTTGATCCCCCACCTATGAGCTGGCGAAATATGTTGCAAAAATTCTCAAACCTCTCGTTGGGAACACTGAATCCTACATTAATACTCTAGTGACTTCGTTAGACTTATAAAAGAAGAGAGGGTTGAGGAGAGCGACATCCTTGTAAGCTTTGATGTGGTTTCACTGTTTACTAAAATCCCCTTAGATGAAGCAGTGAAGGTTACTAATGAGGTCACGGATCCTGAAACAGCCAAGCTTGCGGAGATTTGTTTAAGATCCACCTTCTTCAGCTTCCAAGGAGAGTTATATGAGCAAGTATCTGGTGTCACAATGGGATCACCACTCTCCCCTATTGTGGCCAACTTATTTATGGAAAGCTTCGGAAAGAAAGCCTTTGCCTCCTTTCCCTTAAGTCCAGCTTGGTGGAAAATATTTGTCGATGACACTAACATAAAGTGGTCGCATGGTAGGGAGAATCTCGATAAATTCTTCAATTACCTCAACTCAATTTCCTCGGAAATTAAGTTTACCAGAGAGATGGAAGAAAATAGGAGCATTCCTTTCTTGTATGTCCTAGTTACCAGAAAGGAGGATGGAATATTAGGGCATCAGGTTTATAGCAAGAAAACCCACACTGAAAGTTACCTTCACATTGAGTCTTACCATCATCCTGCTCAGAAATTTGGCTTCCTAAACACTCTTGTTGTTAGAGCCCTGAGAATTTCCGATGAGGAGAACCTTGAAGAAGAGCTCTCTCACCTAACATTTGTTTTCTCTGGTATAGCGTATAAGGAAAGAGAAATCAAAAAATCCATAAACAGAGAAAAAGGTATTGTCGTATCAAAGAGACGCCAAGAGCCGCAGGAGAACGGTGGAAGGGTTTTTCTACCATACATCAAAGGTGTGACAGACAAGATTTCCAGGGTTTTAGGTAAGAGTGACATTTTTTCTCAATTCTCAGCTACAGGAACCATTAAAAAAAAACATGCGCTCAATCAAAGATAGCATTAGTCAGGGGCTGCTTAAAGGTGTTTACAAGATTGATTACTCATGTGGGAAAAGTTATATCAGTGAAACTGGGCACTCTCTTCAAACAGCATGGTGTCGATATTAAACATGAGTGAGCTTGAACCTCGGCCCTTGCTGATCACTCCTCGAAAACGAAACATCACTTGCGTCTTGAGGATGCTAAAATCATTGCAAGGGAGGAACACTATCAGAGATGAAAGATTAGAGAAGCAGTGGAGATTATATAACACCCGCATAACATCAACAGGGATGTAGGATTCGAGATTAGTGACAGTTGGCGGCCTCTTATTAGACAGATTTGCTCATTAGGTTCGTCCGCTTGCCAGGTATAAGTTCGCAGGTTTGCTTCTTCTCCTTTTAGTAAGTAAGTAGTTTAGGGTCATGTAGGTACAAAGCATTTTATTTCACTCACTTGTAATAATTATTTATGTTGATTAATATTTATACTATTTATAAAAATTAATCAATTAAATCATAATTATTATCAGTGAGGGGAAGTTAAATTTCAAATATTTCGTTAGAAGTAAATTATAAATTATAATAACTAGGATTCAAATAATTTATAGCAACTTATTAGGTTTTAATTAATTATATTAATATTCATTAATTATTATCATTTATTTATTAACTTATAAAAAAGTTAGGTTAGCAATTATAAACCTCAAAGGGTAATTAAAATATTTTTAACAATAAGTTAGACCTTAGTTAAAAATAAAATAAAAAAATTTAGACATTAAATATCTTAAAAAAATTTAGACATCAAAATAAATAATTTTAGACATGAAATAAATAATTAAAATTAAAATAATATTAGACATTAATATAATTAATTAAAAGTTAAATAATTAAAATATTAGACATTAGACATAAAAACTTTTAGACATTAAATTAATTAGACATAAAAAAAATTTAGACATTAAATTAATTAGACATAGAAATTTAGACATTAGACATTAATAAAAAAAAATAGACATTAAATTAATTAAAAATTAAATAATATTAGACATTAATATAATTTATTAAAATTTAAATGATATTAAACATTAGACATTAAGAAAAAATTTAGACATTAATATAATTAAAAAAACTTTTAATTAATTTATTAAAAAATTAAATAATTTAAGCACTTAGGTTTTTATAAAAAATTAAAATTTAAAGATTTAAATATTTATTAAAAATTTGGTTATTATTAAAATAAAAATTTTTAAAAATAAAAATATTTTATTTAATTAATATTGTTATCTATTGTCGGCTCCTCTCAAGCATCATATTCCTTCACTATTTATACCTTGACTTTTTGCGACCTTCTTTCATTCTTCATTCTTGTCCTGATGATGGATCCCCGTTGGGATTCGAAACGTCGACCAATGTTTTATGATGATATAATCTTATATTATTTTATTATTTCCACTATTATTTTATTAGTTCCTTAGGAGGCCTATTTTAGACCTCAAAATTCCCTAATGACTTCTTTTACAGAACTACATTCTCCTTTTTACCTGCATCTTGAGGACTTCCTTACTTCTTATCCCACTTTCCTTTAGTCTTGTCATTACCTTTAAAAATTTTCTTAGGTTTTAACTTATGCTTAGACTACTCATAATAATGCTTCAACTTCCCAATGACTTCCTCCAATGACTGAGGCTAAACATGTTGAGAAATCTAGGGCATTTTCTTTGGGATATTTCTCTTTATTAGTTACTACTTGTGAATGAATTTTTAATTATTCATATTAGGATCTTCTTCTTATTAGTGTTCTTCTTCATCAAACAGTAACTAATGCATGAACATAAAATATAGAAGAGATACAACATGTAGGCTATGAGCCAGGCCCAAAGTCTCTCACTCTTTAAGATGAAAACCCGCACAAATTCTTCTTATAGAGATTCCAATTGATGAATTCCAAGACCATAACCCTTGACCTAGAGGCCACTCCAAGACCAAGGAATTATATTTCTCCTCTTCCTCTTTGATATCCTTATCATTGAGATACCATTGAGATCTCTTCACTGCACTGTGATAACATTGCACCAAACTATGATATCACTGCACCGAACTGTGGATCCCATTGTAGTACCGAGCTGTAGCTAGTTATCGTCGAGATCTTCATTAAGACTGGGATATCATCACAATATCATATTGACCTATTACTGAGCCACTTTACTATTGCAATTTTTTCACCATAGCATGAATAAAAACATCAGGTATCACCTCATTCATGTAGATCAGAAGACCCCCTGATATTACCGAGCATATTTGTATCATTGAGTATTAATACTCTTGAAACATTGAATCTGTTGCATCATCTGAACTGTAATTACCTCTGATAATCATAGAGAAAACAAACTGTAATAACCATTTGAAACTGAAGATCTATCCAAACAGTGTTGTCCTTCTTTGGTGACCCTAGCCGCATATAAATACTAGTTATGTCTCCATAAATGATCCGGCCTATACTTCTAAATATGTGTGTCTATTTATGTTGATCGGACATGAATATGATGTGCATCTTTGAGCCTGACATCAAGAGGAGAATTTTCTTGTCTTGGATGCATTTCTGAACATCTTCTAAGTGTAACACGGCTTCATTTACATGACTCTAATTATATTTATGACAAGATGACAAAATCCTTAAGACATCAACAATAAGTATTTGACCTATAAATAAAATTATTTCTCATGAAACCCATGATGCAGGTAATACAATAAATACATTTTATTTCCTTTGTATCTTCGTTACGTAAAATCATAATTACATGTCATTATGAAGAAATAACCTAGTTACACTTTTCAACACTCCCTCTTAACTATGGAGGTATTCATAATGGTACTTGGTCATTCTCAATCTGAAGAATTTCTCATAAGAAGAATCAAATTGGTAATCCATATGTATAACATCATGTCAACCAGCATTGTCACATAACAAGGCCTTGACTAACATATCGATATCTCCACAAGATCAGAGCACAATATTGGTGATACTAATGACTTCTAATCATCATTATCATCTCTCAAGGTACATACCCCACCAGGGTGTTCACAAAGTATGACCTTATTTGGACTAGTCTTATCTTGGGTAGCTACTCCTCAAAGAATAACGGTCCATGACTACTCTTGTCTTGAATTCCCTATCTCATTCTCAAAGAGTATTGGATGTCAGATGGTTACCTAATCTGCAATTTTGTCTTCCCAAGTGAAGACCATAATTATGTGTCTATCTCTCATCATGGCCTTCACTAAGACTTACGGTTGTTAGTCCTAGTCTAGTGCATGACACATGATATAGAGAACCACAACTGTCACTCCCTCTTAACTAGGGATTACCAATCCATTCCATAAAGGAATGTACTCATTCCTACACAAGGAATGTACCTAAAACCCCTCTTGGCTTAGGAATTTTCCAAGTTTCTACCAAATAAGAAACTTATCTCTAGGCTCCCTCTTATTCAAGAACATGCAGCAGCTCCTCGGGTGGAGATGATGGGACAACCAGCTACTTGAAAAAATCCTCCTAACCATGTCATGAAATTCTATGCATTATCTCGGAGTCTTCATGTTTTGGGATCTCTTCATAGGGAACATACCATTCATCACTTTCATCCACGAGTTATGTTATCATTCCTTTTTATTGGAGACTGATCCATCAATATTTCATCTGACCTTGCTTCACGTCATGCTGCTATCTTCATACCATATTTATTCAAGGATATTTCATCCTGCCACGTGATTATCAATGGTGGAATACATCTACTTCCCTTTGGAATCCCTGGATAAGCCCATCTAGATATAGTTCAAAATAAATATTAACATTTGAATCAAAATTACCTTTGTGATGGTCATTCATCATGACATCTTCCTGTAGGTATTAGCATCATGCATACATGTTAACATATATCCAAAATATATCCATTGTCAAGGATCTCTATATTTTTCGAGACTTTCATCAAAGTCTTCGTATCTTTCTGGGATATTTTTCAGTCAAATCATCTTGGTCTACTAGGATGTTGATTTCCTTTACCACGGTTGCATATCTCATCTTCCTTCCTTTCTCCACACATTTCATTCTCAAGATCTTTCCAATCATAGTTCCTTGATTGTAGGCAACCACCTCATATTTTATATGAGGACATATTGTGTTGATTTCATCTATTGTTAACCATTACTTTCGGCCTCCTTTCAGAGGAGGAGATTCTTTTCATTTGATCATGCTTCTTAAGCTAGAATAACTGATCCATATTACCTGAAACCATACGACATGATATTATAATATTAAATACAAGCATACATACCTCATTTACCTTCAGTTCATATAGGATTATTTCAACAGCTTTCTTGATTGAAAGATCTTCAACCCCTTGATTTTCTTCATCTCTTATGCAATCATACCATCATCCCATGAATTTCAAAAGTTGGAGTTCCTAATGAAACACTTGCTTCCTCTCTAGATTGGTGTACCCTTCGATGAATATTCCATCAGAGAATTTTGAGGATCTTGCATATCCTTATCCAGCAGATGTTTCCTTTTGATGTATTATGAGCCTTGCCCTAGATGACTTCTTTCTTTCAATGAAATTCCCAAGAACTATATCCTACATATTTGATTGCCATGGATTTTTTTCCTTTTGTCCTTTATGATTACATGGTGATTTCATGAGCTCTTGTTTCTAATTTTCCCAAGATGTCACACCGCATATTATTAATCCTATAAAAAAATACTTAAGAGCTATACGAAGACCTTTCGTGAGGGAGACTGTCTCAATCATGGCATAGATCTCTTACTCCTTTCCTTGTTCTTATTCGGCTTCCTCCATCTTTCCGGTGATATGAGATTCCCTTTTGTAATGTTCATAACTTTTCCATGGCTAATGTTGTGTTCTTCTATTTTTTCTGAGGATCAAAATTTTCTTTCCTTTCTACAAATGTTCGAGTCCCTTAACCTTCAACAAGTTTTCCCAGAAATTTTATTTTTATAGCTTGCATAGAAACCATAAGTTTTTGAATGAGGTAACTTTCTTGTCCCATGGACATTTGTTACCTTACTCACCAGTTAGAATAGCGATGATTAACATTTTATCATTTCTCTGGATCTCATAATTGATATTTTATGAAGATATTCCTTAATTTTTATGTAGATCAGGTCTAAGTTATATGACCTTATTTACTACATCTTCAGATAATATATCTTCTAGCTTATCATATATCTCTTTTATGTCTCCACTTATGCTACATATTTATGAGGGGACCTTTGAATGATTTCATAAGAATCCTTTGAGACCTTTGATCCCTTTACATGTATTCAGATAATTCTTGACCTTTGGATACTTTTTCATAGATATGATAAATGAATTCACTTTATTTGAGGATTGTGTCTATCCTCCCTTTTACATGCAAGAAACTTTGATGACCCAACCAGCTTATATATCTCCTTGAAACTACAAAGTAATTTTATCGAATTTGATTATAGAATAAAGGATACTTACTTGGCATATGAAGATGAAATCTTCACCTTTGTCACTTTGATGGTGGTTGAAGAAGATGTATTGATTCTACTTTGGGATGATATTCTTCCAAATGAAAATTCCTTCTTCAATAAGGGAGATTGCTCCTTTATATATGGCTACCTTTTCTAATGGTGATTGTTGAGGATAATTTGATGCTTCCTCAGATGATCGTTTTCAAGGATAAAGAAGTGGACCTTGCTTCAAGGAGAGGGAACTTGTATTATAACCTTTGAATATGATGACATTTCCTTTAGTATTTTAGTATTCAATATAATTTTAATTTCCTCTTGAACTAGGCCTACTTATTCAATGCAGATCCACCTAGACCTTATGGCACCAAGTCATCATTTCTGCACCTAATATTGAACCCTTTTATAGCATCGAGTTGTAGCTATCCTGTTTCCAAACTGTGTTTCTCTATCAGCACTGAGACTTCTACCAATACTGAGTTAAGAGTGTCATATGATTGAGATAGTGTTATAGCATTATACCACATAGCTACTATACCATTGTAATATTCAATCACAAATATTATCATATTATTGAGTATCACTTCATCGAACCATTATGTCACTGTAATATAAGCTGCAAGTCAACCAAACTACACCGATAAAACTTCGTTGTGATATAATGTTGAAACAGTAAGGAGATGTCGTTGTTGTGTCATTAAAAACTTTTCCCATGTTCTATGCTCCAATTTGAACTGTGATCTTGAGATTCCACCGAGATTGAGTGTGTTCCTTGAGTGTCTCTCAAATTATATGCCCTTCCTTGATTGTCACCTTAACTCTGATACCATGTTGAGAAATATAGGGAATTTTCTTTACGATATTTCTCTTTATTAGTTAATGCTTTTTAATGCATTTTTACTTATTCAGATTAGGATATTCTTCTTATTAGTTTTCTTCTTCATCAAACAGTAACTAATGCATGAACATGAAATAGACAATAGAAATAGCATGTAAGCTATGATTCAGGGCCAAAACCTCTCACTCTTTGAGAGGAAAACCCACACAAATTATTCTTATAGAGATTCCAATTAATGAATACCAGGACCATAACTCTTGACCTAGAGGCCACTCTAAGACCAAGTCACTAGACTTATCCTCTTCCTATTTGATCTCCTTATCATTGAGATACCATTGAGATCTCTTCGTTGCACTATGATAACATTGCACCAAACTGTGACATCATTGCACCTAATTGTGGATCCCATTGCATTACATAGTTGTAGCTAGTTATCACCGAGACATTCATCAATACTAGGATATCATCACAACATCATATTGACCTATTACCAAGCCACTCTACTACTGCAATTATATCACCATAGCATGAAGAAAAACATCAAGTGTCACCTCATTCATGTAGATCAGAACACCTCCTAAGATTACCGAGCATATTTGTATCACTGAATATTATTACTATTGAAACACTGAATCTGTGGCATCATCCGAATTGTAATTACCTCTGAGAATCATAGAGAAAACGATTTACAATAACCATTTGAAACTACAGAGCTATATGAGTTGTGTTTTCCTTTTGTGGTGATCATAGTCGCATATAAATAGTGGTTATGTCTCCATAAATGAGCCAATCTATACTTAGGAATAATTGTGTCTATTTATGTTGAGCCGACATGAATATGATGTGCATATTTGAGGCCGACATCAAGAGGATAATCGTGCTTATCTTGGAGGGATTTATAGACATCTTCTAAGTGTAACACGACTTCATTTACATGACTATAATTATATTTATGATAAGATGGAAAAATCCTAAATACATCAAGAAGAAGTATTTGACTTATAAATAAAATTCTTGTTCATGAAACGCATGATGCAAGTAATACAATAAATAAATTTTATTTTCCTTTGTCTCTTCTTTACATAAAATCATAATAACATGTCATTATGAAGACCATACCTAGTTACATTTTTCAACACATCATACTCAAACTGATCTTTAAATGCTAATGGTAATCCACTGATGAATCTTTAAACCTTCCTCTTCTCATCCTTAAGATATCGCACATATCTTAACAACTCCAAGAACTTAGTCGTATACTTTTCGTTTTTCATAGATCCCATCTTCAAATCGTATAACTCCTTAGCCTTACCGCCATAGTATCTCTCTGAAAAATACTTATTTTTGAAAATTCTCTTAAACTCATGCCAACTCAACTCCTCTATCCTTATTCCTATGACACACTTCACATATTCCCACCAGATGTTTTCTTTTACCTTCAGAAAGAAAATAGTTATCCCAGCTTCCATATTCTATGAATAATCCTACAGCTCGAACAACTTCTTCATCTTGAGCAGCCATGCTTCTGCGTCTTCTAGTTTCCAAATCTTCTTTGAATGTAGGAGGCTTGGCTTTCTTGAACTCATCTAGAAAGTACTGCTTCTCACTCCTCCTGTAAGGATGATAGTAATGATGACCATGATGTCTCTCTGATCCAAAACTAGAATAGAATCCATAACTACTACCTCTCCTATCAGGTGTATCCATCCATCTAGAAACTATGACTATGTCATCCCTATCTAACCTATGTCATCCATGAGACCTAATACCATATGCCCCATTAGTCCTTTCCTCTTGTCCATAATTGATCCATGGTTTTCCCTCTGTTGTCCAGGTAAATCCCCTCTGCGGACAGAGGCGATCCCTCTAGCCCTAGGGTGGGTCTAGCAACTACGGGAACATACTAACATCTACCTTCCTATATTATAAATGAAATTCAGAGCAAGGAAGATGACCTAACTTGTTCTGATGCTATGTTGTCGTCTTCTGTAGAAGCTTCTTGTTTCATTGCTCTTCTCAAGCTCGATACACGCTGCTGCCAATGTTCGATTACCTGTATAGACAGTCAAGATACCACGACAAGCGTAAAATCATGACAAACATAAAACAATTACTATCTATCTAACTAATCAAGGAATGCTAGAAATCTCATTATAAATGTAAACAAGAGTGGAAGATAAACATCAGTTGCATTTAATTATGATAAATACAAGGGGAGTTTACAACCAAACCTTGATGTTGAGGCTCTCCTTCGGCAGGTCTGTATCCAAGCACGTTTGCAACACCCTCACACATAAAGGTCCAAGATCTCACTATGTTCCCAACACAAAAAAACAATCACACTCTACACTATTCTCCCGAAGCTATAATTGCTTCTCGTTTCTATCATCACTAAAGTTGTAGAGCTGAAGGAGGTCTCCTTATATAAAAATGGAGGAGGAGGTTATGGGCTCTCAAATGATGAAAAAAGAGTTTATCCTTTGGAGTAGTTCCTATTTCTTGGGAACAAGAAGCCCAAAGGGGAATTCCTCGGCCATATCCTCAAAACAAACTTCCAGCTCGCCACCTCACGAATCTTCTAGTCACGGAAGCTTTCTTTCTATTTAAAAAAATTTCCAAAAGAGGCTCGGCGCGAGTCCTACATTAAGACAGAGTGTCGATCGATGAGGGCCTCAGTGTAAATCTCTGCTATCGATGCAGGTCAGACACTAAGAGAAAGCGTCGACCTTGAAAACCATGTTTCTATAGGAATCTTTCAGAAAATTTGTAAAGGGAGATTATTTGGAAGAAAAAATGTGGTTCAGGGGTATGTATTCCATGCTTGGAAAGTACACAAAAGTCATTGTATGGGTCCTCCAGGATCGAGGAACGGGGAGTATAGGGACGGTGACAAATTACTCTGTAACAGATGCCCCCTAAAGTATGAAGTCTGAACATGAGTGAGGGGTGAAATTCTTTACAAGTACGTGCAAGGAACCAGATGCTATTATTAGGAGACCTGCAAATCAAGCATAGATACATATACATAACTGAAATCTCTGATGAAAATACATGAATCCATGGTATAGGTGCAGTTATCCATCAAGAAGAGGATCATGTGAATGGATCCTCGGCATGGACACAACCATCCAAATGAAGGGATCATATGAAGCAGATCCACGGCATGGGCACAACCATCCATATAGAGAGGATCAAAACGAGAGGACCCACGGTATGGTCGCATCCACCCGTCTAAAGAATCATGTATATAATCATGAATGACTCATCACTCCTCGCAACTTGGAATTTTTTAATCGAACCCCAAGGTCTTGCGCTCCAACACCACCCGATCAAAGTACAAATTTCAACATGTGAATAGACGTGTTGAAGTCTAACATGCTATAAAATCACTTGATTACCAGTAAATGATGTGAATGGTTAACAAGTGCAAGAGAAACCACCATAATTTCAATGGCTCTCAAGGTACTACTAGTACAATCCACAGAATGTGAATAGTGAGCTGAATTCGAACATCCGTGAAATCACCCGATCTAAGGTCGAGGATGTGAACCTATCATTGAATAAGAATAACTTGCCATTAGGGCATGCAAGCTCTGAGATACAAAAAAGGAGTCTCTAGATTGACTTCTTGAGTAATGAGCTGAAGTCGAAAGGAAGTGATCCGTCGAAGGAGGGTCATAATAAATCCCACATCATCGACATGAAACAGAGGATGTAATATGAGTGTAAATCAAGACTGAAATAGAGGATTAGGGAATGTATAAACTGCAGAAGGATTTTCTCTTGAACATATCGGTAACACAACTCAAGAATTTGGCAGTATTTGACTCAAATAGGATCAGAGTTCATGTTGACAAGATTGGTAATCAAATGAGAGGCAAACGGATTTCCCAAACCCCTGGAGGCAAAGTGGCATAGTGAAGATATCCCAACCTGACACGAACTGCAGATAAGTGTCATGTTCAAGAGTGACATACTACCGACACAACTGACAAATAACTTCCATTTTCCCCCACCATTTCTGGAGAGTACCCCAATTATTTTTGAAAAACAAGATTGAAGGGGATAGCATATGCTTGTGATGTAAGTTTTTCCTTTGGAAAAATCCATCCTAGTACATTTTACGAGCCCTAGGAATGAGGAACTCGAGTACACCATGGTGATGATTTTTGATGTAATTTAGTTTTAATGAGTCTGACAAAGGAAGAATTCGACAACTTTTCATTTTTAGAGAGTTTGAAAAGAAGTAGAAAAGAAAACTCCAGCATGTCCCTTTTCGTAAATAGTCCCTCAGATCCGAAAAGGTAGAAAACAATATCCGAGAGAACCTCTTAGTCGCGATAGGCTAATGTATTCCTTTTTCGTAAATAATCCATCCCAGCACGAAAAAGGGGTAAATGCATATTGGGCAGATGATGTTTTGCAGCCATTTAACAAGTTCAAAACGACAAGAGTCTCGGCAATATTTTCAATTTTTGAGAGTCAAAAAAGAGCTGAAAGTTGACTCCTCCTGGAGGAACGAGTGGTATTTGTTAGCCCCCCTATGAAATTTTTCACAAGCAAATAGGGGGCTAAAATGTTTTTGAGCCCTCAAGGAATGCATCTCCCCTGAAGACACATCATCCTTGAAGCCTCCTTTTGCCTTTGTCCTTTGACAAATCCCCTCTGCTGATTTCCATCATAAAGCCTCTCTGTTTGTGAAGAAATGCCCAAAGGCCTCCTTTCCCCCTTATTTCACCCTCACTTAGCCTCTTTCCTAGTCCCCCTTGTTTCCCTTTCTATTTCCCTTTTTACCCTCTTAACCCTCCCAAAATCCCCTTAAAATTCTACCCTTACCTTTTGTTTAGTCATTTTCCCCTTCCCCTCTCTATCGTTCCCTTCCTTGACCTTCAAATTCCATTTAAATGGGCCAAAACCCACTTTCCGACCTTAATATAAAGGCCTAGCCCCTTTACCACAGTTCCCTAACCACTTCCCACACATGCCCGTGTGCTGGGACCAAGTGCTTAAGTCCCCATGTGCTTATCGCAATCGGAGCATCGGGCGGGTGCAATTCCTTTGCATCAGTGAAAATCCCCGATGTGATTGTTTTATCATGTTAAGTCTTGTGATGTGTTCCGCACCGTTGATCTCCCACAGAGATCAGACGAAGGAGTGCTAATCGCGCCCCTGCCCAATCACTAATCGCAGCCCCTGCCTCCGATCCTCTGATCCACTTCTCCACCGTTGATTCTTCCCGCAGATCGAACGGTCAGCGCTAAATCGCGCCCCGACCTCCGATCGCAATCGCGACTTCTTCCCGCCATCTCCTGATCAATTGCAAGTCCTAACTTCTGATCTCCGATCACCCGTCTCCCCCGATCATATGTGAGTTTTTGATCTGATCTCCGGATCTAACGGCCAGCACTCAATCGCAAACCCCCTCTGATCGCAATCGGAACTCTCAATCGTTGTCACTTTTCTCCCTTTGCGATTGTGATCCTCCGATTTGATCCGGTTCGTCCATTTGATCTAAGATCTGATGGCTCAGCACTGATCGCATCATCGCCCGTCACCCCTCCCCTCTTCCTTCCGATTGAATTTGGGCCGACGATCTGGCCTTATATCCAACGGATATCGCTTACTCACCCCTTCTCTCCGATCGCAATCGGAACTTTTGAAAAGTGTGTTGCGATTGACGCCCGCTCCGATCTCCGATTGCGATTAGACTATGGTCCCACCTCGTACTATCATTCCATCCGCTTCATTGTTTTCCGCCATTTCCTTTGTATTTCACCCCAGGAGTTAACCTCTGGGTTGTTACACTAACAACCAGTTCTTCTGCCACTCTCCATCATTTTCACCGCTCTCAACTTTTCTGCCACCACTCCTTCGGCCTCTGCAGCATTTTTCCACCATTGCCCGAGGTTGTAACAGGGTTATGTCATTGTGCAGGTATCACAGAGAGGCCAATTTAGCGGCCAAACGGGATAGCAGAGACGAATTTAAGGGATTTGAGCCAGTAATTGGAGATTTAAAGTGCTAATCCCGTATTCAAAGGATTAAGGCTCAGCGTGAAGACTAATGAGCGCACCAGCAAGTCATAACTGCGCTACCTAACAGCAGAACATGTTCTCTCCAGAGGTACACCTTCCTACAGCAGTTTCCATGCCGCCTCGAGCCCATAAGCAGTTAATTGCACTGACAGAGCTTCATTAAAGAATGTCTGGTCAGCAGTTATGGAGGTATGGAGAGGCCCGCAGTCTTTAAACTAGTTAACCAGATCCGGAAGGTAGTGCAGAGCTCCAGACAGTCGAAGGACTCCAAATGAACATCAAAGGTCAAAATCGACCTGACAGAGATCTCCGAGCCAGTCTCAGATTACCTACAGCGTTGCATATAGCCATTAAGCAGTATGGGCATGGACACTTCCGCCGATTCTGTCTTAATGAGATCAATTAATTGTCTATCTACCTCTGTTCCTCTCTTATCCTATAAGAATTCCCGAGAACATATTGTAAAGGTTGTTGTTGTTGTTCAGTTTTTAAGCATCTTGATGTTAGAGGGATTCATTAGACTGTTAGAATAGTCTTGGGAGGGAATAGCAGAGTAGTTGTATGTAATAGGCTGGGAGGAGAAGTCTGGACTGTATTAGCCATTGAGCTTATTGTACATGACTGGTTTTGCATCAATTAATCAAAGCACATTTCACAAGATCCTGATCTATTACTATTGGTGATGTTTTTTCCTAACTCTGTTTACTACATTTTTCATAATGTTTCATCTTCCTCTGGTAGGCAACAGAAGTATAACATAGGATTCACCCTTGTTAGGTGCCCTATGTTTCCTGCTCTCCCTACTTTAATGTTTTCTGCTAAATGTGATATCTAGGAATTGGTTTCAGTCGATTTAACCAAGCAGTAGTGATGCTATCGTCGCTTCTCTCGATGTACAACTGGATGGGCCGCCCTCAGACAGCCCTCTTGCTGGGTTTAAGCCTAGAAGGTTGGGGAACACTGGGGATTAGAGTTAGCCTTGTCCACTAGGATCCTTGTGCGACCATCTGGCCTTTCTAAGATCTCTCTGTTAAACTTATCTCTATTTTCCCTGGAGCATGCTAAAGCTAACCTGGAGTTAAATGACCTTTGGTCCGATCTATAAGATGCCCCTATGTCCCTCCTTTGAGAGTTTCCTATGAGTATGTCCAAGCAGGTCTGGAGTTAAATGACCTCTGATTTGATCTATAGACAGAAATTAGGTTGCTTTCCTTCTTTCACTTTCAATCCTTAATGTTCCTTCCCACCATCTAATCTAAAAAGATCCTTTAGTATTAGATGACTTGCCCTTTGGAAGCCTTGGCTAGTGGATGCAAGTAATTTCCTTTCATGACTCCATAGCCCAATGGATGGCACAATTTTGACCTATCCTCCTTGCTGAAATATCCTGCTGCTCTGTTTCCTTTCTTCCCATTGCTTTCCCATTCCATGATCTCTTGGTCAACCCAGCAACCAACCAACCAAATCACTTAAACCCCCCTTTATGCTTCATAACTAGCCTAACATCTCATTTTGAGCTTCAAAGATACAAAATATTCTTTGTTTATTGGAGATATCCCTCTCCGGGTCCAGGAGGGCTAGATCCTAGGGCCCCAAAGTGGTTTAATGTTGTCTTATCTTTTGGTATTTCCAAATCTGCCAAAACATAGGAACCCCAACATAATGGCGACTCCGCTGGGGACTGAGTGCATTTCACCTTAAACATTCTTAGAGGCTCAGAAACTTAGAACTCTAGTTAGGTTGACAGTTAGTCACTCCTTTCTTGAATCGATCTCCATTAGTGAATAAACACCATACTCTTAGACAGAGCCTGGAAAGGGCCAGGTAGCCTCCGGATCTCATCCTCTTTAGGAGGTGACATATCTGGTAAATGCCCTCCCAGTCAATCTCTGGTTGGAGTTTACTGTCATGAGGAGATTCCTGAAAGGTGATAGTGCCTGAGCACTGTGGTGGACAGTGTAACCCCTTAGACATACCTTGAAACCCTCCACCTGGTGACTCCATAGTTCCTATAGGATTAAAGACTCCACTGGTGATCAGTAGGCCTGCTGATTGTCTTGGTTTCACATTAGACTCCACTAGGAGACCAACCTTCGAAACAACATTAACCACAAAAGAAGTAACAAGAAGGGTTGAGCTACTTGGGTAGAATTATAACATTCTGGCTTTTAGAACCATCCACACAAGAGCTTATGCCAACCTTGACCCACCTGAGATAGTTGACAATCCAAAGAGTATCCTCAGGGAAGCTCCTACACCTAAAAGACCAACTATTTCCAGTCACATTTATAGAGCTAATTCTGCACCAGAAGACCTAACGGCTCTATCACATTTTCTCCCTGACCTAGACCTATCAAACATCTTACCTAGAGCTGGGTCATTCAGTCATCCAGACCAGCCGGACCTTGAGCTTCATAGCACACCATCTAACAGTGGTCAAAACACTAGGAACAGAGAAACCCCTCCATCTACACCACCTGATTCGCACTTCCTTCAAAACTTGGGGCTCTCTCACCCTAGATCTGCTCAACAGACTTCTTTTGGTCCTAATATCCCTGTCATCCAAATACCAGCTACTCAAATCAACCCTTTACCTCATCAGAATATCACCATGGCAGCTTGGTATGCACCTCTGGTTTTACCTCAGCCCATGCTGCCCTAACCCAACAATTATCAGTCAAAAATCCCACACTTCACTGCTAAAGAGTTCATAACAGCTCAGCAACATGTAGATAAAATGGAGGATTCCTTTGATTACATGGAGATTGATGATGAATCGATCAAAATGAGAATCTTTGCCCAAAGCCTAGGTGGTGATGTAAAGAAATGGTTTAAGGGCTTACCTCCTGGCAGTATCCCAGATCTTCCTGCATTATACCAGACCTTCATAAACAAATGGGAAACTAGGGAAAACCCTCGCCAACTCCTAGCGGAATACCTGACCCTTAAAAGAAATGTAGGAGAGAGTGTCCATGATTATACCACAAGATTTAACAGCAATTACAATGCTCTCCCTCCACATATGAAACCTCCACAGGGTATGGCCTTAGCAAAATACCCAGATGGGTTTGACGCTGACATGGCCTATGAGCTTAGGGACGAAGAATATGCCACACTGGAAGAGATGCAGAAAGGAGCTGTAAACATAGAAGCCAATTTGATTGAGAAAAGAGCAAGACTAAGGTCTGAGAGGAGGGTAACCTATAGGGATGACAATGTAGCTTCCACATCCGATCCAAACTATGACAAATTGTCTAAAAACGTGGAGAGACTACAACAGATGATGGAAAAAATGGTTGTCATAGTTAGCAATCGGAACAGAAACCAGAACCAGAATCAGAACCAAAACTTTAGAAGGAACAACAACGCTCCCAACAGACAGAAAGAATCAGATCAACAAGTTATTCCCCCATTCCAAAAATTTTTATATGAGGATGAGGGAATTGTAGAAGAGTCTGGAGGGAATGCAATTAACATGTTTGAAACTGAAGACTCAGTCCTTAACTGTGATTCAGGGGAAGACCAACCCTCACCCTCTTATTGGGATGAGGAATGGTTGGAAACTGAAGATTACAGATTAGGATTTGAGAATGCCATGTTACAGGTCAGGGAACAATATGAACTTAGGAGCAATAAAATTCAAGGTACTTCCAAAGCCAAAACTCCTGAGGTAACCATCAAGAAAAGACCTGATAAATCCTCTAAAGCATCTGCTGCAGATAACAAAACAACAGCTGAAAGTTTTGGTAAACACAGAGAAAAAGACAACCAAGTCATGGAAAAACCAAGCCAACCAACCAGCAATACTAGCACTTCAGTTAGTACTCCTGAAACAATCGTTCCCAATCCTGTACATAATGAGACTTTACCAACTTCTTCGGTCACCAAGGTGGCAAATAAAACAGAGTTGAGCATTACAAAGGCCCAGTCCACTTTCAATCTAGAGAGCGAGATTGCAAAAATCAAAATCTCTGTACCATTCTCTGAGCTGGCCACTCAGGATGTATATAAAGGCCAAATTTTGAAAGCATTGAATCTGGGAGAAATAAATGATTCTGTAAACCTGAATGATGACCAACCAGCCCTACTCTTTGGTCCAAAAATTGAGGGAAAGTTTTAGGAGGGGGTAGTTCCACATTTCTATGTCAGTCTCAACATTCATGACAAGATCCTTCATAATGCCATGCATGACTCTGGTGCATCCCACAATCTAATGCCTAAGGTAGTGATGGAAAGGCTAGGCCTGGAAATCACCAGACCCTACAAAGACTTATACTCATTTCACTCTAGTAGAGTAAAATGCCTAGGACTAATCAAAGACTTATGTGTGAGTTTGACCCAGATCCCTGCCAAATGTATGGTCATGGATGTGGTGGTGGCAGATGTGCCACCTAAGTATGGCATGTTATTGTCTAGATCATGGGGAGCCAAACTGCAAGGAACAATGCAGATGGACGGCTCTTATGCCACTATCCCTATATTTGGCCAACTTAGAAGACTGTATAGAGAGTCTTAGATGAAATTCTTAGTCAGTAGCCCTGAGAAGCCTGAGAATTCACCACTGTACTCCGTGCACACTGACCTAGATTCTTTTATCCTTTATAACGACCAATCCTTGGGGGAGTCAGAATCTGGAAACATGGGTACAAACGTAGAGGCTGAAAGCACAGACCTGAACATAATGGCTACCCTGGAAGAAATTGAAGAAGAAAACGGTAGTGAAACCTGTAGAATATGCGGTGGGAGCTTAACTCAGAATGAGCCAAGAACGCAATGCAGTCAGCCCATTAGTCGCATCCTTCAAACTAACGCATCACGTGAAGAACCAGATATCCCGCAACCTAATACAGACCCCCTAGCGCAACATAATGGGGACTCCACTGGGGACGAATCTGAGAGTCCATAACTGCTAATATTTGGTCTATTTCCCATTGTCGTCACCAACATAATGGTGACTCCGCTGGGGAGTAGACCAGTCAGCTTTGATTTGGTAAACTTCTGTGGTGGACAGTAAACTGTAAATCATCCACCTGGCGACTCCACAATTCCTGAATGACAAAAAGACTCCACTGGCGATCAGCAGGCCACTGATTATCTGTGGTTTCACATAAGACTCCACTGGGAGACCATGTCGCAGTACAACATCATCCATGCCAAAGACCCAGTCACTTCGCTAATAGAAGACTCTGAGCAATTTGCAGAAATACATCCGAGCCTCATAGCAGAGTTTCGGTGTGGAATAGCGAGTGTACTGGCAGAAATTGAATGGGAGGACCTTCCAAAGATTATCCCTATCATCTCACCTCTCGATACTCAACCTGCGCTTAAGAAGATGTTCCTTGATTTGGTGGTTGAGAGATATGAGGCCGAGCTCGAAGCCGAGCTCGAACGGTTGAACTCACAGGAGATATCATACGAGTTCAGAGACCCGAGAGCCTTCTTGGAAAGTCTCCCGCCCCCTAAGAATGAAGAAATTCCGCTGTTGTTCGATGTGCAAGTAGAAGATGATTCGGCTCCCAAGAGCCACTTTGAAGATGCAGTGGAAAATGCAATAATCGAAGCTGCCCAGGATGAATACATCCTGCCAGTAATGGCAGGCCAGAAAGAAGAAAGTGTGCGTCATGTTTTCGTTGATCCCGTGGCAAGATACATGGACGCCCTGGTTTGCTCAAATACTCCAGCGTTGATCCTTAGCACGGGCCAGATTCATCAGGAATGGTCGCTACTGATGGTGACCACAGTTTTGGAGAACCACACGCAGAGCACCCTGTGGTTATCTCTAACAGGCAGCCAGTGCTCATATCCTTTTTTGTTACTCCTTGACTGGCTGCATTGGCATTATTGTATCACCTAGAACATCAGGGATTTCCAGTTAGAGTAGGGTAGGTACGAAGTCTGAAATAAATCTCAGTGTGTGAGCATGTAGTTAGTTGTTTTAATTTCCGCAAAGTCCAGCAAGTCAGACAGTCTAATCCTGGCTTGACTGTTTTTCAATTTCTGTCTTAGAATGTAGAGGATAAACCTGCTAGACAGTCTGATCCTAGCAGGTAGTAGTGTAGGTAGAGAAACATATGAGGCCAACAGTCTAATCTGTTCTCATGGAGTAATAAGGGTAGAAGTAGAATAGGTTTATTTTTCCTGTCTGTAGAAATTAATGATGTAAAAGGGTCTGCAAGTCCAAATGCACCCAGAAGAAAAAATGTTAGGACTATAGTGTGGGTAGGTAGTTGTTTGGGAGAATGTTACTGTTGATTTGATGTCTTCATGATTTGTGGCAGCTGTTCAAAGAAAGAAAGGGATGAGCCCAGCAGCAGGCATCTAGCCTACACCAAAGATTTATTCTCTGAATTCTTGACTCCTTCAAGAAGAAGCCATCCCCATGTGGAGCCATTGTTAGCCCCCCTATGGAATTTTTGACAAGCAAATAGGGGGCTAAAATGTTTTTGAGCCTTCAAGGAATGCATCTCCTTTGAAGACACATCATCCTTGAAGCATCCTTTTTCCTTTTTCCTTTGACAAATCCCCTCTGTTGATTTCCATCATAACGCCTCTATGTTTGTGAAGAAATGCCCAAAGGCCTCCTTTCCCCCTTATTTCACCCTCACTTAGCCTCTTTCCTAGTCCCCCTTGTCTCCCTTTCTATTTCCCCTTTTACCCTCTTAACCCTCCCAAAATCCCCTTAAAATTCTACCCTTACCTTTTGTTTAGTCATTTTCCCCTTCCCCTCTCTATCGTTCCCTTCCTTGACCTTCAAATTCCATTTAAATGGGCCAAAACCCACTTTCTGACCTTAATATAAAGGCCTAGCCCCTTTACCACAGTTCCCTAACCACTTCCCACACATGCCCGTGTGCTGGGACCAAGTGCTTAAGTCCCCATGCGCTTATCGCAATCGGAGCATCGGGCGGGTGCAATTCCTTTGCATTAGTGAAAATCCCCGATGCGATTGTTTTATCACGTTAAGTCTTGCGATGTGTTCCACACCGTTGATCTCCCATGGAGATCCGACAGCAGAGCGCTAATCGCACCCCCGCCCAATCGCTGATCGCAGCCCCTGCCTCCGATCCTCCGATCCACTTCTCCACCGTTGATTCTTCCCGTAGATCGAACGGTCAGCGCTAAATCGCGCCCCGACCTCCGATCGCAATCGCGACTTCTTCCCGCCGTCTCCCGATCAATCGCAAGTCCTAACTTCCGATCTCCGATCACCCGTCTCCCCCGATCGGATGTGAGCCGTTGATCTGATCTCCGGATCTAACGGCCAGCACTCAATCGCAAACCCCCTCCGATCGCAATCGAAACTCTCAATCGCTGCCGCTTTTCTCCCTTTGCGATTACGGTCCTCCGATTTGATCCGGTTCGTCCATTTGATCTAAGATCTGACGGCTCAGCGCTGATCGCATCATCGCCCGTCACCCCTCCCCTCTTCCTTCCGATTGAATTTGGGCCGACGATCCGGCCTTAGATCCAACGGCTATCGCTTACTCGCCCCTTCTCTCCGATCGCAATCGAAACTTTTGAAAAGTGTGTTGCGATTGACGCCCGCTCCAATCTCCGATTGCGATTAGACTATGGTCCCACCTCGTACTATCATTCCCTCCGCTTCATTTTTTCCGCCATTTCCTTTGTATTTCCCCCCAGGAGTTAACCTCTGGGTTGTTACACTAACAACCAGTTCTTCCACCACTCTCCATCATTTTCACCGCTCTCAACTGTTCTGCCACCACTCCTCCGACCTCTGCAGCATTTTTCCACCATTGCCCGAGGTTGTAACAGGGTTATGTCATTGTGCAGATATCACAAAGAGGCCAATTTAGCGGCCAAACGGGATAGCAGAGACGGATTTAAGGGATTTGAGCCAGTAATTGAAGATTTAAAGTGCTAATCCCGTATTCAAAGGATTAAGGCTCAGCTTGAAGACTAATGAGCGCACCAGCAAGTCATAACTGCGCTACCTAACAGCAGAACATGTTCTCTCTAGAGGTACACCTTCCTACAGCAGTTTCCATGCCACCTCGAGCCCATAAGCAGTTAATTGCACTGACAGAGCTTCATTAAAGACTGTCTGGTCAGCAGTTATGGAGGTATGGAGAGGCCCGCAGTCTTTAAACCAGTTAACCAGATCCAGAAGGCAGCGCAGAGCTCCAGACAATCAAAGGACTCCAAATGAACATCAGAGGTCAAAATCGACCTGACAGAGATCTCCGAGCCAGTCTCAGAGTACCTACAGCGTTGCAGATAGCCATTAAGAAGTATGGGCGTGGACACTTCCACCGATTCTGTCTTAATGAGATAAATTAATTGTCTATATACCTCTATTCCTCTCTTCTCCTATAAGAATTCCCGAGAACATATTGTAAAGGTTGTTGTTGTTGTTCAGTTGTTGGGCATCTTGCTGTTAGAGGGATTCATTAGACTGTTAGAATAGTCTTGGGAGGGAATAGCAGAGTAGTTGTATGTAATAGGCTGGGAGGAGAAGTCTAGACTATTTAGCCATTGAGCTTATTGTACATGACTGGTTTTGCATCAATTAATCAAAGCACATTTCACAGGATCCTGGTCTATTACTATTGGTGATGTTTTTTCCTAACTCTGTTTACTACATTTTTCATATTGTTTCATCTTCCTCTGGTAGGCAACAGAAGTATAACATAGGATTCACCCTTGTTAGGTGCCCTATATTTCCTGCTCTCCCTACTTTAATGTTTTCTGCTAAATGTGATATCTAGGAATTGGTTTCATTCGATTTAACCAGTGTAGTGGATGTTATTACCTGCTCTCTGATGTATGAATTGGATGGGTCAGTTCTTAGATGTTCTTGTTGGGTTTAAGCTGGAAGGTTTGGGAACACTGGGGATTAGAGTTAGCCCTGTCCACTAGGATCCTTGTGTGACCAGCTGGCCTTTCTAAGATCCCTGCTGTTAAACCTATCTCTGTTTTTTCCCTTGGAGTTTCTAAAGCAGACCTGAAGTTAAATGACCTCTGGTCCGATCTATAAGCAACCCCTTTGTCTCTTTGAGAGCTGCCTTTGAGTATGTCCAAGCAGGTATGGATTTAAATGACCTCTGGCCTGATCTATAGACAGAAATTAGGTTTCTTTCCTTCTTTCACTTTCAGTCCTTAATGTTCCATCCCACCATCTAATCTAAAATATCCTTTAGTATTTGATGACTTGCCCTTTGGAAGCCTTGGCTAGTGGATGCAAGTAATTTCCTTTCATGACTCCATAGCCCAATGGATGGCACAGTTTTGACCTATCCTCCTTGCTGAAATATCCTGCTGCTCTGTTTCCTTTCTTCCCATTGCTTTCCCAGTCCATGATCTCCTGGCCAACCCAGAAACCAACCAACCAAATCACTTAAACCCCCCTTTGTGCTTCATAACTAGCCTAACATCTCATTTTGAGCTTCAAAGATACAAACCATTCTTTGTTTATTGGAGAGATCCCTCTCCGGGTCCAGGAGGGCTAGATCCTAGGGCCCCAAAGTGGTTTGATGTTGTCTTAACTTTTAGTATTGCCAAATCTGCCAAAACATAGGAACCCCAACAGTATTAAGGGTAGCAACTAGTTTTGGTGATGGTGGAACTACTCAGAACAATATAAAAGTCAAGAGGCAAGCTAATAAGACCACTCATTGCATCGGTTCCTTAGGAATGGGTAAAACAATCAAGTGAAGGGATATGATCGGCCAAGTAGATGGTGACGATGGAACGAGAAAACTAAGGTTCATCTGGCAAAATAGGCTAATAAAACACTACTACATTTGGCGCAAATTCCGACACTTGGTTCCGACGCTTTTGACCAAATGTCGGAAATTTCCCCAATTTTTTTCCATCCCGCCCGAAACCGTCGCTATACCGACGTTTATAGAAAGGTGTCGTATTACCGACACTTAGAAAAGTGTCGCCATTGCGACGTTTGGAGGAAGACGTCGCACTGGCGACACTATGGCCCAACACGTCGCTATTGCGACGACTACAAGTGCGACACAATGTCTAAGTGTCGTAATTGCGACGTTTGGAGGCCTTCGTTGCAATAGCGACGCCTTTTCTGCCGTCGGTATAACGACACTGATATGCGCGCTAAAATACAAAAACGAAACTTATATGCACGCTACATAAAAATGATTTTATTGTTTCGTATCCGTCGCAATAGCTATATTAACGTCTGATATCACGCGCGCATCTGCCCTCGGCTCTTGCAGAACAGCATTCGCCCTAAGCTCTTGCAGAACAAAATTTTCCCTCAGCATTCGCCCTCGGCGTTCGCCCTCAGCTCTTGCAGAACAGAATTTGCCCTTATCATTCGCCCTCAGCGTTCGCCCTCAGCTCTTGCAGAACAACATTCACCCTCAGCTCTTGCAAAATGGTAAGTTCTTACTGCAGGCCCTTCCTCCTATAGTAGGGTTGACTCTATTTGGGTTTTTTTGGTCAATTCCATTGGATTGTGTTAGGGTGTAGGGTTCTCTCTAGATGTCAAGAATCAAGATTCAATACCCTCTATTATCTTCATCACCCAATACAAGATTTAAATTTTTCCCAAAGAAACGCTTATTAATTTGGCAGCCATTATTTCTCACTGCTTTAAAAACCCTACATTTAAATGAAAACAAGCATTGCATTTCAACTACAAAAATCTATTAGTGTTCAAATGTACATGTGTGCTACATTAACATCTGATATCACGCGCGCATTCGCCCTCCGCTCTTGCAGAACAGCATTCGCCCTCAGCATTCGCCCTCAGCATTCGCCCTGAGCTCTTGCAGAACAGCATTCGCCCTCAGCTCTTGCAGAACAGCATTCGCCCTCAGCTCTTGCAGAATAGCATTGGCCCTCAGCTCTTGCAAAATGGTAAGTTCTTACTGCAGGCCCTTCCTCCTATAGAGGGTTGACCCTACAGCCTAACCAAATAGCTCCACTTGAGAAAAATTTTCATAATCTTGGGGCTAGATATACTACAGAGCAAACAATTGTAGTTATCATTCGTGCTCCAATATATTAATATACTTTTTACATTGAACTGAAGAAAGGGAAACAAGCAAATGCTAGCCATCATACAATGCTTTGACATAAGAGTTTTGAGTGATATACTTGAAAAAAAGAACTCATCCACTGATATTTATAATCATTTGAGTTATTCAAGTTAAACACAATGTCAAGAATCAAGATTCAATACCCTCTATTATCTTCATCACCCAATACAAGATTTAAATTTTCCCAAAGAAACGCTTATTAATTTGGCAGCCATTATTTCTCCCTGCTTTAAAAACCCTACATTTAAATGAAAACAAGCATTGCATTTCAACTACAAAAATCTATTAGTGTTCAAATGTACATGTGTGCATCACTTGTGTAGGGTATTCCTTTTTCACTTTCACATTATCCAAGAATGTGTGCAGTATAGTTCATATTTTTTGTGATTTATATTATCTTGAAAAAGGAAAGGTAAATTATTTCCCATGGAAAAGAAGGTTTTCCCTTTTTACTACTGGAAATGGTACAACAAAGTTCCATTTCTACCCGAAACTCCTATGAAACAGGAACCAAATAAAGGCCATGTCCTCGATGGACATCATTTGGCTTTGAAAATGGCCATTGCACCGTGTTGTTTCTTATATTACATCACGATAGTTTCTTAGGTCATTTCTTGTTTCTTGAGATGAAAAACAACCAAAGAAATCGTGAAGATCCTTTTAAGAAATAAATGACCATTTCTCAATCATATCTCAACTATTTTTATTTTATTCAGTGGTTGCTTACTTTGAGAGAAATTTGACACTTTTATAAGGAATATAACATAAAAACACAAAATGGGAAGGAATTGATGAGGTAGATGTCCTTTAGTTGTTGTCGATTAAGAATTGATAATACACGATGCATGTTCTGTACTACAAACTAGATTCCTTCTTGGAGTTAGGACACAGAGTATTGAATCAAAGTTGTAGTTTCTAACTTCTTGTATTGGTTCATCAATCTTGAAATTCAGACATTGCATGTCTTCATTGCTTCATGTTTGAATAATTTGCATCATATCGTACAATAGGAAATTAGGAATTATGATTATTATTGCTTTATGGATCTGTTAAGTTACTTTTAAGTTTGCATGGTTTAGTGTGAAATTATTCTAGTCCCCAAACACATATAATCAAGGAATTATAACGTGATTTCAAACATTAAATATCAACAAAATCGTTTAAAAGATATTGAAAGGAAAAAGGTGATGGAAGATAGAAAGTGCCTTACTTAAATGCTCTAAGGATTTTTCAATAGTTGCTCCAAAAGCTTCACTTCAAGGCCCTTCAAGATCGTCTCCAACAATGCTATACCATCGGCTTCAACAATGTTGCTCCAAAAATGTCCTCAAGGTCTTCACAACAAGTTTACTAGAAGTTGCTCCAACAATATATTCAATAAGGTCTTCATTGTCAACTCGTCTCTTGTTTGGGTGCCTTAATGTGCAATGACATGTTTCCAGGATTGAATTCAATGCAAGGCATATTTGAAACTCTAACTTTGTCGTCTGGTGTCTTATTAGAAATTATTTCAGTTTTCATTTTGTGTTTTTAAGTTAGATATTGTTTTCAAGTTTTTACATTTATAATTTTATTGCAATGTGGCAGACTGATGAGAGAAGTGCAGGAACAACCCAGAGACGGGATGATCGCGGAAAGAGGCCAGCGGAAGAACATGTAAAGTGCCAGCATTGCTCTATCTTCAGGTATTTTATTTATTTACATAATTGAAATAATATTAATTTTGTTCAAATATGAAGACACCTAGCCATGGTACGCCTGATGATTCCCTCTTTGAGGAAGAGCTTTCTTCATCCCTATCTCCAGTGTTCTTGTTGCAAAAAAAGGCACGAAATGCAAGGTCGGAATTTAATACTTTGATAGACACGCCTCAAACACCTGAAACAGAAGAGAAGATAAAACAACTTATGAGCCAGCTAGAAAGATATCAGGTTATAATAAAAAGTCAAAAGGATATTTTTTTTTTTCTGCATGAGATGAATTGTGATAGTTTGATTTTTGATTTTTACATTGACTAAACTAACAAAAAGTTCTTTTGTATGTAGCGTTTTCTGGCATTTGCTGAATCCGGTGTTGGTGGTAGTGGGACACAAGGGCAAGGGATTGCCCAACAACCCTCTTGTACACCTTCTACTCCTTTAGGTGCCAGGAAAGAAACACACCCTGCCCAAGCAGACACCCAGCCAACTGCTGAACTTGTTGGCAATGATGAGGCTGATATGGCCAACTACATTATTGCGTTTTCTGGAGCTACACGTGTCAGCTCCACAGGGACCATTAATGGCACGTTGTTGGTGAATGATGAAGGTGTCCCTATAAAGCATGTACAACTCCCAGGTAAATTTTAATATTTTAACTATTTCATGTACTTTATCTAAAACATATTTATCACGATTTTTATTTTTAAATTAATGATAATATCTTCTTCTTCTTCTTCTTCTTTTTTTTTTTTTTTCTGTGTAAGAAACAATGAGTTCTACAGGTATCTGGAGAGCCATGCGTTGGTAATTTTTGGCCCAACCATACGCACAGGGTGGAATTCCCAAAGTTCCAACCTGAAAAAAGAACTTCTAGATTATCTAGAAACCCTTTTTGGGGTCGGCATATTTGACAGAACAGCGGTGGCTCGGGTAGCCGGCAAATATTTGAAATATACCAGGGACACCTGTAGGACGCAATTGCAATTTAACCCTAGATATGAGCGTCCTCTCACAGTTCCAGAGAGTGAGTGGAGAGCACTCATCCATGACAGAAAAGATAAAAGGGCAAAGAAAGGAGGAAAAATTCCAACTGGACCCGCAAGGTAAATTACAACTTTAATTCAATAGCTTTAATTTTCTCTATGTCTAAAATAAAAGTGTGCTACGTCATATCTGACTTTAATATTTTGATGCTAGGTTGCCTGACACCTCAAAGGCAACCAAAGCTAGGATTGAAAAAAGGGCCATCACAAGCTAGGCCAGGGCGGCTACTTGAAATTGGCCGCAAGAATTGTAATTAAGTAGCTAAACATCTTATAATTAATTGTATCACCTTCCAACGTTTTTGTAATCCTATCAAATATGATTAAAAATACACAATCATATGTAATGTAGGGTGATGACTTTGGAACAGAAACTACAGAGGAAGATAAAAATATCACTTTCCATTTCGGCTATCAAGCCGTAGTTGAACGTCGCAGAAGCTTGGGGCAGGTCCCAAGATCCAGAATGCATGATAAGGTAAAACATTAACCTTTCAATATGTTTGTTTTCGTCCATAAATTTAATGTCTAACAACTTTGTTTAAATCAGGGGAGCAGCACTACCGACGAGGCAAATAACCGAGTTTTAGAGCCAGATGTAGATGATCCTCACGTGCAACCTGATCATTGTAGTGGGGACCAGGCCGACAATGCTACTATCAGTGAGGGCCATGACGGTAATTAATTTCCACTTATAATTTTTTCTAATTATACCTTGATGGTTGTCCTTATAACATTTTTTGTTTAAATGACAGAGAATGTTTCCCCTGAGGATCTTACCACCAGAGAGGAAGATAGGGCAACAGTCCCAACGGTGACCATTGGTGCACCAGGTAAATAATCTCATTGCAATTTTTTTTATTAATATTACCAAACTAGTTCAATGATATTTAAAAAATGACAATTAAAATTTAATATTATACGACATAGTGATGCCGCGATCCTTTGGATGAGACCGGTTTCATTGACAACGCAACTAGGTCAGCGGCGACAACTGGTGCACGAGGTAAATAATCTCATTGCAATTTTTTTTATTAATATTACCGAACTAGTTCAATGATATTTAAAAACTGACAATTAAAATTTAATATTATCTGTTTTTGTAAGCGATGCCCCGTCACTGGATGAGACCAGACATCGTGACTACGCAACTAGGTCAGCGGCGACAACTGGTGCACCAGGTAAATAATCTCATTGCAATTTTTTTTATTAATATTACCGAACTAGTTCAATGATATTTAAAAAAAGACAATTAAAATTTAATATTATCTGTTTTTGTAGGCGATGCCCCGTCACTGGATGAGACCAGACATCGTGACTACGCAACTAGGTCAGCGGCGACAACTGGTGCACCAGGTAAATAATCTCATTGCAATTTTTTTTATTAATATTACCGAACTAGTTCAATGATATTTAAAAACCGACAATTAAAATTTAATATTATCTGTTTTTGTAGGCGATGCCCCGTCACTGGATGAGACCAGACATCGTGACTACGCAACTAGGTCAGCGGCGACAACTGGTGCACCAGGTAAATAATCTCATTGCAATTTTTTTTATTAATATTACCGAACTAGTTCAATTATATTTAAAAAATGACAATTAAAATTTAATATTATCTGTTTTTGTAGGCGATGCCCCGTCACTGGATGAGACCAGACATTGTGACTACGCAACTAGGTCAGCGGCGACAACTGGTGCACCAGGTAAATAATCTCATTGCAATTTTTTTTATTAATATTACCGAACTAGTTCAATGATATTTAAAAACTGGCAATTAAAATTTAATATTATCTGTTTTTGTAGGCGATGCCTCGTCACTGGATGAGACCAGACATCGTGACTATGCAACTAGGTCAGCGGCGACAACTGGTGCACCAGGTAAATAATCTCATTGCAATTTTTATTTATTAATATTACCGAACTAGTTCAATGATATTTAAAAACTGACAATTAAAATTTAATATTATCTGTTTTTGTAGGCGATGCCCCGTCACTGGATGAGACCAAACATCGTGACTACGCAACTAGGTCAGCAGTGCGGGTCGAAAGGCACGAAACAGGAGCAGAGCATGATGATATTGATGATGTAATTAGGAGCTTTAGAAATAGGAAGAAGAAAAGAAAATTCGATAATGTAAAATATTGTATTATTATAAGACAAACGTTACCATACTTGTAACGTTTTTTGCGTTATATAAAAAACTCATTTATCATACTATTTTTATGTCAAGCATTAATTGCAATGTTTCCTTGCGTACTTTTTGTTGAATTGTTTTTTTATTAGTTATTGAATATTTTTTTTTATGCTCATGAAGTAAAAAATGAAATATAGATTGGGTATTGGGGAATTGAGAGTGATGTGAGGGGGGGGGGGGAGGGGCCATAAGAGCTTCCACCTTCATGTGGTTGGCCCTGTTTAGTAGAGAATAATTTATTGGAGCGATTTAATCTTGGAGCAAACCTCCCTCGATCCAGTGTAGCAACAAAAAAGTCACTGTTGACTTAGTTGCTACTCTTTCAGATCGTGGGAGGCTTGTTTCAAGTTCATGCGACTCCAATAAATTGTTCTTGAAATGAAGAGGAGCTTATTCAGGTATGTTTTGACATTTTCAACATATGTTCTAACATTATCATAAGAATGCATCTTAGAGTAAAAAATACTACATCGATTACTTGTATTTATTGTATAGATAATGATGGATTTTGATTGACTTGGCAGTGCAGGTACAAATCCTCTTGCATCATGAGCAATACAACTTGTCAACCAGGGTCATGTCCGGGATATTTTTGCTTGTGCACTTGACCAGGTTCGTAATGTCACATTTTGTAAGTTCCTTTACAGTTCATAATTCAATATTAAGCTTGTTCATGATTATTATCTAGGTTTTTTGTATGTGTTTTTTCATCTATTTGATTGTAAGCAACTCTGCATGTTTCTTGTTGTTCACTATGATTTCTCCCATTACCACTCCCAGGATGAATCCGACTTTATTTTTACATAGGTTACTTTATTGTTACTATGATTTCTCCATTTACGATTTCATAGGTTACATCATGTAAAGTTGTCAATCTCGGGTTGGTGATGAGCTTTAGTTCTCCAGATTTGGGGCTTTTCTGATATTTTCTCCCTCATGTCATTCCTGCATCACCTCGTTGTTTGAGCATGCCAATTTTCTACCACTTGTACCAATTGGCACATGTCAATCTCTGAGTGGTGCCACATTTCACCTATTTTCGGTGAGAGTTTAGGGTTTCTCTAACATAGCTTCAGAAATCCGATTCAGTGCCTGCTTGAATATTGTCACATAATACTCATGGTTTGGATTGATGAGCATGTTTTGAATGGTTGGTTGATTCATAAGAACCACCCATATAGTCATCTTGAGATATTTCAGAAGTTTTCTCGGGTTTCCTTTTTCACCATTTCTAGTGGGTGGGATGGTGTGGGCTGATCCATCAATACTGGTGCTCTTGTAGTAGGGAATTTTTTTTTGGGGATATAAAGGAGCATTTGATGTAGATATCCCATTGGATGCATTCATAGATGGGCACGAGAGGTCTAGAATTTAAATTAAAAATATGCAACCTCTAGCATGGCAACCTGAAGGCTGCGAGAGACACTAGTTAAAGATTGTTTTGTGGTGGCCTTAATATAGTCGTGATTTCTTTCTATTATCTTAATGAAAATATATAGTCCGGTCTCATTAAAATGAGGATTGTGGTTGTATTTCTCTTTGGTTGTTTCTCTCTTAATGCTCCAGAAGTTGCCAAAAGTTGCGATGGTTGTTTAGTTTTCCTGTTACAACTTAAAAGTGGTTTTTAGCAATGGGAGTCATGTTTTTTAAGGTTCATACTAATATGAAGATCTTGTAATTCTATATTCAGCGTAAGAGAAGATGGCCTCTGCTTTGGGCAGTATGACAACAATTGCCACATCTACCTCATTGGGTAACAATGGAAAGGGGAAGAAGTTGGGTGCAATGTTTGATAATTATGGCAGGCAATTGTCTTCTCTTTCAGTTTTTTCACCCATTTCCTTTAATCGCTCAAGCAGAAGAGGGACTCTGAGATTACGCAACAGAGAGAAGGTAGTTAATACAAGAGCTATGGAAAAGGAGTTGTACTTCAACAAGGATGGCTCAGTGACAAAAAAATTGCAGGTCAGAGAAAAAATTATGTTTAAAGGAAGGTCCCCTGCACGTGAAACTTCACTGCGGTGGATCTTTCCTTGTCCACTTATATTCGATTTTAATGTGTTATTTTAATTTTTCATGGAGGTTTGTTATTTTAGATGTGTGCTCTGGTTTTCTTTTTAACGTTGTATTAGTTCCCCTTCTTAAATGTCTTAGATTTGGTAGGCATAATTTGAAAACTCAAAGGTGAAAGGAAACATATTTGTTGCCCAGTGGTCTAAAAGGAAAGGGTTATGGCTGAGTCAAATTTTATTGTTATTGACAGTGTAATAAAATGTATCTCAATGCTATGGTTTTGGCCTTTTTATTGGTTGAATTAGAGGACCCAGTTGAAAATATTGAGGCCAAGTAGGCTGGTTTTCCTTTTTGCTGATGGTTTGGTGTATCTAATTGAATTGGTTGCCTAAGGTATTTTTGGTTGCAAACTCCTTTTCATTTTTCATACAGTATTGGCCTTGTGGAATACATTTGATTGTGTGGTCTTGTTAGATCTACAACATTTGTAGTTGTTTAGTCTTATGGATGAGGTGCACTTTTATTATGGAAATAGTTGATGCAATATTGTCATTTAATCCTTACTGCAGGGTAGCATGTTGAGAAGTTTCTTGTGAAACATTTGGTATTGAAAATGACACTTGATCCTATACAGCATCATGCACTTGACTTCAAAATTCATATTCAAAGTGTGCCAGACAATTCTTGCAAAATTTCAAATATTTATGTTGTTTTAAACCATTATCTTTTTCATGTATTGGATGCTAAAAATGTGAAAAGACTTTGGTATGAAACCAACTGGTGAATAATTTCCAGCAAAACAACCACTTCCAAGACATTATTTAGAAGTAGAACATATGTACTTATGTAGCATAGAAAGATATCCTTGATGCATTGTCAATGTTTGGCTAGGGTTATTTTTGGAGAAAATAACTCCTTATTCCTAGAATAGTGATCTTCAATACAAGTAAATGCCAGAGAAGAGAGATCATCGTGTGACGCAACAAAACTGAAATTGGACCGCTAAGGAGAGCTGGTGTGTCTACAATCGCTCTGTCAGCATTTTCCCCTGGTTTACCCTGTTCTTTTCCTCCAGCCTGGGTCTTCATTGACTTCTTCTTTCTTCGGGTTTATTTATCAAATTCGTAGAATTTGATAAATAAATACCATCCACAATGGTTGGACTTTAATTTATATTCCGAC
The DNA here is from genome assembly GCA_034641835.2 of Pinus albicaulis. Lineage (NCBI taxonomy): Eukaryota > Viridiplantae > Streptophyta > Pinopsida > Pinales > Pinaceae > Pinus > Pinus albicaulis. The sequence continues at coordinate 1,375,132,895 of CM076580.1, read as the reverse complement.
TTTATATTATCTCCAAGCCTTATAACCAATTTTTAACTTTCGAACACTTTGTATTTATACTCCACGTTTCTTTTTAAATAAATAACTTGTAATGAACTTTCGGCTCTATATTTCACCACCCAGCCTTACAACAATCACGCTCCGGACTTATGCTAATTATCCGCAAATTGTTTAATTAAACAATTTCATTATACTCCGGCCCCACCTATATATATCAATAACCAATCAAACACTCGTATCGTACCTGGCTATCCTCCGCACACCTTAGTTAACCTTCGGGCAAGTTCAACGTGCGACCACCGTCCGATGGCCCTTCTCCAAATCAACGACTCTTGGAAATTTCGCTCGGCTTCCAACGTCGGGCTTTAATGTGTGATGGCGTGGGTTAAACGGTGGTTTTCCGGGGGTCACTTCGCCACGTGTCGCTTTCCCTATGGAATCGCTCGCGAATAGGAAATACCGCCTACTCCGCAAAAGCGGTGCGATATGGGCAACCCGCTTTTGTGATTCCGCTCGTGGTTTTGGTACAGGGCTTGACCACGGGTGCAAGTCTGGTTCCGCTCTCCTTTTGTTTGTTAACTCATGTCCAATCCTTGGGTCAGGTTCCGAAAGCACAACAATCTTGTCTCTTTATTAAGCAGGATTTTTATATTTGAACAGTGTTCACGACACCGGTTCTCTTGAGTCGAGCCTGCCGGACTTCAAACGGCGATAAACCATAATTCAAACCAAATTCGCGTTCCAAAATAGCCTGTTGACGTCGGCCAATTTTGTGACGCGAAAACCAAATGAATTCCGCCCTAATCTTTTTCGGGTCCGAAGTTGGCTGGCGTACGGAGGGAGACTTGTGACGCGAATTTCTTATCAAATTTTCCCTAATCTTTTTCAGGTCATTTTCATTGTTCCCCGCCACCCTTTTGACTTTGTAAATAAAAAAAATTGCGTATGCGTCATTTTCATTGTTCCGTGCGCTAGCCAGTCTTCCATGCAACAAAATTCAAAAACCAACTGTTAACGCTTGCTGACCGTTACCTTGTTGAAGAGAATTGAAGCCGAGTATTTCAGGGTTCTTCTGTCATAACCAGCGCCTGTTTAAACACGTTTCATTTCCCGTAAACAGGTATTTATTCCAATTCCCCGCTAAACTCTCTAAAAAATTATGGTTTTAGTTTTAATTCTGCACTAAGGTCTGAAAAGAAGTTCAGTTTGGTCTTTTTCGTTCCCAGAACTGCAATTATATTCCCAAAACTGGTAATTGTGCCCCTTTTCCACAAAAACCCCGAAATTCCATTTCTCAATCCACAAGAACCAGAAATGGAAGTTCCTGTAGCTCTGAATGTTGTGCCCATCAATGCCCCTCACAAGGACTTGGATTATTTGCCTTTAGCTGATATGGATTTTCAAATTAAGGACTTGCGTCTCAGTGAGAATCCTCTTCGAATATATTGCCGCTGCAGAGACAATTATTTGAATGGTTCTGACATCTTTGGACTTTGGGAATCAAATCTTCCTATGTACCTTCTCCCCTCAGTCCATATTTTTCCTGAGTTAATCCATTATTGCTACGCAAAGTATGATCCCAACCAATGAGCAATTTTATCCCCAAGTCAAAATGTCCTTTTCCCAATAACTGCTCAGTCCATAAATGAAATGCTACAATTCCAACCTGGTCAAGCTCTCACTCCCCTGTCCATGGTTGAATTACTTGAGAAATCTACTAAGTTATCCCATGAAGAGTTAAACCGCCTATGCCAAACCTTCATGTTTCCAGAGCATCAGCCTAAAAACCCTCCCCCTTATGGTTATTCTTTCTTTACTGATGAGGGTAGAGTTATTTTAGACATGATATCTTCCATAATGGGCTTCAATACTAGTGAGTATGTTGATCACTTAACCCTAGTATTGTTATCCATTTTTACCCCTGGATAGCCTCCTGCTGTCAAGTACGATTTTGCATCTTATATTGCTGACAAAATCCATGATCGGTTCATGAGATTTGAGAATGAGAGAGTATTTAAGTATTCTTCTGTCATATATCATCTCATGATTTACTTTCAGTTAGAAAATTTCCCTTTTTATGTTAAGAAACTTGATGCCAAAGGGAATCCTAGGTCAGTCATCTTTTGGTCTGCCATTACTCACAATTCCTCTGATTCTCCTTATTCCTATAATGATTTTGTCGACCTTTTTGTTCATCCTGCAACTACCTTGTTGATAGGAGTCTCTCCTCCTAGAATTAACAATGAAATCAAGAAAATCCTTCAGCTCTCAAAGCATTACAAGATAGGTGACTGGTACCTATATCAAAACTACACAGAGATCGGGATATATGGATGTGAATTATGCCCATTCAAACTGCCCAAGTATGTCCCAATGAGACTCTTTGCATTAGAATATTTCAGGCAGATGAATAATTCAGATATAATTCATTTTTGCAATGCAAAGAAAAAGGCTCAACTCGGGATCAAGAGCCAATTAGGTCCCTTCATTTGTAACTCTAGGGAAGCTGGAAAGGAAGCTGAAAGGATTTTAGAAGACTATCTCAGACTACAAAAGAGTTTCTACTGGGTGCCTTATGATCCAAACAACTTTATCTGTGATAGAAGAATGAAAAATAAACGGTCACCATACATCCATCAAAGAATCCCAGAAATAGAACAATATGCTAATATGGATGAATGGACAGAAGGGACATTGGTTGAAAATGATAGTGAGCAGGTCAATGTTGAAAATGTAATGAAAGATCTTGAAAAGATACTTGACCTAGAATCTTTTGGACAGGTGTAGGGATCTTCTTCAGCCAGGAATTTACAACAAAATTTGCAGGAGATTAGTACAGTAGCAGTAGAATCTAAAGGAAAAGAAAAGGAGCCTGATATACAAATAATTGAAAAATTCATAATGACAACGCAACCAGAGACTTCTAAAGAACAAGTTCAAGGACAAATTCCTCCTACTCAGATCAGTGAGCCAGAAATTTCTATTTTACAAACTCCTCTGAATATAGAAAAGGGCAAAAAGAGAGAGGCTGAAACATCTACTCCTATTGGTGGCTCTTCTGAACAGCAAGATGTTAAAAGGCAGAAATTAACTCCCCTTCCAGAAGATGAATCATTTCAGGAAATCCCTGACAGCCAGGGAAGAGAAGACAGTCAGCAAACAGATACAGGTAGTGGGACATCCACTAATTTTCAAAAATAGGGAATACAGGGGCAACAAAGTGCAGAAATATCTTCTTTCAAACCTCCAGTAAAAACTGCCTGGGACATCAAAAGAACATTCACCAATATAAAGGCCAGGAACGATCCACTTAGACTTAAAGTGTACAACCAATATTTGAAGATGGCTCTGAAAAATCAAGAAAGATTGATGTCAGCTTATGACATCCAACAGGGTAAGATGTTAATGAGCCATTTGAAGCCCAAGGTGTAGCAACCTCAGACAACTGCAGATTACGTTAGGACTAATTTTGAAGTCTTAGCAAAGGATATCCATCCTTTAGATCAAATTGAGCTACACAAGCAAACAGGTGAGATGATTTATTCTACTCTGACGGATAAATCAATGATGACCCATAAGTTGCAGGATTCTTTGGATAATACTAATACACAATTGCGGCTTGAAAAAGCCTCCTCCCAGGCTAAGGATAATAGAATCAAAAATTTAGAGGAAATAATCATTGGTTTGGGTCATAATCCTAAAGATGTGAAAGGTATTGAAGCTTTGATCAAGAGAAAGGATGATGATATTGCAGCTCTGAGAAAACAATTAAAGTTACCGGCCTCAAGACATCCACAGACTGCAGAAATCATCAAACAAAATTCTGAGGAAGAACTAATGGATTTGCTCTTAAAATTGAATGAGCAACTTACTGCAACTGAAAAATATCTTGAGAATGCATTAAAAGACAAGCAGGCAAATATTCTAGTATCTACAGCAGGAGTAGTGACAGGTACAGCAACAACAGGTCAGCCAGCAGAATTGTCACAGAGCAACACTGCAAATTTGAACACTGATGAATTAACAAAGTCAATGGAAGATATGAACATTCAGGCCATAAAGCTTCACAAAACAAAGGAACAATTGGCCACTCTAGAACATAAATATGATCTTTCAAAAATGAGTGTTGCTGATAAAACAAGAGAAGTGAACAAATTAGAAAAAACAGTCAAAGCATTGGAAAAGAATCTCACATTGGAGAAACCTTTAAAAGAAATAAATGATATTCTTTGGGATAATATCATTCAATCAATAAAGGATGTTTGGTCCTCAATTCAGATAATGGATGAACAAAATAACTTAGTTAAATTGGCTCTGGATGAGATTGAGAGATCAAGACAAGAGTTGGGAAATATGCCAGAAGAGGCCAATAGACTTATACATTTTTTGAATACTCGGACTAAGAATCAACTTGCAGAAATTGGTATTCAGGACAGGACCGGAACAATTCTGGAAATAAAGAGATTTTTTACTAAAAGAACTCTGGTACAGAATTTAGAACGAAGGTGCTCGGATATGCAAGAAGAAATCATTGCCTTCAGAGAAAGATTGAATATTTTGTTAAATAGAGGATTGCCCAGTCCTATAGTTGCAGAAGATAAGCTAATGGACCTTGATAGTTATGTTGAGAAATTGGACAAATATGCTGATAATCAAGCTAGTTCTTCAACCAGTTCATCAACAGCAGCATTGCCTACAGGGAAAAACCTTCATGACAGATTGGAGAATTTATTTTTTCTTGAGCATGAAGTAAATCATTTGTTCCCAAATCAGCCTGATTTCTTCAGATATACTGAGGCTGATGAAACACTAAGAAAGTTGCAAAGGACCAGACTGCCAGAAGTTCAATGGTGGGAAGAAATGATGGAACTTTTGTAAAAAATTATCCTTATATAAATTTTTGCCTATTTACCACAGTATATCATGATAAAAAGGATAAAAGGATGAACAAAGGTCAAAGAGTATCAGAGCAATTAAAGAGTATCAGTGAAATGAAATAATCAACATAGAATTACTAAAGAGGACAGTAGCAAGCCAAGATATAGGGCCTGCCTCTAGCACATTCTTAAAAGAAGGAAACAGCACAACATCAGTTATCATTTTTCTTATCTACGAGACAATCTGTCTCTATATTTTTGTAATGACTTCATGGACTATTTTACTTCATATAATATATTAAAAACAACGTTTTTTCTCTTGTGAAAAAAAAATGATTAATGTTTATCACTCTGCCTTCAAAACTAGAGATGTTGGTCTATGTTGTTGGTTTATTGATATGGTCTGATGGTCTTCCTCACATGATTAGCGTTTTTCTCTGTTCATGGATTTTGGGTAATTTAATTTGTATTTGGAACAATGGACGTCGGTATTCTATCTGTTGCTTTACTATTCTACATACTGCTATTTCACTTTCTTATAGATGCCTCAGGCATATTTGGATGCTTTCTCGGATTGTCGATAATCTCCATGCGGACCGTTACTGGGTTTTATATCATGTCCCTGTATGTGACATGGGGTATTTTTCTATCATTGTCTGGGGTGGGACTTCCACTTTTCTGGATGGATATTTGGGTTCCAATCTTCGGATGTGAAAATGTAATGACTTCATGGACTGTTTTACTTCATATAATATATTCAAAACAACGTATTTTCTCTTGTGAAAAAAAAATGATTAATGTTTATCACTCTGCCTTCAAAACTAGCGATGTTGGTCTATGTTGCTGGTTTATTGATATGGTCTCATGGTCTTTTTATATTTGGGACATATCTTACTCCTCACATGATTAGCATTTTTCTCTGTTCAAGGATTTTGGGTACTTTAATTTGTATTTGGAACAATGGACGTCGATACTCTATCTGTTGTTTTACTATTCTACATACTGCTATTTCACTTTCTTATACATGCCTTGGGCATATTTGGATGCTTTCTCAGATTATCGATAATCTCCATGTGGACCGTTACTGGGTTTTATATCATGTCCGTGTATGTGACATGGGGTATTTTTCTATCATTGTCTGGGGTGGGACTTCCACTTTTCTGGATGGATATTTGGGTTCAAATCTTCAGATGTGAAAATGTAATGACTTCATGTACTGTTTTACTTCATATAATATATTCAAAACAGCGTTTTTCCTCTTTTAAAATTTCATTTTTTTTTTTTAAATTGAACCTTCCGTCGCAATTCCGACATCTCGTAAGCGTCGGAATTGCGATAGTTTACAGACTTTGGAAGAGCGACGTTCAAAATGTCGGACCACATTTTGTCGTAATTGTGACAGTTTACAGACGTCGGAAGAGCGACGTTCAAAACGTCGGACCACATTTCGTCGTAATTGTGACAGTTTACAGACGTCGGAAGAGCGACGTTAAAAACGTCGGACCACATTTCTTCCTAATTGTGACAGTTTACAGACGTCGGAAGAGCGACATTCAAAACGTCGGACCACATTTGGTCAGAAGTACGACAGTTTATTGAGGTCGGAAGTGCGACGGATTAGGAGACGTCGGAAGAGTGACGCTTGTTTGGAAGCGTCGGAAAAGTGTCGATACTGCGACACTTTTTAGTTGTGTCGGAACTGCGACGGTATGGTAAACAACGGTTTGCCCACCCTCTAACTGTCGCTCCTGCGACGACAATTTGTCGGAATAGCGACGATTTGGCCGTCGGAATTTCCGCCAAATTCTCTAGTGAAATGGCAACCACAATAGTTAAAATAAGAATGGTTTCATTTTTACACAAGCTTGAAATTAGGAAATTCTGCTTTAAACTGGTTTCATTTTTACACAAGCTTGAAACAAAGATAAATTGTGCTTGAAGTTGGTTTCATTTTTACACAAGCTTGAAACAAAGATAAACTATTCTTGAAAATCGAGCATGCCCCCAGCATGGCAACTCAATTCAAGGTACATGCCCCCCAATATTTAGTACATATGAAAGACAGATGGAGTGAAGGTTCAAATTATGAGATTAAGAGAAAGACTTGACTGGGATTTTACAAGATCATATGCTCACAAGTAAAAAAGCAGACCAAATGAACTCGGACAGACACTTGAAACTTGAACACTCATTCAACCAAAAAGCAAAAGGAAATCAACTAGAGATGTCTCAGCAAGAAAGGATACTGACTCAATCAGCAGGGTGATGTCCCGCGAAGCATGCAATTAGGAAATTGATGCACAGTCCTAGAAAAAACTAGGATGTAAGGATGCACGTTCGAATAGGAAAAACAACCAAAAAATAAAACCAACAAGCCAATCAAACCCACTTGAGTGAAGGGTAGAACATGTAAATCATACAGAGAAAAGGACCAAAAGGGCAAGACACACTGGTGAAGGACTTAGGGAAAAACCTTAATTTTTCACGCACCCTAAAATTGGCGCGACTTTAGTGGCTCAAACTAGTGCCAATTGGTGCGACTTGCTAACTGAAAACTAGCGCCAATGGCCCATTGGCGTGACTTGCTAACTGACAACTAGCACCAATCGGCACGACTGTTAGACAAATAAAAGCGCCAATGCCTGAAAAAGAAAAAACAAAGAATTTCTCCCAACCAAGACGAGACTCACCACTTCAATAAAAAACTAAAAGATTGTTATTGATGCAAAACATAGGAACAAACAGGGAAATGGTTGTTCAACTAAACTCGTCAAATGACTAAGACCTCAAAGAGTGACAAACTCAAAAGAAAATCCCCAGTATTGGAGTCGCCAATTTGTTTTTTAGGTAAATCCCCTCTGCGGACAGAGGCAATCCCTCTAGACCTAGGGTGGGTCTAACAACTACGGGAACATACTAGCATCTACCTTCCTAGATTGTAAATGAAATTCAGAGCAAGGAATATGATCTACCTTGTTCTGATGCTATGTTTTCATCTTCTGTCGAAGCTTCTTATTCCGTCACTCTTCTCAAGCTCGATACACGCTGATGCCAATGTTCGATTACCTATACAGACAGTCAAGACACCACGACAAGCATAAAATCACGACAAAAATAAAACAATTAAAATCTATCTAACTGATCAAGGAATGATAGAAATCTCATTATAAATATAAACAAGAGTGGAAGATAAAAATTAGTTGCATTTTATTATGATAAATGCAAGGGGATTTTACAACCAAGCCTTGATGTTGAGGCTCTCCTTCGGCAGGTCCGTATCCAAGCATGTTTGCAACACCCTCACACACAAAGTTCCAAGATTTCACTATGTTCCCAACACAAAAAAACAATCACACTCTACACTGTTCTCCCGAAGCTATAATTGCTTCTCCTTTCTATCATCACTAAAGCTATAGAGCTGAAGGAGGCCTCCTTATATAACAATGGAGGAGAAGGTTATGGGCCCTCAAATGATGGGGAAAGAGCTTATCCTTTGGAGTAGTTCCTATTTCTTGGGAACAAGAAGCCCAAAGGGGAATTCCTCGGCCATATCCTCAAAAAAAACTTCCAACTCGCCGCCTCATGAAGCTTCTAATCACAGAAGCTTCCTTTCTATTTAAAAAAATTTCCAAAAGAGGCTCGGCACAAGTTCAACATTAAGACAGAGCGTCGATCGATGCAGGCCTCAGTTTAAATCTCTGCTATCAATGCGGGTTAGACACTAAGATAAAGCGTCGACCTTGAAAACTAGGTTTTTATAGGAATATTTCAAAAACTTTCTAAAGGGAGATGATTTGACAGACAAAATGTGGTTCAGGGGTATGTATTCCATGCTTGGAAAGTACACAAGGGTCACTATATGCATCCTCCAGGATCAAGGAATGGGGAGTACAGGGACGATGAAAAATTACTCTGTAACACCCTCTCTCTACAAATATGATAAACTCTGAAGGATCATTGCATTGATCTCTATTTTATTTTCCCATTCCCTGGAAAATATTTCCTTTGACTTAATTATCCTTTCATTATCTGCCTTACAACTTCTAATATTTTCCTTTAAACTTCTTAGGTTATATGCTATGTCAAGAGAGTACTCATCTCTTTTTTGCTCATTTGATCTATAATGATAGTCATGTGAACTGTAATCCACCATTTTTCTTGTCATATCTGATCTTCTTCCTCCAAAAATACCATGTCATGTAAACCAAATATAAACATAGTCCAACTTATCTAAATGAAGTTCAAGGGAGGCTATGTCGTCTGCACAATCAATCCGAATTAGCACAAAATACGTATATATAATGAAATCAACATATCAATTGGCTCAACGTCAACATCATGGGGACACAAGACCACAATGTCAATGACCATCATAATGCATGCATAGAAAACACATTGAAAACTAACATGCATACATAAAAATCACACTTAGCCCATCAAATCAAAGTGTTTGAACATGGAAGGCTTGATACCACCCTGTGGTATCAAATATCACCCAAAGAGAATGAAACCTACTCTGATACCACCTTGTAATGCCTCCTTCCAAATTCACCCAAATTCACAAGCTGACCAGGGTAAATAGGAGATGATTTTCACTATGAAATGACCCCACCTCCTAGTTCCAGTTAAGGAAGTGGGGCCTACAAACTGACTACATACTGACATCCTACAGGGGCTATAGGTCATTCAGAGGTTGAAAAACCACCATAGGTGACCAAACCCTAAGTTAGAACCATTTTTATCTACCCTGAGCCCAAAACGCACCCACAACAAGGCATGCATGCGATTATGAGGCTATAACTCAGCTTGTAAGCCTAAATACGATCGGTTATGTCCTAAAATATTCGTTTTTGAGCATGCAGTCTCAAGATATGTGCCACCTTTTCAAGACAACCTCTAGACCACTACACAAAATTTCCTAAGACTTTCCATAATCATAATTAGCATGACAATGAAGCTAAACATTCAATATCAAATCAGAAACTTGACCTAGATTTCCTAGAAAACACTAGACATTTCGTTAAACACATGGCAAGCATGTAAGCTACAGTTCATGAATGCATATCTGATTATATTAGTCTAAGATTCATTTGAGAATAACTAAAACATTTATTCCCTCTCCACATAGCTTAAAAAATACTTATTACTTCATATATTCATCAACCAATAATTAACTAAGAAATTCATGACAAGAGCCATAAATGGTACACATCATATAACCAACATATAACCAGAAAATAACCATCATATAAACCATGGAAACTCAGTCGTAATATCACCAACATAATCACTACAAGTATACATGAATCATAGTAGAATAATACATCTTATTAATATATTAAAATACCAACCAAGTTAGGGACTTCCACTTACCACTTTAACATAGATTGGATGAACCAAATCTCTCATTCATCCAATCACCCCCTCGCCATATTTTAAGCATGAATTTGAGATCTCATGGAATAAACCAGGACAAAACCAACCAGGGCTTCTAGAGGCCAAACCACCTCAACCCTCAACCACAATTATTCCACCTTTATGGTTGGACATCATTAACACCAACCATATCAGTCTCTACCCTAGTTTTCTAAGGCTATAAGAACTAGTAGCTCAACCCACAACCTTCCAGGGCTCCATAGAATTTGTCTAAACTGGCTCCAGAGAATAGTATCTCAAACCACCAAGGGCTTTGGATCATTTTTCCTCACATAGGCTCCAAGACTAGTAACTCAATCCAAGTTGTTTCAAGGCTTCTAGATTGTTTATTCCAACACACATCCATAAGGAACATGAGAACCAATCATAAAAAAAAAATCAAGTGGAAAAACGCATTGTTGTCACTCTGTAATTCTGAAGGCTGAAGACAGGAATATGGAGGGAAACATCAAACCAAATTTGGAATCCAGGACCTAGCCTTCCTGGACTCAGATAGGGCTCTCTTTGTTAGATACAACTTTGTTTACATGGGAATTTTAGGCTAGCTATTAGTGCATAGGTTTGTTTGAATATGTTTGGTTGAGGAAATAGAAAAGGGCCATTGGGCTATGGAGTCACACAAGTGTGAACGAATTCAGATGGATGAATAACTGAGGTCAAGTGAAACCAGGCAAGCTAGCCATGTCTATGGATCTTAACAGCTTGTGAAATGGAATATAGGAGGAGATTAAGGTTCTACAGGAATGCAGAGTAGAACATCTCTGAATTCTACATTCTAGTCTCAGAATAAAACATAATGAATTGTTTCAAGACTATGCAGGGTACCCTATGGTAAATCCTACACAAAATTTTCTTTCCAAAATTAAGAAAAATAAAACAGTATAAGAAAACAAGAGAATAACAAATTACATGGGAAAATACTTCACCACAAAGCATAACACAAGAATCTAGAAAACAGCTTAATCCTTCATTCATCCAAAAAGGAGTCTTATTACAATGGTTTTTCCCTTCTGGGGCCTCCTCTCATACTGCTAATGCTAATAGTATTTATAGAAAACTTGATTCAGCTAATCTGTCTACTATAGTAATGACATTCAAGCAAAATTGGACAAATGGAAACATACAAGTGGTGATGAGACAAGCCTAGCTTCCAACAGTGGCTTGTGGCAGTATGTTATTAATTACAAAGTGGTTAGAAACTAGATCGAGTAACGCCGAAGAGGCAGCAAATCAAGTATTCCTGACATTTGGCCCTATTCCTCAGAAAACTGGCATTAGGTAATTAAGTCTGGTGTAGCACTGGCTATTTTCATTTATTAGTGACTGTGTTGATTTTTTTTGTGTTGCCCCTTTGGTTTATGTTGTTATATCTCTGCCGCAAAGCCCGACTTGACCTGTTCTATCTGTTTATTTGTGGCATTCAACCTTGCTTTTCCTTTTTCTCCTTTCTCGGGTCTCAGTCTATTATAAGTCCTTTATGCCATGTTTTTATCCATTTTTCTTCAAAAAACAGCTTTCAAACCGTAGAAGCTCGGACCTGAAAATCTTTAAATTTTACTCCTGAACTTTATCGCATCCGTAGTAGCATCGCATTTCTCACATTTTAGAATTTAAGTTATAAGAAATGGTTTCAGTGATGCGATGCAAAGTACGCAGTCGACGTGGCAGGTCAAGTGGGACCAGACTGCAGCCCGCAAATTGCAAGTTTTAACATTTAGCAGCGAAGGTAAACTCTGAGGGATGTGAAGTGCGAAGTGCAAGGAGGGAGGAGTGACGTGGAGGAAGGTGTGACCCGGACGTAGCCTGCAAATCGCAAGTTTTAACATTTAAAAGCGAAGGTAAACCCTGAGGGATGTGAAGTGCGAAGTGCAGGGAGGGTGGAGTGACGTGGAGGAATGTGGGACCCAACCGCAACCTGCAGATTGTGAATTTTAACATTTAACAGCGAAGATAACTTTAACGGATGCGAAGTGTGATGTGCGCTGATTGGAAGATGATGTAGAAAGATGGAGCCCACAGCATCGGGGAAGTTATAAACATGTTTCAAATGGCTGTGGAGTGGGGGGTGGAGCTGTTGTTGTGGGCCAACCCCCGCATCGCAAGTTAAACCAAATATATTGCGGGTGTTTCAAATGTAAGTTGAAACAAATGCGATGTGATACATCACAAGTCGGTGATCGTGGTTTTTAAGTTTTAGTTGCGATGTGAAAGGTTTATAATATGCGATCTGCGATGAAGGGTGGGGAAGAAAGGGTGAAGTGGAGTGATGAGACCACTTTAATCGCAATCGGGGAATAAGGAAGTGGATGGTAAATGAAACCAATGATATGCGATGGAAAAGGTAAAGCACCAATATAAAGAGAAAAAGTGGAAAAGGTAAGGTTTATGTTGTAAACCACGGCTGCTAGTGGGTGGGCGGAGCTATGACAATAGTATTACAGACTTTAACATAAAAGAGTTTATAAAGCAATAAGTCCCAAATATTATACATGTGGGTTTTTGGGTTTGAATGGGATTCAGAGCATTTTAGAATATGGAGGAAATGAGGGGGGCAAAGAGGGTGAATGAAACGAAATGGAATGAGGGTAGAAATGAAGTTTGATCCCCATCACACCTTATCAGCAACACTTCCTTCCCTTTACTGGACGGAAAGGCGAATTGATTCCTTTGAAGCTCTTTACAGTTAGGAGTTCCCTTTCTTTCTCTGAAAATAAGTGACGGCCATGGAATATTATTTTCAGTAAAAAATATAAGAAATAATCAGTCACCTTGTGATACTGTAAATTACAGGACTCTAACAGTGGCTCCAGTTGGGGATGGAAGCTCCTTTGGGAGGTGTCAAGAACACCATAGACTAATGGGCTGATCTCAAATATGCAACTTAATCTGCTACTAAAACCTCTGTGGCTGAGCAGGCTCAGTTCAAAATCAATACTATCTGCAAACTGAAGTGTAGAAAATACGTGTACTGAAAATTGGAAAGCAATATGAAACTAGAATTGGAAATATGCTCAGAGTACTGAGCTTATTTTCACACCTACCTACCCTACTCTACTGAAATTTATGGTGTTCTAAATGATACAATAATGCCAATGCATCCAGTCAAGTAGCAGCAAAAACAGATGGACAACTTTACTTTTTGTCAAGACAATCAACAATATAACTTGATTATGCATCCTCATAACCAAAGTTATAATATGTAATGGAAACTGTTGATCTATTTGATCTTTATAGAGAATACATGATTGAAAACTTGAACTAAAAAGAACCTTCATATACTCTACTATAGGATCAATTAAAGCATGATGTATAATACCTACTCCTAGGCCTTCCATGACTAGTTGATCAGTTGTATCCCCATTATTAAACCTTGAAACCTCATCTTCAGTCTAGAACTTGAAAGCACAATCATCCTCAATATGTAAGTCAAGAGGTAGTACAATTTCCTCTTGCTTAGGGGAAGGGAGACTTTCCAAGAATCCTTTAGGGTCTCGGAAATTGTATGACTGAATTTTAGAATTCAAAAGTTCAATACCAGTTTCATATATTTCAACAACTATCTCTAGAAAACATTTTTTAGCTTCAGGATTAAATTTTCCTGACTTCAAAATGAGAAAGACAGCCTCTAGGAAATATTCATCAAGCTGAAATTTTGATAACTGATCCCTGAATGCATTTAGAAATTCACTAGATAGAAGGTATGCCACAAACCTTGTCATTTTGTTCAGAAGGAACTCTATTCATCATGTTGTGGAGTCGCCATGAATGCTCAAAATGTGGGTTCTTTGAATTATGGAGTCACCGGGTGAATAATGCATCCTTCTTGTGTCTAGTCACTATCCACCATCAGTAATCAGATCTAAAATTTGATGTGATTTTTGAGGAAGATAACTTTTTTTTGTCCCCAGTGGATTCACCATTATGTTTTCACTCTGTAATTCTGAAGGTTGAAGGCAGAACTACGGAGGGAAACATCAAACCAGCTTTGGAATCTAGGACCTGGCCTTCCTAGACTCAGAGAGGGCTCTCTCTGTTAGATATAACTTTTTTTACAGTGGCATTTTAGGCTAGCTATTAATGCATAGGTTTGTTTGAAGATGTTTGGATGAGATAACAGAAAATGGCCATTAGGCTATTGAGTCACACAAGTGTGAACAAATTCAGATGGATGAATAAGTGAGGGCAGGTGTAACCAGGCAAGCTAGCCATGTCTATGGATCTTAGCAGCTTGTGAAATGGAATAGAGGAGGAGATTAAGGTTCTATAGGAATGCAGAGTACAACATCTCTGAATTATACATTTTGGTCTCAGAAGAAAACATAATGAACTGTTTCAAGACTATGCAGGGTACCCTATGGTAAATCCTACACAAAAGTTTCTATTCACAGCTAAGAAAAAGAAAACAGTATGAGCAAACAAGAGAATAACAAATTACACGGGAAAATAATTCACCACATAGCATAACACAAGAATTTGGAAAATAGCTTAATCCTTCATTCATCCAAAAGAGAGTGATTACAACAGAATGAGTCTTATTACAATGGTTTTTCCCTTCTGGGGCCTCCTCTCATACTCCTAATGCATACAGTATTTATAGAAAACTTGAGTTGGCTAATTTGTCTACTGCAGTAATTACATTCAAGCAAAATTGGACAAGTGGAAACACACAGGCGGTGATGAGACAAGCCTGGATTCCAACAGTGACTTTTGTCAGTCTGTTATTAATTACAAAGTGGTTAGAAACTGGCTCAAGTAACGCCGAAGAGGCAGCAAATCAAGTATTCCTGACATCTGGCCCTGTTCCTCAGAAAACCGGTGTTGGGTAATTAAGTCTGGTGTAGCGCTGGCTATTTTCATTCATTGGTGACTGTGTTGATGTGTTTTCTACTGCCCCTTTGGTTTCTGCAATTATATCTCTACCCCAAATCCTGGCTTGACCTGTTCTATCTGTTTCTTTGCGGCGTTCAGCCTCGCTTTGCCTTTTGCTCCTTTTTTCGAGGCTCAATCTATTATAAGTCCTTTACGCCATGTTTTATCCCTTTTTCTTCATAAAACAATGTGCAAACCATAGAAGCTCGGACTTAAAAACCTTTAAAGTTTACTCCTGAACTTTATTGCATCCGTAGCAGCATCGCATTTCGCACATTTTAGAATTTAAGTTATAAGAAACGGTTTCGGCGATGCGATGCGAAGTACAAAGTCAACGTGGCAGGTTAGATGGGACTGGACCACAGCTCGCGGATCGCAATTTTTAACATTTAGCAACGAATGTAAACTCTGAGGGATGCAAAGTGCGAATTGCAAGGAGGGTGGAGTGACGTGGAGGAAGGTGGGACCTGACTGCAACCCACAAATTGCAAGTTTTAACATTTAATAGAAAAGGTAAATCCTAAGGGATGCGAAGTGCAAAGTGCAGGGAGGGCAGAGTGATGTGGAGGAAGATGGGAACCGACCACAGCCCGCAGATCACAATTTTTAACATTTAACAGAGAAGGTAAACTTTAACGGATGCGAAGTGCGATGTGCATCGATTAGAGGATGATGTGGCAAGATGGGGCCCACAGACTCAGCGAAGTTATAAATGTCTTTCAAATGGCTACAGAGAGGGAGGCGAAGCTATTGTGGTGGGCCAACTGCCGCATCGCAAGTTAAACCAAATAGATTGTGGGTGTTTCAAAAGTAAGTTGAAACAAATTCAATGTGATACATCGCAAGTCGGCGATCGTGGTTTTTAAGTTTTAGTTGCGATGTGAAAGGTTTATAATCTGAGATCTGCGATGAAGGGTGGGGAAGAAAGGGTGAAGTTTAGGGATGGTCCCACTTTAATCGCAATCGGGGAATAAGGAAGTGGATGGTAAACGAAACCAATGATAGGCGATGAAAAAGGTAAAGTAGCAATAAAAAGAAAAAAAGCGAAAAAGGTGAGGTTTATGTTGTAAACCACGACTGCTAATGGGTGGGTGGAGCTATGACAATAGCATTGTGGACTTTAACATAAAAGGGTTTATAAAGCAGTAAGTCCCAAAGATTATACATGTGGGTTTTGGGGTTTGAATGGGATTCAGAGCATTTCAGAATATGGAGGAAATGAGGGGGGAAAATAGGGTGAATGAAATGAAATGGAACGAGGGCATTAATGAAGTTTGATCCCCTTTACACCTTATCAGCAACACTTCCTTCCCTTTACTGGATGGAAAGGCAGATTGATTCCTTTGAATCTCTTTATAGTCAGGAGTTCCCTTTCTTTCTCTGAAAATAAGTAATAGCCATGGAATATTATTTTCAGTAAAAAAAATAAGCAATAATCAATCACCTTGTGATATTGTAAATTACAGGACTCTAACACCCACAACACCATGGGTATCCAGTAAATGGAAAGTTAAGGCTAAAACCACTTTCAATCCAAGAAAATATCCATGCCAATGACAACACAACCAAAAAATCACATGCATATACCATGCATCCAAAAATAAACCAAGAAATCACTCATGTAACTCATTCTCTTCCAAGAAATCTAGTTGTATTTGTTTATCTAATTTTTGGCTTACGCTTTTCATCTTTTCCCTCCTTCTTTCTCCAATCCAAGTGAATAATAAAGTTCTCTAAGCATGCTCCAAGAATGCTCTAAGTGTGCAATAGTATGAGAGAATGAGAGAATGAAATGAGAGCTCTAAAACTAAATTGATAAAAGGTTGTGAATTGATCCTCAAAATAATTTTTATCATTGAGACCTCTATTCGCTTCATTTTACTTCATTTTTCCTTCAATTTCCCTCTCATCCAAATATGTGTCTCTTTACCTTCCTTTTCTCCTATTTTCCTTTATTTCGTAACTAAAATTCCACTTATTGCCACTTTTCCTTTTCCAATTTCCATGGCCATTAATTAATCACAAGTGATACCCATTACTATGTTTTACCCACATTCAACTTGGAATGCATCTCCCATGACCTTGGTATTATTTTATTTGCATGGAAAATTAACCATGGGTTGTTACAACAAGAATTCCCTTACACTCTAGATCTGCCTCAAGGGTGGTCTGCTGCAAGAAAGGTTACAATGTAACTAGCCTATGGTTGGGTGGAGAGTGGAATTCCCTTATTCAGTTTCCAGCTGATTTAACTTACTCAAATAAGTATCATGGTTTATGTACACTTGATTTATGAATGTTGATTTAAGCATGATGTGATAGTAAGTTGGTAAATAATTTTTTATGAATCATGAATGTGTACGTGAGAGCACTAAATATCCAATGATAGTTTCCACTCTATGTTTATATGGTTACATGAATATTTAACATTGTTAATTTTTTTTCTAAAGCTCTAAAATTACATACTATGGATATGTTCATGAAATTCTATTTAAGGCTTAGAATTCTTAATCGATGAATTGTTGAGATAATTTGATTTTATGCATACTTACACATATTGTTTTATGTTTTAAGAATTATTATTTAAATTTGGGACTATAGCCTTCTTGTATAAGCATGCAGTAGGCATGTCCCCCTTATAAGCATTGAGGATTCCTATTCCACTGAAGAAAGTTTCTAATTTACAATATGTAGTCAGGTTGGAATGCCTGAACTGGTGTAGTTTTGGCCTTTGGAGCTAGTTCTCCCCTTTTCTTAGAATTTATGGTGAGTTAATCTATGTTAGTTCCTTTTTACTTGTTTGGACACAACATATTATCTTTGATGGTTTGAATTTGGGACTTGCACATTTCCTCAAAAACTTAGTGGTTAAGCAAAAGAGTTGGTGCTTCCGGAATTTTTGATGAAATTTCCTTAAGTTTCCTTCTCTGCAAATCTTAGTAGAAATATAGAATTATCCAATGTTGGATGGTCCTTTTCATGAATTTTGTATCCAGTTTGAATATGATTTTGTTACCCAAGTGTTGATGTATATGGAGTTATCCAGGACCAAATGTTCCCTTTATACATGTTTTACATCCATATATCAAGGTAGGGAAAATTTTCAATTCATTACTTGGATGCCTATAGTAGTTCCGGCATCCAGATGGACAAGTGCTTCCACAATGGAAAATTGTCCATATTAAAATTATGTTAGATTAACTGATAAGTATTATTAATATAGGGTAGGACTTGCATTGGTGGTTTGTAAGCATGGCCCCAGATCTACATTCCTTGAGAAGATGTCATTATTTCTAGGATCTAAGGTTTGTGCATTGTTTACACCCTCGTGGTGAATAGATGTCCACCAAAACAAATTTCCATAATTTAGGTCAAACAATTCATAATTTTACGAGTTTGGGGCACAACCATAGTGGACAATGATGTAAACCACTAGATTCCTTTAGAGCAGGATGTAACATAAAAACTTTGCATAACATACAAAGGTCGGGCCTAGTGAGACTTGTCAATATGTGTTGACGTGGGAGTGCCATGAGGGTTTGAAAAGAACCATGTGGGGCCACATAGGAACCTATTAACATTTAATGAGTGCCTTGAATAGTGTGATAACGAGGGGTCCAAATCGATAACCCACGATCACTTTGGGGCCCTTGGACCATTGTGGATCCCCCATTTAATTGAAAGGTATTACCAAAGGGTTATATTGAGGAAGTGGAATGATAAAAGGTCCCTATTCATTCCAGTGACCCCTCTAGTCTATCACTTGTTTCAAAAACCACTCATATTTGGGTGGTGGTTTCACCGCAAATGCCATGTGACATCATGTAATTGGTATAACTTCAATTGGAGATCACTTTCAATCCATGATTTATATTGAGATGAAGTTTATATCATCTAAAATCTCTCAACAAGATGAACATGATGCTGGTATTAGAAAATAATTTTGAAAACTGGGAAAAATAAGGATTTTTCGTAACCCCATCTTCATAATAGACTTTGGAGGTTGGATTAAATCATAAGTAACACCTTCCACAGCTAAGAAGGTACAAATTGGTGGAAGGGAGTGTTACAGGGCCATAGAGTATAGGGGGATTGTCACTAAGGAAACCAATCCCTCCTGATAATCCAAAACAAATTGCCACTATGGGAAACCAAATTTTACAATAAGTACACATCAACAAAGACAACAATATAAAGGACATAAATAATAGAAAGAATTGGAAATATATAAAAACAAAAAATTTCCTATGGCTAGTATGGTTTATTGCTTCAGTGAGGTTCATCCCTATCTCTTGATGCTCAATTATATTACTCATATGAAATAAAAATATTAATATAGCTAAAATTCATCAAAGGAGTGTTAATGCTCTAGGGGAGGACTCGTAGTTGCCTCCTCCTTGAAAGAACCTAGTTTCTTGGACCTTAGTTTACTGACCAAGTCGGATGACAGCAAGAGCATTCTCTTGAGCACCAAAATAAGATTTTCTTAGGAACCTTTCAATCCCATCAATCCATATCTATAATATACACAATTTTCCCTTCTTATTGCACATTTAACTGAAATAGTGAGTCTGAACACTCCTTTCACAAAGTCGTTAAAATTTTCTTCAAGTACCAAGAGCGACTTCTTCAAATATATAAATTGGCCTTGTCTAGATAAATGACCTGTGCAACCATGGTTTTCATGGTCTACATCTCCCCCAGCTTGAAATATCACACATCCCTAGTTCATGAGTTTTATGGGTCATAGACTCAACCTTAAGTCTTTGATAAAATTTGTTCCATATCAATGTTCCCCCATAACCACTGCATTATCATGTTGACCCTATTGATAGTTTCCTTACCCTTCATGGGGAATTTGTACATAAAATAAGTGTGATATGTTTCTATATCATATTCCGCTCATTTGACATATCATTTCCCACTCTCTCGAAAATGAATTGAGACCATAGATTATAATATTTTCATTTTCCCTTTATTATTTTTACGATGTGTTGATGCCATAACTATTAGGGTGTCGAGAATTGAGCTGTGAAATGACTGATATTCCTTCACTTGCAAGCTTCCTCTATGTAATTCACATGCCCAGTGGTCATTGAAATGAAGTTGAATGTAGCAAAGTTGGACTAAACCTCTACCTAATCAATCCAAAAAATCATCCCACCAACGGACATACCCATCATACTTTGAATTGGGAAAGGTACCCACACCATAGAAAACCAATTTTTTACCTTCTTCATTGGAAATGATAACTCATTCATGGAATTTGTCTTTTTTATAAAAAAAATCTAGGCCTCAATCTAGTGGGAATTCATTTCGACATGTTCTTTCCCAAGACACCAACTAGGTAGGTAGCCTCCCTCGTTTTGGCCATTAGTGATCGTTAGTCTCATGCTCATATATGGAGGTGGAGTCATACAATAGGTACAAATAAAGTGAGGGGTAGGGGAGCACGAACAGGGCAAGCCCTTCAAGCTTAAGATGAACCAAAACCATGTTTTCCTTCCCCATCATGCAATGACCCTCAACCACTAGTTCGTTTTTCTTCCTTTGCCACACACCTAAGCTTTGTTCTAACACCCCATGCAAAAATGTTGATGTAAAAATGCTTTTTTTAATAAATATTGAAATATTTTAATATAATTAGTATTAATTTTTTTATTAATATTTTTTTAAATAAAGTGTTAACTCTATATTCAATAGGAAGAAGAATAGGTGAAAAAATATACATCTAATATTATACTTCAGAAAAAATAAATAAAAAATTTTAAAAAATTTTAAAAAATAAATCAATTAATTAAATTAAATTAAATTAAATAAATGAATAAACAATAAAAAATAAAAAATATACCATCTCTCAATAGAAAAAATATACATCTAATAGTATACTTCAGAAAAAACATCTCTCAATATATAGTAAAACAATATTGAAAATGTATAAATGTTATAATAATAATAAATAAATAAAAACCTATATTTAAGCCAATTTCAAATTATATTTAAAACAAAAATTGTCTTATTAATTCCTAAACTTCATATTATTTATTTTTACTTAAGGTTAATTTGCAAAACACTTTTTCATATTCTTAAAACATTTTTGGTATATTAATAGTATAACTTGAGTGGGTCTAATGACTAAAAATATAAGTTTCTTTTTTGGAGGTCACAAATTCAAGTTCAAAGGAGAACATATATACCTTTCATTACCCTCGTACACCAATTTAGTATCTAACTTAGTTGTAACCTTAAAAATAAATTATTATTATTAGTTTAAAAAACAAAAATAGTAAATAATTAGGCATATTGTTTTTGGCCTTTAAAATAGTTTAAAATTTAAAATTTATTTTATAAATTATTCTATATTGATTGTAAATTTTGATTTTATAATTATTACTAGCCTAGCCATATAAACTAAATGGCTAGTAAATTCCCATATGCATTAATCCATTAAAAAATATCAAAACACACTTTCTTAAAATTAAGAAAATCATTAAAAAAAAAGAATAAATTGTAATTTTATTTAAAATCACTATTATTATTATTATTATTATTATTATTGCTCTCTAGCTTAGTATGGTAGAGATGTTGCATGTAACATAATGTAGATATTTTTACCCAATGAAAATAAAATATAAAATAAAATAAAAGTAACAAAATAAAAATCATCCTATAAAAATAAAATAAAAACAAAAATAAAAATGACCGAAGTGGCGAGAGCGGGGGGTTATCCTATGCCAAAATTAAAAAATAGAGACTCAATACATGTGGGGACTGGGTATGGCATCCAATAACCAAGTTGAATACCTAGCACTTCGGCATATCTTGGAAATAACAATGGCAAAGAAAATCACCAAAATAACAATGTTTAGGGACTCAATAATTGTGATACGCAAGATGTGTAAAGTCAAAGGATCGCAATGTTAATATTTTCCTCCTATCCTACATAGGATCATTTTTCAAAAATACCAATTTGAGAAAATTGAATTCTTCGATGTGTATAGACAACTAAATACATTGGTAGACTCATTGGACAATAAAAAAGCTACACTAGAGTAGGGGAAATTATAAATGGATCATGGGTTGTCCTAAAACTCACCCATTTCATGAATAGTGAAATTAATCATTATGGTTTTAATATGTACTTTAATGGCCTTCCCATCCGGATAATTGAAGAATCCCCACAGTGGAGTTCGTTTGCACAACTCTCTTGTTAAGCACATGGATATTAGCTCGTAAGTCAATTGATGCATGTAAGGATTGACATCATACATTAATTTCCCAGCCATGTTTATTAAAGGAACAAAACCCTTGTCTAAATCACATTAATAGCTAGTGAAATGAGGCAGTTAATCACGAGAGCAAGTGACATAAGTTTTTAATGCTCCACAGTTTCA
This sequence comes from Pinus albicaulis, assembly GCA_034641835.2. Classification (NCBI taxonomy): domain Eukaryota; kingdom Viridiplantae; phylum Streptophyta; class Pinopsida; order Pinales; family Pinaceae; genus Pinus; species Pinus albicaulis. Next base: position 1,375,110,319 of record CM076580.1, on the reverse strand, counting down.
AATCATTTACACAAGCAAGGAGAGCCTTGGCCCTCGTAGTGCATTCAATGCCATGTAGTATGTCATTAATATTACTATCCCTATATATCATATGATTGACACTTCAAGGAACATGGTGAGATCCAATCATGGATTTGAAAGCCTCACATTTCAATGATTCATGGAGGCGGTTCAGAGGATGGTGTGGCTATATATGGCATTATGTGGCTCTTTGGTCCTATGTCGCATGATTGCTGAGCGTTCACACCTATGAATAGAGGTGACCACCATCCTTTGAAGCCCGAAGTGCATAGCATCATAGTTTCATAAATTCAAACTTGGGAGACCATATTCAGGAGTATGAGCACGTTAAAACCAAAAGGTTTCTAAAAAGGTTGTTAGAATCAGTTAGAGTGTTGTTGAATACCCTCAACCAAAAGCCTAAAAGGAGCATTGTTGGCGGGAAAAAACTTCCCTAAGGTAAGGGTTGACAACCTCAAAAAATCGAAGGCAGGTAATCAACAAGAAGCATGCATCATGCAATAAAACTATGTAAACTACTAAATTTAGGATCAAAAGAAGTACCCATAGGTCCTACATTTGATGTCGAACCCGTAGGGTTCAAACCCTCTACTTCCTCCAAAGCAATCGAACCTGCAACAAAGTTTAGAGAAGCATATATACACTAAGTAGTTCAAATCGTGTGCATAATTAACATGTTAGATCATCAAGCATAATCATATAAATCATGATATATATTCAACATGAATCATAAAACATGAGGCCATAACATTTCAGGAAAAAGACAGAGCTTCTTTATTGATCTCAGCAAAGAGTAGTGGAGAGATACAACAGGACTCATCCACGGCACCAATGAAACCTTCCTCCAGATCCATCCAGCCCAAGCCTCAAATATCACCTCTCGATCATAAGAAACAGGATTTCATATAAAGTAAGATGAACATATCTGCAAGGAAACAAGGGTTTCCTATGATTGGGAGTGCAAGAGACACAAAGGAAATCAGAATTGATTTTGGACCGAAATGACTATAATGTTGTTATCCTATCTCCTTGGTGTAATTAGGCCCTCCCATGAGGTGTATAAATACCACTATAATTTGGTTAATTCAATTAGGCAACAGGCTCCTGTATGTGGGATTTCGATGAAACTCGTAAACCCCGTCTGAAAAATCAGATATTTATATATTTTCATATTTTAAATTATATACATGGGTTTTATATGGAGGTAATCGCATGTGTATGTGCTTTTTGAAGGGAAAAGTCCCTTATGGAATTCAAAATATTGTTTGTTAATAAATGAACAAGTATGAATGGGAAAGGGATGCCCAAGGCCATACAAGAGCATCAGAACTACATGAGTGTTGAATGATGCTATAACATATTCCCCCTATGAGGTCAGAAGGGGTACATGATGGCCGAAATGTATTAAGTATAAAGAGAGATCATTTGAGGACCTGAGAGGATATCACTAGATTCCAACTCATTGAAAACCTGTGGAAGAAATCAGAAATAAGGCTCATGTCTGAAGTGGGCATACCCATGCTCAGAGATAGTAAATCATGTTTTTTGATCAAGTATAAAGTGGATCTGAAATGTATACATAAGTGTACAGAAAATTGAATATTACATAGAGGATCATCTTATCATATCTGCAAACGGAAACAATGGTGCTATGTCTCAATATCACATATAAAAGAAATTTTGATCAATGATGCTCAAGGAATGTACGATCACTAACGTTGCACAACTAATCCTCAAAGTAGCAAGTCATATAGGTGGAATAGTGATACTGCACAAACTCAAGCACCAACATACAAAATGTTTTTGTGATGTACTACAACATATAAGGTGGATGGTATCACAAGAAGAAAATTGAAGGAGTTGTTGAGTGAACCAAGATGATGACACAACCTAAGGTCTTCATCGACCATAGATGGTACAGTTCTACACTATGGGAATGAATGAGATGAAGTTGACCATATGAGAAATCGTTTGATTACCAGTCATTGATGTATACCATTAAAAAATGGCAGACAACTCACCGATAGTGATGATGAGAGTCAAGGTACCCCAGTACAATCTAACAAGTGTGAATAAATGTGTTGAAGCCGAACACTTGAGATAATCTATCAATCAGGATACATTGATGTATTGTCACTGTCGATAGCGAAGGAGTCTGCCACTAATGACTGCGAACCCTAAGGTACTAAAAAATGACGCTAGATATTGTTCCCAGAGCAATGAGTCAGAGTCGATGGGAAAATATATGTTGGAATGAAGGCATTAAGTCATACCCTATCAACCAGCATGAGTGTAACCCGCGGGCCAATAATTTGGAAGAAATCAGACAAAAAAAGGTAAAGTAACCATTCTAAAGTACATTTTCAGCGTACACAAAATGTGGCTAGCGCACGAAATAAACCCCTTGAACTAAAAAATAATGAAATTTGTCATAGAGGCAAGGAATCCACCAATAGTTTCAAATGGATACCAAGGTGATGCATGAATCCCAATGTGTGATCATGTAAGTTGGCGTCAAACACAAGGGAAACCACTCAGTGAAAGACCCATGATAATGATCGATGCTTAAAAAAAGGTCACATATTAATGATGTAAATAGGGCCAGGGTGTGGCTCTAGGCCTACCCTCAAAGAAATTTTTTGAAGTCGATAAGAGAATACCCTCCAGTAAGAAGTAAATGGAGACCTTCTTGACTAGAACAAACAAAGGACCAAATAGCAGATGTGATTCTAAAAAGGACTTGACAGAATGGGTATGAATGACTGAAAATGAGTCCACAGACACCGCATAATGGCCAACATAGGTTAACTTCCCTTGAACAAAAGCACGAATCAGATATGACTCTATGGCAGCATAAAAACTTTGTATAAGTTTGCAATGCAGGAGGCATTAACAAACTCTCCATGTGATGGGAAGAGATAACCAACCGAATGAGGACTGACTCAAAAACACGGTTATGGCTCTCCTAAAGTCAAACTAAGTCCCATCTCGATGGAGGAAAGACTTATTTTTAGTACTTTATTTAAAGGTGACACAATTGACTCTTTCTTCCATCAAATACGGAAATAAATGTCTCATTCTCACTCTTTTTGGAATATATATTAAAAAAAAAAAAAAAGGTGTCTTTTTCATATTTAAAGCCTGAAAAAGAGTAAAATAATGCCTATGGTACAATGGAAAGAATGATTGTTAAGGGCAGATGCACTGGTTCGTGGGAATGGAAAATTCTTATGCTCAATGCAAGGTGGCAGAAACTGATCGTCAACACTCAAAGGAATATACTTTCCATGGGTAAAGGGTGTCAAGTCGCAGAGGCTAGTGAAAACATGGTTTGAACTTGCAGAAAGGACATGGTCAAAAGTGGTTGATACATGAGTCCAAGTGAAGTCGCCTTAAGGAAAAAAGTTACAAGTAGTCAACATGAAAATGCAATTATACAACTTAACACATGGGAGCCTCTAGGGTATAAATCCATAAATATAGTGAAGAAGAAAAGGAATGAGGCTTCATCGCAAAGCCATGGCAGGACTAAATAGGAATCGTGAGCCTAAACAGTTCTTGTAGCATGGGAAACATATGATATCGAGGATATAGCTAGGAAGCCTATGGAAGGAATGGATCTACTATTATGTTATGATTTATTAGAGGTCGAGTGAAAGTGGTTTCAAAATCGCAACACAATGGGGTCGACCTTATGGAAAAATATTGTAGTATGAGGTTAGGACGCATAATGCAACGAAAAAGTGATATGTCCTAACCTATATGCCAGTGATGAAAAAGATACATGCCATGATAGGTCTGTTATCGTGGAGCCGAAGAATTGAAAAAATGTCACAAAGTATTTGTCAATCCTAGAAAACAACCTCCCCTGACACTTCAAGCCAAAAAGTCAAAAAGTTCATAAAATAATAAAGTTAAAAAAATGAACTTTATAAAAGTGGGTTTTTAAATTTAATATAAAAAGGAATTTTTGCTTACCAAAAATTAACTTGTTCTTTTAAGTGTTTAGAATTGAGAGCTTGGGAGAAAATTTGGGCAACTTGATTCCACCGATTCCTCCAACTGAATCGTCAACCAGCTTTCCAGGTAATTCTATATCGTTAATCTCATTGATTTAATTCATTTTCAAGAAAATTTAATTGATTTTCATCGTTCGTTTTTTAATCTTAAAATTTGGCTTTCTGTGTACGAATATTCGCCCTTTGGAAATCGCATATAGAAATCACTAGACACGGGTTTCTAATGGAAAATCCATGTACGTACGCAACTGTCCATTGAAAAATTCACGTATGCATAGAGAGAAAAGAAAAAAAATCAATTTCTAATGGATGAATTCTTTTAAATTTGCAGGATGTTAGTCATTTGGAGAGAAAGGGAACACAGTGATGTTGACAATCAAGTTCTAAATGATCCATTGGCATTGGAAGCATTGAGAGATTGTAGATTACTCAAATTTTTCATGATTCCAAATGTAGAAATTATACAAAAAGCATGTATATATTGGATTCATCCGATCTAACAATGTACTAAATTTAAATACTGAATCGCTTCTACAAATATTTTGCAGAATTAAAAACAACACAATTGCCAATCACATGAAGCAAATAAGAATAGATCAAAACCACAACACCAGATATTCCTGGGGAAAGCTTACTGCTCAAAACCCCTCTATCATATATTGTTTATTCCACAAGGAATCATGAAACAATTACATACAAAACTCTTCTCACAAGAGCCCTCAGTACATTAGCTAATTGTCTCACACTGTCTTACAAAAATTGGCAAATCCCTTAGCCAATTTACTGCCTCCAGGTAGCCTGCCTTGCTCACGCAATTCTTGATGAATGAAATCCTTAATCACAATTAATTTCAGCCTTCCTCAACTGCGCTGAGTATCATGGACATCATGTGCTGCTATAACTACACCTGGGTAGCCTGCTAATATCACAACTAATAGTTACACTTCCCTTTCACCTAGATCTCAATTGGGTCTCCACTGGATCTGACATGCATGCAGTTAATAATAGTAAAAAAATAAATTGCATATGAGATCACTACATGTGAATTATTTAATATTTAATTCACTTGATCTCTCACTAGTGTATCTGTAGTTACAACTAGAAAAAACTGACTTTAACTCACTTAACAGAGTTAAACTGATTTACAACTTGCACAACTCATGCACCACTACACTTCCAACTCTATTACAACTATAATCACTCTGTGTTGTGTTATACAACACCCCCCATTTATTTTAATAATTTGGGACCCTTTTAGAAATAAATAGCAAATTTACTATTATCTTTAAAACAAAAAACTTTAGGAAATAAAGTTTTCTTTGTGCTTTCTTCTTTATTCCTTAGTGTGCATCACAAAACGCATAACTTATAACCCAAAAGACTTGAAAACTACTAAGTCACTTGGGTTGCGAAATGTGCTAATCCTTTTACAAAGTTATATTAAAAACTTGCAAATGCTTCAATCGACGTTATAATTTGTTTATCGCATCGCACCTCATTTAAACGATCTAACTTATAAAGCAATTCGGTATAAATTGCGATTACGCAGACCTGACAAGCCAACAAAGCAATAAACATAAAGATCTAAATTCCCATAAAGCGCAGCTGCTTGACTTCTTGAATGCACAATTCACATTTCGCACAACTTAACCAAAAGCAAATTTGTTTACCGCATAAGAATTGCGACGTGGAATTTGCGCAGATCGCATTTTGTAGAACTTATAGGTAACATCGTAAATGATAAAAGTTATAAGTCGTGATATGTGAATGAATGGAATTTAATTACTAAAGCATGTGAAATGACTTATGTCATATCAAACCGAAATCCGAGATCCAATGTTTTAAAATGATTGATAGTTGTTTCGTATAAAGGTGTAAGAGATTTGATTTGAAAATTTTATTGGTGATTAATAGCATTTAAATAAAAATAAAGGTTTTAATAGATTCATATTTATTCATGCATGTTTGATATAAACGATGGATTTGTCTCTTTTTTCTCTATACTTTTAATGTTTGCTCTGTTTACTTGAAATCAGGAAACCACTTAACGGAGTGAGGAAGATTGAAATGAAAAAGAAAGGCAAAGAGATTTCTCAAACGTCGTCTACTGAAGACTCGGATATGTCTCCCCTGTTTTCAGACACCACCTGCAACAAGGATTACGAAATTTCATCATGGGAGGAAATGTATAAGCTTTTCGAGGACAAAAATCCAAGGGTAATAACCAAAGTTGCTACAATAGGCACGTCAGTTACTTCAGACGTGACTTACTTCGACACTGCATGTTCATTCGTCCACAAGGTAGCCGCAAGGCCAAAAATTATCCCTTATACATACATGGTTAAGCGGGTAATTGACCACTTAAACATAGAAGATAGAACATTCAAAGATTCAAAAGGCGATAATATTGGGTCATTCAGGGCAGAAGACTTACAAGCAATGTACCATATACCCTCCCCGCAGTAGAAATATTACAAGGCTTTTCTGCAAATTTTTAGAGCGGAGCATCCAGACTTCATGAAAGTCATAAAGGAATGGAAGGAATATCATGGAAATCTTAAATGAGATAAACTCTGTATGTATCCAATTGCCCAAATTCCTTACCCTTACTGTTATTCTGTCGGTATGTTGTGTAGATTATATGCAAAACCTGATACCACTAGGTTTTCAGTAGATTGGATCCCATTGATTGACGCAATTGTCAATTCTTTAATTTTGAATTGGGCAAATATCCTATCTGATAATTTAGCCAAACACATCATGGAGTATAGGAATAAAAGGAGTGTTTCATCTAGAGAAATACCTCCCTTTTGTATGAGTGCTTATGTCATGGACGCAACCTTCTTTTATTCTAGTTTTACTACCATGGGATGGAAATGGACTACCCAAGACCCTACCCCAATCCACATTTACAACAAAGCCCTTTTGGATTCAGACTTCCATATGCATTTTTATAAAATTTTCCATGGAGTCATGTTGCCTATGCACCAGATGATATTCAATGAGAAAGCCCCTAGGTTTTCTAAAGAGACTAGTACATATATTCTTTCTGTGGCTAGATGGTTTGCAAAGGAGAATTTTACATATGTCAGAGTATTTGGGAGTTATGCTTCTCCCCAGGTCCTACCATATTATGTTCCTGATAATTTACTTGCAAGAGAGATCGCCTGCCAACTTGTTAATGGTATTTCTAAACAGCTGAAAGATGCTAAGAAGATCGTTTGGCCTAATTTTCCTTTACAGTGCGATAATTTTTCACTTTTTGATATTGGCCATACCTACAAGGAAGTTTCAAATATTTATCTATTGAATTTGAAAGTAATGCCAAAGAGTTTTTATGATCCAAATGATGTAATTAAAAACTACATCACAGAGCTCAAAATGAAGCCTTTTGTAAAGGAAATAGACAGATTTGATGATATATTTCAAGGCATGGAAAATTTTTCAAATATAATTAAGTGTGCATCTAGTCAACTCAACCAAGATGATTTGGAAGTCTTCCAAACATACATAAATAAGAGACAGGAGAAAATTCCTCTTAACTTGTTAACTATTGAAGATGTCAACTAACCTACTCCAAGTATTAGCTTGGATAACGAAGCAAAAGACATGTCTGAGGACGAGTCGAAACAATAAAATCATTAATCTCACAATTTAGATCATTCTAAAAATGAATTTGAATCCAGAAAGGATAGCCTAGAAAAGATAATTGATCAAGTAATCCAAGAGATAGATATGTAGGAGAAAAGAGAAAGTAATGGAATAGAGTCAACTTCTCAAGAAGTTCATCATAGTCATGATACACTTGATTAGTCAGAAAAGTACCAACCAAATAATTTGAGTAGTGAACGGGATGAATTTTCTGAAGCAATAAAAACTCCTAAAACCAATCCCAATACTCATCAAGTTACTAGTTTTCAGACACCTGAACATTCCCAGAAGATAGTGGAAACTATTAATTCACTACAACAAGTTCCATAAAATCATGATCGAGAGATCATACCGGCCTACCCTATAGAACAAATATTTTTACAAGTTGAAGAAATTCCTTCGATGGATATCTTCTACAGTCCTAGTCATAAGGTTATAGTCAAGAGAAATAAAAGGAGAAGAATTGATGAAACAGTCTCAAACCTCACAAATGAATCTGTTGACGTTTTGTGGAAGGATACCTTAACTGATCCTACTGAACACAAAAATAAATTATCACGGTTTGCAGGGGAATATGCTACTTCCACTATTGATAAAGCTACTAAGGTTAAAATGTTGTTGAAGCAGAAGGAAGACAAAATACAAGAACTAGAGATACTATTAGATGAAGAAAAATCTAACTCCAGTGAGCAAATGAAATTAAAGATGGCCCAATTTCAAAAATATTTCGAGAGTCTTAAATTGCAGCATCAAGTAGAAATCACTGAGAAGCAAGCACAATTGGAAGTAGCAATTACCAAGTTACAATGCCAACCACAATTAGAGAAACTCATAAAAGAAGCATTGGATGTAAATGCTAAGTTAAAGCAACAACGGGAAGTATTTTTCCAACAAGCTTATATTATTGACTCTTATTGTGACTCAAATGAAATATTGATTCAGCAAGTAGCTATCCAAAAACTTGAATGTAAGAAGCTCAAGAAGAAAATCAACGAACACATTCAATGGCAAGCATCAAACTCAGGCAAGGAAGCTAATCTACCCCAGGTATATAATTTCCACAAGGAGACCTTATTCAAAGATTGGGAAACACAAATAAAGCAGGCAGAGAAAGCAGCAGCGAAAACATCAAGATTATCAAAGGAAATTACTGAATTTGTATGTGAACAGCTGGTGAAAGAAGAACTTATCAAAGAGTACACGTCTGAAGTGTCCTCATAAGTCAAACAGCTAGAAACACAGGTGAAGCAAAGGGTAGAAACGCATGATGAAACAATTAAAAAGGTAAATAAGTTTGATCAAGAAAATTATTGGAATTTTTTTATCAAACCTTATCATCAATACCAGATCCTGCAGTCTTTAACAGATTCAATAAGAAGATCGTAGCCAGTACTCTCAAACTCAATATTCAAAGGACAGGTCAGATCGAGGATTTCACAACCAGCTCATCTCAAGCCCATGCTAGATATTTGTCAACTTCATGACCAAATCCAAAAGAAAGGGCAGAATTCATAAATCATATTGTTACTTTATTTTCCTATATTGTAGTTTAAGTTAGTCTTATGAGTGTTGTTTCATTAAGGTGAATATTATAGGCAACCTCTATGCTTCTCATTCAATTCTCAACCCAGGGTAAGTCTTCTTATTTCAAGAGTGCAAGCACAGTATATGTGAGTGACATCGGAAATAGCTACTCTATATTACCATGAAGAAGATTAACTAATTCTCGAATTTCAATCAACTCAAAAACAAATGGAATTGTAAAATGCCACTAACTATTCTGTCTAAATAAGCTTAGAGAGAATAACCTATGATTGAACAGCACACTTGATGAATTGAATAGCAATCCTACTGAATGGAACAGCAAAATCAACAAATTGAACATCAATTGCTTATTTAATTTTGTAATGGAATTCTCTTGCAAACTAACTAGCTAACATTATTCTGCATTAAGCACAAAAAGAAGTCCTATAGTACTGGTGGAAATATCTAATTCTTAGTGATATAAAGCATTGAACAGAAATCATGCTAAATCTCATAAACGGATGTAAAGGAATTGAGAAAATGATGAAGATGTTTAACAGTTATAAAACAATTACTATAAACCAGAAAACGTCAGCAATAAATTGTCTTGGTGGCATAGGAAACTGCAGCATCATAGGCGTAGAAGTTAACAAGTGGAAAGATATCTCACGAAACGCATCAGACAACTGAATATGAATTCTGTAATTAACGTATAGTACAGAGGTGAGTGCGGAAACTCCCAGGGCTGGGCCCAAACCACCAGAAGTCTAACGCGATGAAAAACTCAGGAAATGACTATTCAAAATACCAAAATTCTTTATTAAAAAGGTTAAGACATGAATACAACTGGACAGTTATGTCCTGATACATCTATTACATAAGAGAATTCCTATTCAGCTCCTCCTTTCTCATCCATCTTTGGCCTTTTTAAAGGCGATTTCACTCAGTGGAATGGTCTTTTCCAAACAACAGCTCGCTACTCGAGGCTATCGTTTGAGTTCTTCAGACATGGATTTGTCTTTCCGCCTTCCGCTGGTTCCTGGGGGTCATTGTGATTTCGTGTTCTCTGCCTGTCAGTTTTCTTTTGGTCATCTTCGATTCAGCTACCTTGTTTTCCTATGAATAAAGATGAAATAAGTCAAATCCTTGTTGTTTAAACATGTTTTTTACCGTTAGTCCATTTGTCCTGATTTTGCATTAATCCTCCTTTCCTTTACTGTTAAGATGAGGAAAAATTCCTAAAAGTGTATGATAATTTGAATTAAAGGTAGGGTGAAAACGTACCTTAATTCCGGCCGAACATACTCCCTTGCTTACCTATTTGCAAGTCCTCGTGCAAAAAAATGATTGAGGTGTAACTGGGTCAGAGAATAGGCAGGGTAGACTTCTTCCTTGTATGCTCTGAAACCCTATTTTTGTCTAATTCTTGCAAAGGCAGCGTTTGTGTGCCCTTCTGGCAGTTCCTAGTCATGATCATAACCCTCAAGGGGTACCAGATGAGAGGGCATCTATACTTGCACCCTATCCATGCAAGACCCATATTGAAGACGAGATTTATATATATAAGGAATCTGGAGGTGGCCGCTTTGAAGTTTTTGTAGCCAAATGGCTCCCTATTTTTCACATTTTTCGTGGAGGCCATCAACCTTTGTTTGGCTGCTGCCATGGCTGCTTCCTGAATGTCTTCGAAATACTCCCACCCATGTTGTATAATGTCTCTATGAATGGGTTCCAGCTTAGTCCTTACCCCCTTTCTTCGCATGAAATTCTTGTGTTGGATGAACAGCTGCAGAGGTTTAGTAGGCTCCCCTCTAACCCACAGGTCTAGGCCATGTTCTCTCTTCTGGAAAATTTTATAGGCTTTGGCCCACCTAATCTGGTTCTTAGCAACAGAGAGGAAGGCCTAGAACTGAATATCTCCTATAAAGGGACTAGGATTGTTGTCCCTTTCCTCCTCTAGAAAGAATTTGTGCATGTAAATTTCACATAAAAGGCGTTGGACCTATTCATCTTGATCATTGCAGCAATGAAAAAATTCCTCTATAGTTTTGAAATTTGCGAGCTTCCCTGCCCTTACGGCCTTAATCTTCAGCAGTAAATATCATTCTACTAGGAATAGGGCATATTTGGTGGCTGGTGCCCTACATGTTAGCACATCAGAGTACAGAGAACAAATCACGGTGATTTGTTTCTTGGCTTGTTCCACCTGGTCCTGTGCCCTTTTTACCTTTGCCTGCTCTTCTCTAAGCTGAGCAAATGTTTCATCCTCTGTTCTAGAAAGGTTCGTGAATTTATTTAACAGTGCTTGATACTCTTGTGTGGGCACTACTTCCTTTTTGCACTGTGCTAACTCATGTTGTGTTCGAATTAATTCATTATACCATATTTTATTGACAGCTCTTTCAAACAGAGGAGCATAGGAATGGGTTTCTTCCATTTGGGTTTCCTTTTCTTTGGTGAATTCCTACCTAGTTTGAACAGAGGCTTCAGTAGTGTCCACCAGGTATGTTTGTACCTCAATCTTAGCGATGATTTCCAATTTAGTCTGCATCTCAGCCTCAACAGTGTCTGCTAAGTCAATCTGCATCTCAGCCTCAGCAGTGTCTAACAAATTGGTGACCAATTATGTTTGGGTTTCTGTGGTGGTCAATTCTTTCGTAGGCTTTCGGGCCTTTTTTACCTCTTTCAACTACTTCCTCAATTTTTTTACCATTTTCCTTAACCTTTTGCATGTTCTGCTTAATTTCTTGAACTTCTTTTCAGCTAAATTTTCTTCTGGTCTGGTTTCAGCAGGGGATGGAGGAGCAGCAACCTCTTTTTTAGGGATGGTGGTGTCAATTTCAGGATTGTCTGTGATGGTGTTTTCTACCTGTACTTCGGAGTTTACTTCTGCATGAGGGTCTCGACTGGGTGAGACGATATTCCCCTCAGGTTTCAAAGGGTTGTTTCCATGCTTGCATTTTGTTCCAAGGGGATGGTATTCCCTGACTGATTTTCGAATTCACCTACCTCTTCTGCATGCTCCTCCTTATTCACTCCATCACTCTTGAGAGGAGACAAGGCCCTAAAAGCCTATTATTCCTCTTAATGGGGTAATATCTCAGTGTGGTCAGAGCTTCTGGCAGTGGCAGATTGGTCTAACGGTTCTTCTTGTTCTTCATCTTGCTCAAATAGGCTTCTAGTTTCATGGGATTCCCTCGTTTGCTCCAGGACTCAAGCCATCTCTTCCTCATAATATTGTAGGGTATATTTTGAGGGCTTGAGGGTAGTGAGTGGGATGGCCCTGCCTCCTCTAGGAATTCTGAGGTTTCTTGTTGTAAATGCAGTCTTTTGGACTACCTTTTCTTGCTTGGTTCTGAAGTTGAGGCTTGATTCCTTTTCCTTCTAGGTATGTTCATTCTAGGGAGCTCAATTTCGGTCCCAACAGGGTTTTCCTCAGGTGCCTGTGCGGCAGGGTTAACAAAGTTGTCCCAGGATATCTGCTACTTGCCCAACTCATGCATGGTGATTAATTTGATTAACCCATGGTGACTAACGACTACTTGAGGTTTTTTATATTTTCTTATTCAAACGGAAATTTCGTGTAATATAGAATTTAAGAAAGCGGGCAGATTAACTGAAATCTTTTGTTTAAGCACAACTAATAATTTGAGTTGATGGGGTTTTACCACGTCTTGGCATCCATCGCATGTTATGAATCTTTGGATGAATGTTGTTAGTTCCTGCCATGGTTGATGTAGAGAGGTAGGGTTAATCCCTTTTCCTTTTCGCTCCAATGGCTCTTCTGGATCCTGGTATGCTATGACTGCCTCTCGTAAGAGAAGGTGTTTTTCCATCCATCTCTCTCCCTCTGCTAGTATTCCAGAAACTTCAACAATAATATCTTTTGTGACCAGTATAATCCTTCCCCTGAGCCTGGTTTGTCCCTCCTGTAGGTTCTGCAGGAACTCAATTGCTATCTCTGTATCAAATCCTTGTAATTTTTGTAAATATGGCAGCCAGCCAGCTTGTTGGAGGATAGTGCGAGCTGCATCTAAAATCGGGAAGGTCATAGGTTCATTTCAGAGAGAGTTTCCTCCCATGGCTAATGCATTTTCTTAAGCTAATTTCTTCTTCTGATTGTGTCATCTTTCGGCCCTGTTGGTTAGAATGAACATTGTATGCCAGAAAAAGGGAAATTGCAGCCTTCTGTAGGTAGCTTCATATCTTAATTGTAATTATCCTTTGGTCTTATCAACGTATCCAACGGAATTTGTGCATGAAATTGGCATGCTTGATATTTATGGATAATTACACCCCCTCTCTCGAAGTAAGGGTGTCCATGTCCTCAAGTACAAGAGAGATTTGATCAATCATGAATGCATATGGGGGAAATGTCAGGGTTCAATAATCATAGTCTATACGCGAGAACGGAGTCTATGGCTTTGGAGTTCAAGGAAAGAGGAGTGAGTGTAAAGGTCAGAATTGGAAGTTATCATAAGTGTATCTCATGCGGAAGTGACCGAAGAGGGGAAGAAAGCAATATAGCTATTATTATGATAGGATGTCCTTCTTTAATGGCAAAGTGTGACGGAAGCATGACTGAGATAGATATTGATTGGTGTTGTCATCCCGAAGTTCAAACATGCAAGCATATAGTTACTTAGAATAGTATTATCACTAATTTGATTTGTGGGTTTATGCTAAAAATGGAAGAAAAATAGGAGATAAGGTATATGTAAGATTAATTATCTATTGTTGAAACATACTCTCATACCATAAGCAGAGCCACTGCTGCCAGCAGGTGTTCATAGCCTCGACAGGGTTGCTATTTTAACCCGAAAATTGAGCCAGGATCCTTTATGTAAAAGTATTTATTCTGCCAATTTTGTGGAGAGATCACCGTGCTGGTATGAGAGGCAGATAGCCACAGTGCCACTCACTAGAGTTGTAGAAGAGTCATTAGGTCGGCTCCTGATGAGACCTCCTGTCCTTCAAGCAGTTGAGAAGGTCATTACCCTAGTGTGATGGCCATTGCAAGCATGTCACTTGCTAAACTCTTATGAACATGGTAGGCTCGTTCATGATGAGACCCCCTATCCTCTCTTGAAAATTTTCATATGAACATAGTACTTCTTTTTTAAACATAAGCATTTTAATTTATGAGGAGGCCACTATGTTGGTCTGATGATCAGATAGTCGTAGTGCCATTCACTAGGATCGTAACAGAGTGATCAAGCTAGCTTGTGATGAGACCTCCTATCCTTCAAGCAGTTTAGAAGGTCATTACCCTGGTGTGATGGCCATTGTGGGCATGTCACCTGCTAAACCCTTATGATCATGGTAGGCTGACTCGTGATGAGACCCCCTATCCTCTCTTAAAAAAATTTCATGTAGACATAATAGTTATTATTTATACATGAAGGGAGGCTCTTTACTCCTTAAGAGTTAGGGATGGTGTGAGAAGTAAAAAGAATGCCAATACAGTTAATACCCCTTATTCTATTTATTTATGTCAAAGGGAAATACTACTTGAGAGTGCAGAAAGATATACCATCATAAGACCATGTATTATGTGATAACATATTTGAGCTAGGAATGACTTAGCCCTTCATTGCATAGATGTACAATTTCAGCTTCCAGGTTAGAGATTATAGTGTCAAAGGATCATCATATTATAAGTTTTACTACTTTACTCTTCTTTAGTTTCCAATTCCTACTCAGAGATGTCTTTTATAGCTAGGGTGCGGAACGAGGAGAGGATATCAACAAAAGAAAGAAGGATCGTGCTTCTTTAAAGAGAGAAAAAAAATCAGTTGTTCAATTCCTTTGAACAGTAAAACAAAACACGAAACATAGTTTTTCAATTGGATTGAACAACAGCTGTTCAAAAACTTGAACGGTAAGGAAAAATAAAAACGCAAAAATCGGTTGTACAATTCGATTGAACAGCACCTTGTCAATTGGATTGAACAGTAGCCGTTCAAATAATTTGAACAGCAAGGAAAAATAAAAACACAAAAACACGGTTGTTCAATTCGATTGAACAACAATTGTTCAAAGAATTTGAACAACAAGGAAAAATAAAAACACAAAACACAGTTGTTCAATCTGATTGAACAACAGTTGTTCAATTGGTTGGAACAGCAGTCGTTCAAAGAATTTGAACAGTAAGGAAAAATAAAAACACAAAACACGGTTGTTCAATCCGATTTAACAGCAGCTGTTCAATTGGATTGAACAGTAGTTTTTCAAAGAATTTGAACAACAGGGAAAATAAAAACGCAAAACACGGTTGTTCAATCCGATTGAATAGCAGTTGTTCAATTTGATTCAACAGCAAATGTTCAAAGAATTTGAACAGCAATAAAAACAAAAGAGGATGAGAAAAAGGGTACAATTGTGAGCATGAAGAATGTACAACAAAATAAGAAACTAGGAATTGCAAGGAGATTATATACATTATTTACAAATGAAGGTAGAAATGCACTTGAGGTTCTGGGGTTATCACCCCCTTTTGCCACAACTTGGATGGTGGGATCATTTCGTACCTGTTGGCAGAAAGACTCCTTTGTGAGAGGTTTGTGATAGAGGCATACTCTATACCCATTGACTCGAAATGTAGAACCAGATCCATCTATGGTGGTCAAGGTGAGGGTACCATTGTTGTGTACTTCTTGGATTTCATATGGACCGAACCACCTTGTCTGCAATTTTCCTGGAAAATCTTGGAATCTGGAGTCATAGAGAAGTGCTCAATCTCCTTTCTGGAATGTCTTCTTTTTTATGAGGTTTTCATGCCACTTAACTCTCTGTTGTTGTATGATCGTTGTGCGCTACAGAGCTAGTAACCGTATATCATCCAATTCATTTATTTGTTGGATTCTTTTAATCTGGGCCTCCGTCAAGTCCAACCCTACTTCCTGGGCAAGAATTAGGGTCTTAACTTCGAATTCAATGGGGAAAATAGGCTCTCTTCCAAATACTAGATGATATGGAGAATATCCAGTGGTGTTTCGCCATGTTGTGCGATAAGCCCATGGGTGATCCAGGTGGATATCGGTGGCCACCCGCCTATTCCACTTGGGGCCCCACCATTGCCTCTTTCATTTTTTTAGTTTCGGCACAACTTACTATTTTTAGCAGTTTTTCAGGTCCTGAACTTCCGGAGCCGTTTTGAGGCCCTAAACGACGTTTTTTGGGCATCGCGCCTCCAGCAAATATCATTATGTTTCGGAATGGATATTTGTGGCGAAAGTTGTAGTCCTCGGATAGATATTTATAATGATGTACCATGTGCGTTAAACGGAGATAGTATGCCAAAGCTACGTCCCTGGGAAGTTGAAACACCAATTTACCCAAACGGGGCCCATAGTTTTGGCGCTTCATCTCCTAGGGTTAGGTTTTTGGATGTTTAGAGTTCTCCATTGTTTCTCAATAATAAATAGGCCCTCGAGCCTCATTGTAACTCAGTTCAAAGGCATGTAGCTGCCACATCTCTTCTCAGAGATAGCTACCAGCACCCTAGCTAGTTTTACTTCCATTATGTTTGTATGCAAATTTCAGTTCTTTGATATTAATGAAATTAAGTGTTATTTCCACTGCATCTCTGTATTTATGGTTATATGTTTATTTTTTTCCGTTCCTGCATAAATCTGGATCAGTGGTATCAGAGCGGTCTGCTTTTTCTCGATCCTTCTTTGCATGTCCCCAACGAGGTCGGGGTATAAGGAGCTAGGGCTTGATCTGGTGGAACCTTTGCAAGATCAGCCTCGCAAACCTCGACTGACGCCCATGGATTATGAAAAGAAAGATGAGGGAGCAGGAGATCCTATCAAAATATTGCTCGAGGACGCCCTCGAAAAACAAAGGAACATGATGATGGATAACTTCGTCGTATCCTTCAATGGTCGCTCACCTACGCGCATCCGCATCCAAATGTACCACTCCTCGAGGCGCGACTCCTTTTAAGGTACAAGTAAATTATGCATTCCCATATTTGAGGGTCAAATAGATTTAGATGTCGTAGATAGATGGTTGAATCTATTAGAAGGATATTTCTCGGTTCATGACTTTTCCGATAGGGAGAAGATTATTTTTGCACTCCTCAAAGCTGCCCCCCATGTCAAGGACTAGTGGGAAACCCACTGTGAGAAAAAGGACGAGACAGAACCCTCTTTGTTCTCGGTCGTACCCACTTGGAATTATTTTCAAGATGCCATCAAGGAACAATATTATCCCATGGGGAGCTATGAGGACAAGTACATACAATGGACCACACTACAGCAACAAAGGGATCAAGATGTGCATGAGCTGACGAATCTGTTCCATACCCTGCACACCAAGTTGGGTATCAAAGATTCAGAAAAACATCTGGTGCTAAAGTATTGCAGTTTTCTGCACAGATACATTCAGGATGAAATGGAGTTCCTCGACATCTCCTCGCTTGGTACCTACAAGATACCCTGTGATGCCGCAAATATTGAGCAAGATATGAAAAAATGTGGTTAGCGAGCAGACTTTGATCCGCAACCAAGCTAAGGAAAGGTGCTTCCAAACCGCAGTGACTGTAGCCAAGGCATGGCGGCTAAAGACAACCCGCTGAAGCCACAAGAAAAGAACAGCACCGCAAAGCAAAGAAGGACACGGGAAAGTGGTGTGAGTTCCATAAGATCTCCACTCACAACACAAGTGAGTGTCGGGCCAAGCAGTCGCTAGTGGCCGAGATGAGGGCTTCTGAGTCAGATGCATGCTCCGACTCCGAATCAAAACCTGAAAAGGGGAATGAAAAAGGGAAACACATTATTGATGCGGAGCCCAATTCCACTGTTGCCACTACAAAGATCCAGAAGGAGGAACCGGAAGATCCAGAGGAGGAGGAACGTCTCTTCCACTCCCAGATGTGGGTAAAGGGCTCCCCTGTACAGTTCATTGTCAACAATGGGAGCCAAAAGAACCTCATTTCAGCAGACGCCGTGAAGTGGTTGGGCTTTCCGACCACAACTCACCCACATCCATACACCATTTGGCCTACCCAAGGACGAGATCTCCGTGCCGCCCAAATAGGTCGCTTCCCCATAAGATCAAGCCCTTCACTGATGAGGTATTATGTGACGTTGCTCCTATTGATGTTTCGATGTATTATTAGGAAAACCATATCTGGAAGCGTCACGTCGTGTATGAGTCGAGGATGAGTCTTGGCCTCGCTCTCGTGGCTCTCGTTATTGTTACTTTTGGAAACACCTAGACAGATGTTCGCAGTACTCCCGCCGCTATCTCTTTGGTTACTGCAAAACAATGCAGTAAGCTCATTTCCCAAACTAGGAAATTCATTTTTCTGATGATCCGCCCCTAGGGAAAGAAGAAGACTATGGCCACAACCTCCAGACAGGGATCCTCTACACAACAACAACAAATGCATAAGGTTGTGGAGGAGTACGAGGACATATTCACCTCACCCACAGGGGTTCCTCTGCACTGTCAAGTCAAAGACCCGTTTGATCTAACCCCAGGTGCGCCGCTACCCAATGGACCAATCTATCGGCGCTTTGTTTTGGAGAATGATGAAATCAAGAGGTAGATTCAGGAGTTGTTGCAGAAAGGTCACATCTGACCAAGTTCATCACCCTATGGTAGCCCGATCGTGTTGGTACAGAAGAAGGATGGGACGTGGAGACTCTGTATTGACTATCGGGAGCTGAACAAGATCACTGTCCGGAATAGGTACCCTATCCCACGAATTGATGACCTTCTGGACCAACTCAAATGTGCAAAATATTTCAGCAAGATTGACTTTAAGTCGGGGTATCACCAGGTACCGATTGAACCCTCCGATGTGTGGACGACTGCCTTCAAAGCCAAGGAAGGCCTTTTCGAATGGCTGGTCATGCCTTTCGGGTTGACGAATGCTCCCGCAACCTTCATGAGGATGATGGATGACATCTTGCGGCCATTCACCAACTCATTTTTAGTGGTGTACTTGGATGACATTCTGATCTTCAGCCAGACTTGGGAAGAGCACCTTCACCACATCCGACAAGTCCTCCAAATGCTGCGGCAACACAAGTTGTGTGCCAATTTGGAGAAGTGCACTTTTGGCATGACCCAGGTTCAATATCTAGGATACATTATTGATGAAAGGGGGGTGCATGTGGATCCGGCCAAGATCCAAGTCATTCGGGATTGGCCAGCCCCAACCACTATAACAGAGCTTCGCAGCTTTCTGGGTCTTGCTAATTTCTACCGTAGATTCGTGTTGGGATTCTCTCATATCACTTGGCCCTTGAGTCAAGTCACCAAAGGAGGAGCGAGAGAAAAATTATTTTGGTCGGAACCTCAATAGAAGGCATTCAAAGAATTGAAAAATCGCCTCTGTTCTGCCCCAGTGCTCACCTTACCAGACTTGCAGCAGCCATTTGAGATCGAGACAGATGCCTCTGACTATGCTATTGGGGCAGTTCTTACTCAACAGGGACATCCAGTGGCATATCACGGTGAGACATTGTCTGAGACAGTTCGCAAGTATCCCACCTATGACAAAGAAATGTATTCCATTGTGCAAGCCTGTCGACAATGGAAGCATTACATTTTGGGGAAGGAAACAATCATCCACACAGACCACCGGCCCCTGCAGTTCATACGGACACAAGGGAAGTTGCAGAATGATCGCCATCAGAAGTGGTCCACATATCTGCAACAGTTTCATTTGAACATCAAGTACAAGAAGGGTAGCACCAATAATGTTGCATACTGCCTCAGCCGACCACCGATCGTGGCACTCACCACCGTGCTCAACTCTTGTGGGCATGAGACTTCTGATTGGCCACTTCTCTTTGAGAGTGACCCAGAATTCGGCCACACTTACAAGGCACTCTTGGGTGGTACGCAAGTTCCAAATTTTCACCTCCAAGATGCACTGTTATGTCACCTGGGACACCTTTGTGTTCCTTCAAGCGAGCGTGCCAAGATGATATGGGAAGCACACTGCAGTCGAGTCGCTAGGCATTTTGGGGTCAAGAAAATATTAGCAATCCTGCAGAAGTATTTCTATTGGTCGAACCTTCGAAAGGATGTCGAGAAGCACATCAGATCCTGCACTGCTTGTGCCATTTCCAAACCGACCATCAAGAAGCAAGGCCTATATACTCTGCTACCTACCCCTAGTCGACCTTGGGAATCCATCTCCATGGATTACATGTCAGGCATGCCTTCTACTAAGCAAGGAAACGACTGTGTTTTCGTGGTTGTCGACACATTCTCGAAGATGGCCATCATGGAGGCCTGCAAGAAGAATATCACAGCAGAAGCTACTGCTAAACTCTTCTTTGAACGAGTGTGGGTGCACTTTGGGATCCCACAATCTATCATATCAGATCGGGATAGCAGGTTCCTCAGCACATTTTGGTCCAACCTCTGGTCAATGTTGGATACCAAGCTCACCAAGTCCACAGCTTTCCATCCCCAAACAAATGGCGAGACAGAGGTCGTCAACAGAATTCTTGTACACATTCTGCGCATGTATAATTCGAAGCATCCACGCACATGGGACGAGAGCCTCCCATATGTACAACATATTTATAATCGGGCTCTCCACAGTTCAATCAGCCATAGCCCCTTTCAGGTGGGCTTGGGATTCTAGCCACTATGTCCTATTGATGTAGCCATACCATTTGCAGCTGCTCAGGCCGATTCAGCTCATGTCCAGTCTGAAGTTGAAAAATCAAGTAGCTTCATCGAGCGCATTCAACACATCTGCCAACAGGTTCATGATATATTGGACAGAGCCAATGCCAAGTACAAGCAACGCCATGATCAACACTAGGTGCCACACAACTTCCAGGTGGGCAACAAAGTATGGCTACATTTTCAGAAGGAGCGCCTCACTGGACCCCACCGCAAGCTTTTCCCGCTCCGATACGGGCCGTACACCATCACCAAGGCTGTATGGAACAATGCCTTTGAGCTCAGTATTCCACCATTCATTGGTCTGCACCCAGTCTTCAATGTGGATCGCCTTCGTCCTTACTTCCCACCTCTACTAGACACCTCAGACATTGCAGAACAACTCACACCAACAGATTTAAACCCAGACTGCATGCAACAGGCCACCACAGATTGTATCAGGGACGTGAAAATAAAGATCACTCACCAACAGAACATCCAACTGTATCGGGTTGTCAAATCTGGCCAACTCCTGCACCAAGGCAAGTGGTTCACTAGGGACCAAGTTCAGCAGAATTTTCCTCATCTCATGGATGAACTCAACGCAATGGGGACCATTGCTTCCTAAGGGGGGAGGAATGATCTAGGTGGATATTGGTGGCCACCCACCTATTCCACTTGGGGCCCCACCATTGCCTCTTTCAGTTTTTCAATTTCGGCACAACTTACTATTTTTAGTAGTTTTTCGGGTCCCGAACTTCCGAAGCCGTTTTGAGGCCCTAAACGACGTTTTTTGGGCATTGCGCCTCCAGCGAATATTATCTTGTTTTGGAATGGATATTTGTGGCGAAATTTGTAGTCCTCAGATAGATCTTTCTAATGATGTACCATGTGCATCAAACGGAGATAGTATGCCAAAGTTACGTCCCTGGGAAGTTGAAACACCAATTTACCCAAACGGGGCCCATAGTTTTGGCGCTTCATCTCCTAGGGTTAGGTTTTTGGATGTTTAGAGTTCTCCATTGTTTCTCAATAATAAATAGGCCCTTGAGCCTCATTGTAACTCAGTTCAGAGGCCTGTAGCCGCCACATCTCTTCTCAGAGATAGCTACCAGCGCCCTAGCTAGTTTTATTTCCATTATGTCTGTAAGAAAATTTCAGTTCTTTGCTATTAATGAAATGAAGTGTTATTTCCGCTGCATCTCTGTATTTATGGTTATATTTTTATTCTGTTGCATTCCTGCATAAATCTGGATCAATGGGGCCTCTGGAAGTCTAGTGGCCCTGTCCCGACGATGTGATGATACTATTTTAGTAAGAATTGCCTCATGGACATTGTTGGTGCTTTCAACATGTTCGTTCTCCTGCGGGTGGTAAGGAGACGTGACTCTGTGGATGATATGGTGATTCTTTAGAGTGGCTATGATTTTATTACCTACGAACTGTGCCCCTCCATCAGTTATCACTTCCCGTGGTAGACCATATCGTACAAATAGCTCGAACAGAAAGTTAATCACAGATTCTTCCGTGGCTCTTGGTAAGGCTACTGTTTTCACCCATTTCGTTACATAGTCCGTGGCAACTAGTATGTAGGTTTTCTTATTTGATGGCAGGTTGAATGGCCCAAAGAAGTCTAGTTCCCATCGTTCGAACGATTCTATTACCAATTGTGGTTGTAGTAGCATTTCGTCTGTTACACCATTTTTTGGTCATCTAACCTAGTATCATTAGATGGACCCAAGTACACCATGTAAGACCAATTTTACCCTAAGTAAAATTTCTTTCACTATGTGAAATAACTTAGTAAAACACCTTTATTAAGTTTTTTATGGTCTAAACAGGAAACCCCAAAAGGAAATAATAAACAAATCTATATTTGTTTATATTTCTTCAAGGAATAATTAGTTAAACATCAATTTAATTATTATTCCGGTCATATTTAACCCAAAACAAGGAAATCAATTAAATAAATCCTTATTTATTTGATTATTCCCTAGGAATAAGTTATTTAATCCTTATTTAAATAATATTCCTAGTTAAATTTGACTAAATCATTTATAAATAATTAAATAAATCATTATTATATTTCCACCATTTCTTTAAAATAATAAATAAATCATTTATTTATTTATTATTTACAAATAAAGGATTTTACCCAAGTAAAAATCCTTTTCCCTCCAACAAATAAAATAAAATATTCCCAAAAGGTGGTTTTAGAAGTTGGTTAATAATATTTTATTCATGCACCAAGTTCTAGACCACCCTAATATTTTGTTATAAATAGAAGGGTTTTCCCATTCATTTGTCACCTTTCATTGCATTAGATCACTCTGGATCTATACTCTTGGCCTGACTTTGAGCCATTATCATTGTCACATTTTCCATCATTTACTTTGTGAGCTCCCTTTGAGTTCTATGTTTGTCTAGGTTTTCTACACCAACAAGAGAGAGAAGTTTTAGATCTGAAATGCTGAGGACTTTCAAGAACCCATCCCATTGAGGAGAATTGGAAACACCTTTCTTGTTTTCCTCTCAGGTGCCCCTTTAATACAAAAATTCTTTCAAATATATTGTTCTTGTCTTATCTATTGGATGCATGGAGCAACATTTTATTTTCATTGCTTAATGTCTTTTATGCATAGATCTGGATTTGTGCAGCTTTATTTGGATCAACTAACTGCATATTTAAAGATATTGGTAGCCATAATTGATGTTAGGGCTATTTGTTATGCGTAGCTAAAGTGGTCTTTTTTCGACGAAAGATTCATACTAACATCATCTTCTTCGCCTGGGCAGCCCATTCTTTGGCAACTATCGTAGGCTTGGACATATTTTTTTGCATCTTTGAAGATCATAGGCCAATAATAACCCAATTTTAATACTTTGTGCCCCGTTCTGTGATCTGTGAAATGGCCACCACATGGTTCATCATGACAGGCCTGTAGGACATCATATATCTCGTCTTCCCGGATGCATCTGCGTATATGCATGTCGGCCCCTATGTGGAAGAGGTATCCACCAATCCAGGAGAACCTGGCACTGCGTTGTAAAATCATCTTATGTTCCCTTGATGTTAAATGCCTGGGCAGTCTCGCTACTACCAAGTAATTTTCTACGTCTGCGTACCATGGCGTTTTTACTGCTACGGCAAACAGATGTTTGTCCGAAAACTGATCGTCGACTGCTAGTGTGTCATCTGTCTTTGGAACTCTGGATAGCAAGTCTGCAACCACGTTTTCTTTTCCTGGGCGGTCCTTGATGGTTATGTCATATTCCTGCAAAAGCAGCAACCAACGAGTTATTCTCCCATTTGTGATTGGTTTATTGGCTAAATATTTAATGGCAAAGTGATTAGTATACAAGAGTACTTGATAGCTAGTTATATAATGTCTAAATTTATTAATAGCATAAATGACAGTCGGGAACTCTTTTTCTGTCACTTTGTAGTTTAATTCAGCAAGAGTGAGATTTTTGTTGATATAATAAATAACATAGGGTTATTTTGTCTTCTTCTTGACCAAGAAATTCCCCTATCGTTGTATTGGATGCATCTAACGAAATGTGAAAAGGCAGCTCCCAGTTAGGACCGCGTAAGATTAGTGCTATCAAGACCAGTCTCTTTAAATATGCAAAAGTAGTGTCACATTTATCAGACCAATGTAATTCAAAGTTTCCAAACAGTGCACACAAAGGTGTAGCAATTTGTGAGAAATAATTTATAAACCTGCGATAATACCCTGCATACCCCAGAAAACTACGCACCTCAGTCTGTGTACAAGGTGTGGCTAATAAAAGGATTACCTCTATTTTTTCTGGGTCTACCTGTATTCCTGCTGCAGATATATAGTGCCCCGGTATTACTCCCTCGGTCATCATCATGTGGCACTTTTCACTACTTAATCATAACCTGGTAGCAATACATCATTCCAATACCTTTTCTAGCGTTTCTAATGCTTGATCAAAGTCATCACCATATGGGGTGAATTTGTCTATAATATTCCAAAATTTGCATGCAGCAAATTGGAATATTGATTTTTGCTAATTTCACCTAGGAGTTGAATAAATGGGTAAGGAGGCCCATGCAGAATAAAAATATGAAAAACTTCCATCATAATGTGGAAGGGGATCATTCTAGTAGCTGGATTTTACACTTTCCATGTATGAACAGGAAAAGAATCATGTTGATTCAGTCAAGTTGACTAAGTCAATAGCACAGTATGGAGGAGTAGCCTTGATGGAGCTACAACGCAGTTTTGGAGGGAAAGTGATCATGTGATGTTGGAAACCCTAATGGGTGGGACCCAAGGTGAGGAGGCTCACAAAGCTTGTAAGGGAAGAGATGGCAGCCATTTGGGGTTAGATTATGGGTTATTGATTTTGTTCTACTTAGACTATTGAGCATTCTTTAGCTGTTGAGTTGAGTATGCAGTGTTGTTTAGCACAAGGCATTCCTTCTTAGGGATTCCTTCTCCTTCCTTGAGAAACCTCTTGGAGGAGCATTGTACTTCAGTTTCCCACATTCAAGCTTGAGGCCAAGCATCCTCCTTCAGCTACAGCATTATTCTTGTAGTAGGAAACGTTGTGTTGCAGGGTGTTGCAGTGGGAAGATCACAACACCACTTCTGAGCTTATCTTTCAGAGGAGGGAGCTTCCATTTATTTGCAAGATCTGTGAGGAAGGTCTTGGAGAATATTTTACATCTTGGCATGTGGCCAAATCATTTCCCATCTTCTACAGCGTAGTCATTTGCAAAAATTTCATCCTTTTTCAGAATGTTGCAGTAGCAGGTTTTGAACCCTTGCTTGTGAGCTCATTCCTTGGAGGAAGGGCCAACCCCTCTCCTAGGAGGCTTTGTACATAATTATTCTTCTATTATTTGGATTATTCGGCCCATTTATGCAGAGCTGTAGTATAATTTCTTTATTTTAGAACTAGATCTGCATACTTTGTCATTTTATACAGGTACTTTCATGAGGCCCTTGTCGGGTTGTCTTTTGCTGTATAAAAAGGATTGAATCCCCATTTTTCTTCACTCTTGCATGATATAAACTCCATATCTGTTGAGGACCATTATTTATTGTAGGGACCCTCACTAAATCACGATTTCCCTTGCTTCAGTCATTTTGTATGCTAAAAGTCATGGGATTTGGGCCTTTTTAAGCCATATCGGGACCGGGAGATCTGTTTAACTTATCTATACTGATTTTTTTTTGCTCCCATTTGGTATGTAAGTCCCATATGACATAATCTAAGGGATCCCACCTTTATTTCCCTCTGTTATTATGAAAATAGTTGGGAATAACGTTTTTGGGGCTTGTTTTGCTGCTTTTCCCCAACTTTTGGATCACAAAATGAAGTATAAGTTGTTGTTGTAGCTTTAATTGATGGCTATGTGTTTTTAACACATCATATGAGTCTATTCATCATTGAACATCCATTATTGTGTTCATGTGTTGCTGAAGCTCCAACTTTAGAATATCTTAAGATATTCTTATTGTTGTAGACTTTCCCTATTTTGGGACATTACAGTGGTATCAGAGCATAGTCTTGGCTCAGCCTGTGAGTTCCAGCTATCAAAATAATAAGAGAAGAAGCAGAGATTAGAATGATGGATAGGATGAGATTACTCTCATCAATTTTTATATCTAAGAAGAGCCTCTCCAAGGAGGTTAAACAGATGATAGAAGAAAGATGCAATGAAACTCCAAGAAGGTTTCAAGAAGGAGAAAGATGAAATGAGACCTCTAGAAGGTTTCAAGAGAAATAAGAAGACCCATTCACTTCCTATTCTCATAGAGGGAGTGAAGAGCAAGAAGACCACTTAGAACATGAGATCCTGAGTGGATATTTGGCAGAGTACAAGAGCCAACCTAGAGCTTTCAAAGAGACTCTAGATCTTCCTCCGTTTATTGATCCGGATTTATGCAGGAACGCAATAGAATAAAAATATAACCATTAATACAAAGATTCAATGGAAAAATCATTTCATTTCATTAATATCAAATAACTGAAATTTGCTTACAGACAAAATGGAAATAAACTAGCTAGGGCGCTGGTAGCTATCTCTGAGAAGAGATGTGGCGGCTACAGGCCTTTGAAATGAGTTAAAATGAGGCTCGAGGGCCTATTTATTATTTAGAAGCAATGGGAAACCCTAAACATCCAAAACCCTAACCCTAGGAGATGAAGCGCCAAAACTATGGGCCCCGTTTGGGTAAATTGGTGTTTCAACTTCCCGGGGACGTAAATTTGGCATACGATCTCTGTTTGACGCGAATCATACCTCGTTATAAATATCTATTTGAGGACTACAAATTTTGAGTGAGAAAAAAATGTCGTTTAGGGCCTCGAAACGGCTCCGGAAGTTCAGGACCCGAAAAACTGCTAAAAATAGTAAGAGGTACCGAAACTAAAAAAATGAAAGAGACAATGGTGGGGCCCCAAGTGGAATAGGCGGGTGACCACCAATATTCACCTAGATCATTCCTCCCCCATTAGGAAGCAATGGTCCCCATTACGTTAAGTTCCTCCATGAGAAGAGGAAACTTCTACTGAACTTGGTCCCTGGTGAACCACTTTCCTTGGTGCAGGAGTTGGCCAGCTTTGACAACCCGATACAGTTGGATCTTCTGTTGGCGAGTGTTCTTGATTTGCATGTCCATGATACAATCTGTGGTGGCTTGTTCCATGCATTCTGGGTTTAACTCTATTGGTGTGAGTTGTTCTGCAATGTCAGAGGTGTCCAGTAGAGGTGGGAAGTAAGGACGAAGGCGGTCCACATTGAATACTGGGTGCAGAACAAGGAATGGTGGAATACTGAGCTCGAAGGCATTGTTCCCTACAGCCTTGGTGATGGTGTATGGCCTATATCGGAGCGGGCGAAGCTTGCGGTGGGGTCCAGTGAGGCGCTCCTTCTACAAATGTAGCCACACTTTTTCGCCCACCTGAAAGTTGTGTGGCACCCGATGTTGATCATGGTGTTGCTTGTACTTATCATTAGCTCTATCCAATATTTCATGAACATGTTGGCGGATGTGTTTAATACACTCGATGAAGCTATTTTCTTTGTCAACTTCTGACTGGATATGAGCCGAATCGGCCTGGGTAGCCGCAAATGGCATGGCTACGTCAATTGGACATAGTGGCTGGAATCCCAAGCCCACCTGAAAGGGGCTGTGGCTGATTAAGCTGTGGAGAGCCCAGTTATAACTGTGTTGTACATAGGGAAGGCTCTCGTCCCATGTGCGTGGATGCTTGGAATTTTACATGCGCAGAATGTGTACAATCATTTTGTTGACGACCTCTGTCTGGCCATCTGTTTGGGGATGGAAAGCTATGGACTTGGTGAGCTTGGTGCCCAGCATTGACCAGAGGCTGGACCAAAATGTGCTGAGTAACCTTCTATCCCGATCTGATATGATAGACTGTGGGATCTCAAAGTGCACCCACACTCGTTCAAATAAGAGTTTAGTAGTGGCTTCTGCAGTGATATTCTTCTTGTGGGCCGCCATAACGGCCATCTTCGAGAATTTGTCGACGACCATGAAAACACAGTCATTTCCATGCTTAGTAGAAGGCAGGCCCGACATGTAATCCATGGAGATGGATTCCCAAGGTCGACTAGGGGTAGGTAGTGGAGCATATAGGCCTTGCTTCTTGATGGTTGATTTGGCAATGGCAGAAGAAGTGCAAGATCTAATGTGCTTCCCGACATCCTTTCGAAGGTTTGGCCAATAGAAATACTTCTGTAGTACTGCTACTATTTTCTTGACCCCGAAATGCCCAGCGACTCGACTGTAGTGCGCTTCCCATATCATCTTGGTGCACTCACTTGAAGGAACACAAAGGTGTCCCAGGTGACATAAAAGTGCGTCTTGGAGGTGAAAAATTGGAACTTGCGTACCCCCCAAGAGTGCCTTGTATGTGTGGTTGAATTCTGTGTCGCTCTCGTAGAGAAGCGGCCAATCAGAAGTCTCGTGCCCACAAGAGTTGAGAATGGTGGTGAGCGCCACGATCGGTTGTCGGCTGAGACAGTCTGCAACATTATTGGTGCTACCCTTCTTGTACTTGATGTTTAAATGAAACTATTGTAGATATGTGGACCAGTTCTGATGGCAATCATTCTGCAACTTCCCTTGTGTCTGTATGAACTGCAGGGGCCGGTGGTCTGTGTGGATGGTTTTTTCCTTCCCCAAAATATAATGCTTCCATTGTCGACAAGCTTGCATAATGGAATACATTTCTTTTTCATAAGTGGGGTACTTGCGAACTGTGTCAGACAATGTCTCACTGTGATATACCACTGGATGTCCTTGTTGAGTAAGAACCGCCCCAATAGCATAGTCAGAGGCATCTGTCTCGATCTCAAAAGGTTGTTGCAAGTCTGGTAATGTGAGCACTGGGGCAGAACAGAGGCGATTTTTCAATTCCATAAATGCCTTTTGTTGAGATTCCGACCAAAATAATTTTTCTCTCGCTCCTCCCTTGGTGACTTGACTCAAGGGCCAAGTGATATGAGAGAATCCCAACACGAACCTACGGTAGAAATTAGCAAGACCCAGAAAGCTGCGAAGCTCTCTTATAGTGGTTGGGGCTGGCCAATCCCGAATGACTTGGATCTTGGTTGGATCCACATGCACCCCCCTTTCATCAATAATGTATCCCAGATATTGAACCTGGGTCATGCCAAAAGTGCACTTCTCCAAATTGGCACACAACTTGTGTTGCCGCAGTGTTTGGAGGACTTGTCGGATGTGGTAGAGGTGCTCTTCCCAAGTCTATTTGAAGATCAGAATGTCATCCAAGTACACCACTACAAATGAGTTGTGAATGGCCGCAAGATTTCTTCCATCATCCTCATGAAGGTTTCAGGGGAATTCGTCAACCCAAAAGGCATGACCAGCCATTCAAAAAGTCCTTCCTTAGCTTTGAAGGCAGTCTTCCACACATCGGAGGGTTCAATTGGTACCTGGTGATACCCATACTTCAAGTCGATCTTGCTGAAATATTTTTCCCCTTTGAGTTGGTCTAGAAGGTCATCAATCCATGGGATCGCGTACCTATTCCGGACAGTAATCTTGTTCAGTGCCCGATAGTCAATACAGATTCTCCACGTCCCATCCTTCTTCTGTACCAACACTATTGGGCTCCCACAGGGTGATGAACTTGGTCGGATGTGACCTTTTTGCAGTAGCTCCTGAATCTGCCTCTTGATTTCATTATTCTCTAAGACAGAGCGTCGATAGATCGGTCCATTGGGTAGCAGCGCACTTGGGGTCAGATCAATCGGGTGCTTGACCTAACAGTGTAGAGGAACCCCTGTGGGTGAGGTGAAGATGTCCTCGTACTCCTCCACAAGCTTGTCCATTTGTTGTTGTCGTGTAGAGGAGCCCTATCTGGAGGTCGTGGCCACAGTCTTCTTCTTCCTCTGGGGGCAGATCATCAGGAAAACGAATTTCCTGGTTTGGTAAATGAGCTTACTGCATTGTTTTGCAGTAACCAAAGAGACAGCAACAGGAGGTGGTACCTCTTGTATCCTGTACAACTTATTTCCCAAAGTAACAATAACAGCGTAAGGCCGAGACTCATACACAGCATGACACTTCCACAAGTATGGTTGTCCTAATAATACATTAGAAACATCAATAGGAGCAACGTCACATAATACCTCATCTGTGAAGGGCTTGATGCTATAGGGAAGGCGGTACTGCTGGCTCACATGTAGATCTTGTCCTTGGTGAAGCCACCCGATGGTGTATGGATGTGGGTGAGTTGTGGTTGGCAAGCCCAACCGCTTCACGGTGTCTGCTGAAATGAGGTTCTTTTGGCTCCCATTATCAACAATGAACTATACCGGGGAGCCCTTTACCCACATCTGGGAGTGGAAGAGACGTTCCTCCTCCTCTGGATCTTCCGGTTCCTCCTTCTAGATCTTCGTAGTGGCAAAAGTGGCATTGGGCTCTGCATCAATAATTTGTTTCCCTTTTTCATTCCCCTTTTCAGGTTCTGATTCAGATTCAAATCATGCATCTGACTCAGAAGCCCTCATCTCGGCCACTAGTGACTGCTTGGCCCGACACTCACTTTTGTTGTGAGTGGAGCTCTTATGGAACTCACACCACTTTCTCGTGTCCTTCTTTGGCTTTGCAGTGTTATTCTTTGCTTGTGGCTTCGACAGGTTGTCTTGAGCCGCCATGCCTTGGCTCTGTCCTTTGTTTTGTGGTTTGGGAGCACCTTTCCCTTGCTTTTGATTTATAGATCCAAAGTCTCTCTTCTTCTGTTTGAATTTCTGCTTGATCTTGGCAGCATACTGGTATGCCGTACCAAGCAAGGAGATGTTCAAGATCTCCATTTCCTCCTAAATGTATCTGTGCAAACAACTGCGATACTTTAGCACTAGATTTTTCTCTGAATCTTTGATACCCAACTTTATGCGTAGGGTATGGAACAAATTCATCAACTCATGCACATATTGATCCCTTTGTTGTCACAGTGTGGTCCATTGGATGTACTTGTCCTCATAGCTCCCCACCGGATAGTACTGTTCCTTGATGGCATCTCGGAAAGAATTCCAAGTTGGTACGACTGAGAACATAGAGGGTTCTGTCTGTTCCTTGTTCTCACAGTAGGTTTCCCACCAGTCCTTGACATGGGGGGTAGCTTTGAGGAGTGCAAAAATAATCTTCTCCCGGTCGGAAAAGTCATGAATCGAGAAATATCCTTCTAATAGATTTAACCATCTATCTATGGCATCTGCATCTATTTGACCCTCAAATATGGGAATGTCAAAATTTAGTTGTACCTTAAAAGGATTCGCACCTCCAGAGTGGCTGCTGGATGCAGATGCGCCACCGGTGGGCAACCATTGAAGGATCTGGGCAAAGTTATCCATCATTGCATTCCTTTTTCGAGGGCCTCCTCGAGCAATATTTTGATAGGATCTCCTGCTCCTTCATCTTTATTTTCATCCCCCATGGGCATCCGTTGGGTTTTGCGAGGCTGATCTTGCAAATGTTCCACCAGATCGAGCCCTAACTCCTTATACCCTGACCTCGTTGGGGACATGCAAAGAAGGATCGAGAAAAATCAGACCTCTTTGATACCACTGATCCGGATTTATGTAGGAACGCAACAGAATAAACATATAACCATAAATACAAAGATGCAGTGGAAAAATCACTTCATTTCATTAATATCAAATAACTGAAATTTTCTTACAGACAGAATGGAAATAAACTAGCTAGGGCGCTGGTAGCTATCTCTGAGAAGAGATGTGGCGGCTACAGGCCTCTGAACTGAGTTACGATGCGGCTCGAGGGCCTATTTATTATTTAGAAATAATGGGAAACTCTAAACATCCAAAACCCTAACCCTAAGAGATGAAGCACCAAAACTATGGGCCCCGTTTGGGTAAATTGGTGTTTCAACTTTCCGGGGACATAACTTTGGCATACGATCTCTGTTTGACGCGAATCATACCTCGCTAGAAATATCTATCCGAGGAATACAAATTTTTAGTGAGAAACATCAATCCATGGACCCATGTTTCTCCTGGTTTTCCCAAAAAAACGTCGTTTAGGGCCTCAAAACGGCTCCGAAAGTTCAAGACCCAAAAAACTACTAAAAATAGTAAGTGGTCCCAAAACTGAAAAAATGAAAGAGACAATGGTGGGGCCCCAAGTGGAATAGGCGAGTGACCACCAATATCCACTTGGATCATTTATCCAACTGAAAGAAGAAAGGAGGCCATACAGCAATAGGATGGTGAAGGGTAATATGTTTCTATTGTCCACTTTCGATGGATCACCCATATGTACAGCAAGAGTTTGGGTGATGAAGTTAGAAGCATTTTTCCTACTACAACGAGTAGTGGAAAAAGAGGTTGTGGAGATCTCAGCGCTGCACTTGGAGGGTAAGGCAAGCACTTGGTGGTTCAGCCATGTGAGTCATGCAAGAGTATCTAATTTTGCAGATTTCACTCAAAGGGTGATCAGAAGATTTGACAATGAGAGATCAGAGAAGAATGAGTCCTCATCACCACTTGAGGAGACTTTTGTCAGCGCTGTCACATTCATGAGGGGGCAGCCATTCATATCAGTAGTTGTATCAGCCAACACATTGAAGGGAGGAACTCTTGCAGCCATACAAGATGTTCCTAAAACTCACCAAGGTATGAATATATTTCCATTTCCTATCATTTCAGAAAATCTTATGGGAAACCTTGGAAATTTGTCTTCACATGGTCAAGGATCAAAACACATTGCTGATGTGGAGAAACAAGCTTGCACTGCACTGTGCAACCTTGGTTTGATCAAAGGATGGATAAACATTCATTCCATTTCACCCTTATTGAGTTGTATGCAGCATGAGGGGTTAGGGTGTAAGATTTTGGAGGGCATAATGAGTGTTGTGCCACTTTCTGATGATGTTTTACTTTCAGTACACTTGGATCCTGTTGGATTAAATAGGATCATTGATGAGAGGTCTTCTCTAAAAGATCTCCAAGGGGTTACATCTCAACTTCCCATGAGGTGTAAAGAGAAAGATCTTCTTTGGGAGATTGGTAGTCTTCATTGGGAAGATACCAAGAGGGGGCATGAATGGAGACATCCAAATTTGGATGAATGGGAGTGGATGGAGAGCAAGAGGTTGGTGAGCCACTTGCAGATCTATGACACAGGGCAGCAAGAGTTGTTTTTGTTGTGGTTACACTTGGGAGAGTATGGGCAGAACTTTTCCCATGCTCATCATGATATTTCCAGAGGGAGGAAAGGCACATTCAAAGTGCAAAGAGGCTACCCTTCAGCATTGAAGGAAAAGGAGGAGCTTCCACATGGGAAGGATATCTTCTCACATAGAATTATGATGGTGGATGGCTTTGGCATGTGGAATGTCAAAGGAAGAAGTCATGGAGTGACTAGAACCTTATCACCAAGGCCTACAGCGCTATCACTTAGGAGTATGTTCTTATTGATGGAGTGCTCCAAGAAGAGTATGTATCCCTTATTTTTGCAAATTTTTATGAGGAGATTCTCATGGGAGGACTCATTCATGGACCTCACTTTCAGCCTACTCACTTTAGAGAGGGGACCTTTGAAGATCCAATCTTTTTCTTGCCACTTGAGGGCAACTTGTTTGTAGCCCATGATCAGCATGCACTCTACACTCATCATGAGTGGAGAGAAAGACAGCTTGGGGTAGGCCATATTATCTACCATGTTTATTTATCCAGCCCACCTACATTGCAAGAGCCAAAGGTGGAAGAGATTCTTCATGAGTTGCCATTCTGGAGGGTGACTCACTTTGTATGGTTGATAGCTTGGGGATGGGAGACTCAAATGGGGATGGTGAACCCCAATATATATCAGCCCACATGCCTCAAGGGTACCTTTAGACAGCCCATTGTTGCCTCCATGGACATTTCTTTGTTAGAGGATGATAGTTATTTGGGATGCTCACCAAAAGCTAGCTTACACATTTGGGAGGGGCAACTTGGAGATGCATTGATGATACAGCATCTTGATGTTTGGAGGATCTTATCATATGAGGATGATACAAGGGAATAAAATAAGGTTCTTCAGTTCTATCCTTGCGGTTGCTTGAGGACAAGCAACATTTGGGAGGGGAGGACTGTAATATTCCAAAATTTGCATGCAGCAAATTGGAATATTGATTTTTGCTAATTTCACCTAGGAGTTGAATAAATGGGTAAGGAGGCCCATGCAGAATAAAAACATGAAAAAAATCCATCATAATGTGGAAGGGGATCATTCTAGTAGTTGGATTTTACACTTTCCATGTATGAACAGGAAAATAATCATGTTGATTCAGTCAAGTTGACTAAGTCAACAATGCAGTATGGAGGAGTAGCCTTGATGGAGCTACAACGCAGTTTTGGAGGGAAAGTGATCATGTGATGTTGGAAACCCTAATGGGTGGGACCCAAGGTGAGGGGGCTCACAAAGCTTATAAGGGAATATATGGAAGCCATTTGGGGTTAGCTTATGGGTTATTGATTTTGGTATGCTTAGACTATTGAGCATTCTTCAACTGTTGAGTTGAGTATGCAGTGTTGTTTAGCACAAGGCATTCCTTCTTAGGGATTCCTTCTTCTTCCTTGAGAAGCCTCTTGGAGGAGCATTGTACTTCAGTTTCCCACATTCGGGATTGAGGCCAAGCATCCTCCTTCAGATACAATGTTATTCTTGTAGCAAGAAACGATGTGTTGCAGGGTGTTGCGGTGGGAAGATCACAACACCACTTCTGAGCTTATCTTTCAGAGGAGGGAGCTTCCCTTTCTTTGCAAGATCTGTGAGGAAGGTCTTGGAGAATATTTTACATCTTGGCATGTGGCCAAATAATTTCCCATCTTCTACAGCACAGTCATTTGCAGAAACTGTGTCCTTTTTCAGAATGTTGCAGTAGCAGGGTTTGAACCCTTGCTTGTGAGATCATTCCTTAGAGGAAGGGCCAACCCTTCTCCCAGGAGGCTTTGTACGTCATTCTTATTCTATTATTTGTATTATTCAGCCCATTTATTTAGAGCTACAGTATAACTGTGTTATTTCAGAACTAGATCTGCATACTTTTTCATTTTATACATGTACTTTCATGAGGCCCTTGTCGAGTTGTCTTTTACTGTATAAAAAGGATTGAATCCCAATTTTTCTTCACTCTTGCATGATATAAACTCTAGATATATAGAGGACCGTTATTTATTGCAGAAACCCTCACTCAATCACGTTTTCCCTTTCTTCAGTCATTTTGTATGCTAAAAGTCATGGGATTTGGGCCTTTTTGAGCCATATCGGGACCGGAAGATCTATTTAACTTGGCTAGCGTGATTTATTTTTGCTCCCATTTTGTATGTAAGTCCCATATGAAATAATCTAAGGGATCCCACCATTATTTTCCTCTGTTATTACACAAATAGCTGGGAATAACGTTTTTGGGGCTTGTTTTGCTGCTTTTCCCCAACTTTTGGATCACAAAATGAAGTATAATTTGTTGTTGTAGATTTAATTTATGGCTATGTGTTTTTAAAACATCATATGAGTCTATTCATCATTGAACATCCATTATTGTATTCATGTGCTGCTGAAGCTCCAACTTTAGAATATCTTAAGATATTCTTATTGTTGTATACTTTCCCTATTTTGGGACATTACATCGTCCATGTAAATTTCAAGCCCCTCATTTATTAAATCAACAAAAATACTGATTATGTATCTTTGAAATGTTTTTGGGGCATTGCATAATCCGAATGGTAGCACCCTGTAGGCAAATGTACCCCATGGGCAGGTAAAGGTTGTTTTATCCTGGTCTTCGGGGGCTATTTGGATTTTATTGTAACCGTTGAATCCATAAAGAAAATAAAAGAAATGCTTCCCTGCCAATGTATCTAGGACCTGAACAATAAAAGGGAGGGGCAAGTGGTCCTTCTGTGTCACCTTATTTAGTTCTCAGTAATCCGCACAAATTCTCCATTTCCCATTCTTTTTAGGGATGACTACCAGAGGGAAGACCCATTTTCTGTTTGAAATAGGATAAATGAAATTCACGTCCAACATTTTTTGCAGCTCCTCTTTTACAACATATTTTAGATGTGGTTTTAACCTACGTTGGGGTTGCCGAATAGGCCGAGCCTCCTTGTCAGTATAGATGTGATGGGTGCATAGTTGAGGGTCTATGCCCTTCATATATGGGTAGTCCCAAGAAAATGCTCCCTGATACTTCTGTAACACCTTTATGAGTCTCTGCCTTTGGTCACTATCCAGATTGCCATTGATATTCAAATTTTTCCCTGGCTCAATATCAACGGGTATGTTGTTGCGTACAGCGGTTGTGGGTATATGTCAATCATCAAGGTTTGCCAAGAGATCTTCCTGTGTTTCATCTTCAAGAAATTTTTTCAACATTTGGAATTTTGAGTTTCCAGATGTAGATGGTTGATTCATAAAGTTATTGATTAAATCATCTTCAGTTTGATCCTTAAATTCAAGAGCTTTGATTAATGTCAAAGGTGGACGGATATTTTTCTCCCAATATGTATGCGAATGCTTGTGAATGTTTACCGTGGGTAAACTTGGTTTGGAAGGCAGGTAAATGGCAATGTTCTTTATGGAATCTCCCCTATCAATGGTCATGCTTCCTGTCTGGCAGCCTATGTAAGCATCGGTTGTTGCCAACCAAGGCCGCCCAAGAATCAAGGGGTGTTCGTCCATCCAATTCTTTGGGTTAATAACTAAGAAATCAACCAAATACTCCCATGATTCCACAGAAACCAGGATGTCCTACAATATTTCTTCTGGCCTGATAACAGACCTATCAGCAAGTTCCAACAACATAGTTGTTGGTTCTAAAGCTGATATGCCTAGCTTTTCGCAGGTCATTGTTGTTAAGATGTTAATGGCTGCCCCTAAGTCGACCAATGTGTTTGGAAAGGATTGACCAGAGATTTGTATAGTTACTATGGGATTCCCTGGGTAATCATATTTAATGGGGGCCTCCTTACCCAATAATAAGTCAGATAGTGCTCCCACCACATGAACGGTGGGTACAGTTTTTTCTCTTTTTTCTTGCTTCTTTCCACACAATTCCTTAATTGTCTTGGCATAGATGGGGATGTCTTGTATGGCCTGCAGAAGAGGAATTTTTATGCAAAGGTTTCTCAATTCTCCAAAAATATCAAAATATCAAGAGACCATTGGTCTAGGTAGTGTTAACCTTTCAGGGAAAGGAGTTGGATAAATCCTAAGATTTTCAGGCTTCTCTTGGTCAACCATTTCTTTTTCTTGCTCCACCTCTGTCTCAGTTATATTCATTTTTCTGGGCTCTATTGGAGTTCCAGATTCCAATTGTGGTGGGGTAATTCCTTATGCAGGTGAGATAATACGTCCTAA
This sequence comes from Pinus albicaulis, assembly GCA_034641835.2. Taxonomy (NCBI): domain Eukaryota; kingdom Viridiplantae; phylum Streptophyta; class Pinopsida; order Pinales; family Pinaceae; genus Pinus; species Pinus albicaulis. Next base: position 1,375,072,563 of record CM076580.1, on the reverse strand, counting down.
TCTCATCCTTAGTTCATTACATTACTTCTGTTCAGTTTCGGGGTTTGGATTTTCTATAATCTAGATTAGCTGAACTGGCCTATTGTTGGGGTTAGGATTGGGTTGGGATGGTAATTGAGGATGGATGATAGGATGGGGGTTGTGCTGGACAGGGTACGAAGCTGGCAGTGTAGGTTTATTTTGAATCCCTTTCCCCATTGGTGGGTGGGTCATTCCCAGAGGTCGTTGCTAATTTTGAGGCCAATTTGTGGTTTGAGAAGGAGATGTTGGCCATTGGGTTTGAAATGGGTTGTTTTTCCAATAAGGAGGGGAACAAGGAAAGCTTTGCCAATTATTTCCTAGAGAAGGTTGCGTTGTCCAAGGTGGTATAGGAAACAACTGAGACGGCTAAGTGTAGAAAGGCAGTTGATTCTTCCAAGCTGCTGCGGGGTTTTGTTGGTTAAATTGTGGAGAAGGAAAGAATTGAGGCAGTTCTTGAGGCATACCTGGTTGTGCTTGCCATTTCCGATTTTGGTTCATCAAGTAGAATGGTTTTGTTTCTTCTTCTGCTTCTTTGTAAAATAATTTTAGTCCTGGGAGTGAAGGGCAGTGGTCTGTGGCATGATCCTTAGTGTAGATAGCACAGGTCTGTATCGTGTCTAAGGGGCATTCCCTTTGGTTGTGCTTCTTCCAACAACGTGGGAAGAAGATGGCCAAGTTCTATTCTACTATAGCTTGCTTTTGTTTGTCTTGTAGGACATCAAGCTGTGTTTTCAAAGTACCCAAAATGTCATTTTTGAAGTCTTCCAAAAGATTACCAAATTCTTCTCTGGTTACGTTGCCACCGGACTGCTTGAGATCTTTCCTTGTTGAGCCTCACCCAATTTGCTTATTTCACGTACTACCCCGAGAGCACCTGATACACAGTGAAATAATTTCATCATATTCTTCTTGGTAGATTTCCCCTCTTCCCATTATATTAAGTGTTTCAATCCATTCTTCTTTCATCCCCTTAATCATTTTTTCTTTTAAGATGTCTTTGGATAATGCAGTATATGGGGACCTTTGTAGATTATACTGAAATATTTCGACATATTCTTCTAATGTCTCATTGTCTTTTGCAGACATATTGAAGATTTCATCTTTTAATTCCCGAGTCTGGCAATAATCTTTATATTTAGTTAGAAAAATGTTCTTCATTTGGTCCCAGTTATTGATGGTTCCCCCACTGAGTCCCATGAACCAACGTAATGCAGCCCCCTTAAAATTAGAGGGGAACAAATTCATTTTCTGCAGGTCAGTGGTATATTCATATCCCCTACATAAGACGTTGAACTCAAATAGAAACACATCAGGATCTTCTAATTTCAACCCATGGAAGGTGGGGATGTTTTGCAAGGGAATGGATTTCATAGGGGCATTAGCAGCACGGTCAACAATGGGATATTCCAATGTCGATGTCTACCTTTGATTCTAGTTTCAATTATTTTCCATTTGATCAAAGATATGCCAATAATCTTCAGGGATCTCTTGTTCTGGAGGAGTAATCTTAGCGGGATTGGATGGTGAGTTCAGAGGAGGCTTTTACAGCACTTCCTCAATCTGGAATACCAAGTGTCTTAGTCTCGACCACTTTTTCAGGGGATTCAGGCTCTAGAGCTCCTACTTGTATTTTCCCACTAGTTTCTCCTTATCCTTCTTGTAAATTGCAAGAACCTCCCTCTCTTTAAGGGTCAGTACTTATGTGTTTAGAAGTCTGAAGGCTTTGTTCAGACCCTTCAGTTTCACTGTGAATCTCGGCGTGGGCTGCAGATGGTGAGGCTGCTGCCTGAGGGAGTGTAGTAGGAATTTGAATGGGAATGGTTCTGGGTCCTATAGATTCCTCGGATTCAGCTTTCTTAATGATTTCGTCTATATATGTTGTTCTACCAAGGATTACCGATCCTTTGGGTTTCGTAGAATTTTGCGGATGATTTTGATTTGTTTCTATCCTTTTCTTCCTGTTGGGTAGTGAAAGAGGTATGAAATTATTACGCATTTATTCATTCTTTATCATAAATATACTCCCGTTTTCCTTGGAAAGGTAATTTATCATAGGAATTACAATAGAATTGGAAAGGTTTATGATTACTACGAAAAGATGACTAAAAGATACTTTGTGATTGACAAACAGGAATTCGGAGAGGCGAGTAGTTGTACCAAAGGCGGGGTTGAGAATAATCTAACTGTTGTTCCAACAGCGTTGAATCATATCCAGCCAAAGGCATGAAGATATGAATGAATAGCCCAGAAAGGACAGGGAACAGCTCACCCTCAGTCAGCGCAAACAGAAAGATTACCAAACGCAGAGAAGCGAATCCCTCAGGATCTTTCGATCCTGAGGGATCGCCGTTCAAACTTATCTTGTTCCTTGATTGGTCCATCGGGATTTGACATATAAAGCCACGTCCTTTAGTGACAAGGGGACGGATTGTTGTTGAAGTTGGGAATTGGTCGCAAGACTTTACATTTTCTCTATTATATTAACTCTTTGTTTTGAGAGAAACCTTTCTGTAAAACTCTATGTTGGTTTAATACAAGGCACGCGTTTTTATTTACCTTCTGCAGTTCTGAATTAGCCCAGCAGTATTTCACTGGCGCTAAGGGCCCGGCTCTGGTGGAATAACTTTGTTGTTTGTATTTTAATCTTTGCTCATTGTCGTGTGGAGTGCGCTTAATATTTGTGTTGATTACAAAATTAGTTTATTGTTGATCGGATCAAATACAGAGTCATTGTTGTTTCATTTCTTTACAAGAAGCATAATTATCTTGTTGTTACTATAAAGCTTCACTGACTTGTATATAATTTGAATTGTTGTTCCTTTAGTTTATAATCTGTTATAATTGATCGTTGCGTGGTGAGAAGCTGTCGATAGGATTGAAGTATAGAAATCTAGTGTTTTGAATATGTTTGAATTATAATTGTTGTTCATTTCACATTGTTGTTCCGTTTCTATTCATTACTTATTCATAGTCTTTGATTAGCAAATAGATGAGTTGTAGTTACATACTGTTGTTCCTTTTCAACTTGTGTTTATTTTAAGTTGCTTTCATTGAATCTGTTTTCATTTCAGTTGCTTTAAGATCTCCAATTGTAGAGGATAGAGGCTTTTGCTTCCAAATCCCCAGATTGGTCATCTTGCATCGAACTCTAAGGGAAAGAGTTACTGCTACTGCATCCCTGATCGATGTTCTGCAATATTGAAGTAGTTTAATCTTTCCATTCATGTCACGGTAATTAGATTTCTTTTCAAGCATTGGTTACTTTTGTTCTTGTTATTTTTTACTACATCTTCACCGCATTGCTCTTAGACAATTGCAGTCTCAGACAACGTACACTCTTGAAATAAAAATACGCTCCCAGATTGATGATTAATGTAGGCTAATTAGGTGTTCAAAAGATACCTTTTTATGACCCAACATTTTGGTGTCGTTGCCGGGGAGAGTGTATGCCATTTTAAAGGAGTAATGCACAGCTGATTTTCTTCTATTTGTGGAGAATTGGGTATTAAAGACGGAAGGTAAGAACCTGCGCACTGGACAAGAAACACACTTGCTCGCAACCCACTTCACAGCAGAAGTAGGTAAGATTATTTCTTTAGGTAGGAATTAAGGTTTGTTTCTTTGAATGAATAAATCAATTAAGCGAAACAAAATTCCTCCTAAAACTGAAAAACCTAAGGGACCGGTGACCCTTGGGCACACAACTTTTATTGAAGAAATCCTTAAAAGAATTGAATCTCAGCCATCAGTAGGATTTAAAAGAACTACTTCTAGACAGCCTACTAGTTCCCTTCATGCTACAGAGTCACCAACTGAAGCCTTTGCTGAGATACATAGTCAAACATAGGGAATTGAGCAAGATTCCCAAGAAATTGAGAATCCTTGCATAAGTTTCCTTCAAGAAGGGAACGCTAGCAATCTCCAAGAAGGAGAAGGGGAAACGGGAGGAATCAAAAACTTGAAATCTCCTATTGAAACTGCCCAAACAATAAACAGCCCAAATAAGGGAAGTGTTGTTCAACTTATTCAGAACCAAGGTCCTGAATCACCTCAAACAGTAAGTCAACAGGAAATACTTATTATCCCAGACAAAGGGAGTGTTGTCAAAGCCATTCCTACCCCTGCTCATCAACCTAGAAATTCCTTGGAAATCCCAAAGGGATATTGGCATATCTTTGATCAAATGGCCCAGAACCAAAATCAAAATCAGCAGCAGACCTCTATGCTGCAATATCCTATAGTGGATACTGCAGTCAATGCACCCATGAAAGCGATACCTCCTCAACATATTCCCACATTTCACGGCTTAACATCAGAGGACCCAAATGCATTTTTATTTGAGTTCGATGTGTTGTGCAGAGGATACGATTACACCACCGATGCCCAAAAACTAAAACTATTCCCTTCTACATTAAAAGGGGCAGCCCTACGATGGTTTATGGGATTAGGTGGGGGTGTTATAACTGATTGGGATCATATGAAGGCTGCATTTTTAAAGAAATATCAAGATTACTGTAGGTCTCAGGAATTAAAATATGAGATATTCCAAATGACAGCAAAACCAAATGAGACCCTGGAAGAGTATGTGGAACGGTTTCAATATAATCTTCAGAGATCCCCTTATGCATCTTTACCCTTACCTTATAATGTTTTGAAAACCACATTAATTAGGGGAATGAAAGATCAATGGGTTGAAACATTGAATATTATGGGAAAAGGTGATATATATCAGAAAAGTTATCCTAACATCATTGATTTGTGTATCAGGAGTTCGAGGAGCAATACAAGGTTGAAATCAGTAGAACGTGATATAATCACAAGAGAAAATAAGACCTCTAATGAAGGTGTGACTCGTGCAGGAATTGGAAATCTGCTAGAAGACTTTAAGACAGACATACTTGGGACTTTAACAACACAGTTTGATACTATGCAAGCCAAACAGAAATAGGCAGAAGCGGAACAGAACTTGGAAATATTTTGTCCCAGGTGTAGAAAGAAGCACAGCCACAAAGAATGTCCGTTGGATGTGATTAAAGTATGTGCCATTTGCACGAAAGATCACCCTACAAAAGGATGTCCTTCGCTCCCTGGCCTAAAAGCATTTTATAAGGAGGCAGAAGAGGAATCAGAAGTGGTATGTCTGCTTAATCAGCGCCAACAATGGCAGCCACGACCATCAGGTATTCCAAATGATCCATTTTCTTTTCAACCTCCTCAATATAATGCTCAACAATATAGTGGGATGTGGCAGAATCAACCATCTTTCCCTAATTGGTCACAACATCCATTTCCTCCCACATCTTGGCCAAATCAAACAAATCAGAATAACTGGCCTAGCTTTCCTTTCTACCCACCTTTCTGGCCTACACAATGGTCCCCCTCTACTTCCCAAAATCAGGCCTGGCAGTCAAACTGGAAAAAACCAACAAATCAGCCAGTTGGATCAATTCCTCTCTCTCGACCTACACTGCCAGCTCCTTATACAAACCCCCAGACCAATTTAAGACCACAACTCCCAGCCCAACCCAACCCAAACCCAAACAATAGGCCAGTTCAGTCTGTCCAAATAATGGAACCCCCAGAAGTATAAACTGAACTTAGGGAGTGTAATTATCTTCAATTAAGGTCTAGGCACATAGTTGAAACAAAGAAAAACAATGATGTCCACACTGAAGATCCGTTACTTGTAGAAAAAACAGTACAAAGCGAGAAGGAAGTCCAGCAACAAAATAAACAACAAGTAAAAACTTCCTCTCCACCATTCCCAGAATGATTAATTATACCTCGTCCATTAGAACAACCTAATTTTGATCTTCTGGGAGAATTAAAAAAATTTGTATAAAAATCCCTCTCCTCCAAGCTATTCAAGATATTCCTATATATGCAAAAACTATTAAGGAATTATGCATAAAGAAGCCAAAGAGGAGAGCAACAACCAATCCTACTGTCCAAATAGTCGGTACCTTATTTGATTTATTATCAGTAATGGAAACACCCATCAAATATGAAGACCCAGGAAATCCTATAGTGACAGTGCATATCAATGGCCAATCATTTCCAAATGCCTTAGTTGACTTGGGGACAGCAATTAACATTTTAACAACCACCACCTGTCAAAAACTTGGAATTACATCACTCGAACCAACAACAACCTTGTTGGAATTGGCTAACCGATCAGTAGTCAAACCAGAAGGTATACTACAAGATGTAATGGTATCGTTAGATTCCTTGGAATACCCTGCTGACTTCATGGTTATCAATCCAAAGAATCGACTAGATGGACATCCGTTAATTCTAGGTAGACCTTGGTTGGCAACTGTCGATGCTTATATTGGATGCCGACAAGGCAACATGACAATTACAAGGGGAAATTATGTCAAGAATCTAGCCCTATATCCCCCAGCCCAGCCAAGTCTATCAATAATCAAAACAAGAAAACCACCTGCATCATATCTTATGGAGAATATGAGATCACCTCTAACCATAGAAAATGCTCTTGATTTTAAAGATCAAATAGAGGATGATATCATTAATAATTTTGTTAATAAGACACAAACCAGATCTCATTTGCAATGTCACATGATCAAAGCAGCATTCGATATTAAAGAAGAAGAAGATCCTTTCGAAGATATTCCTGATCAAACAATACCTACTACTTCTGTGAGCAATAGCAAGGTTGTAGAAATTGAGCCGGGAAAAACTTTAAATATTAACAACAATTTCACTCCTGAACAAGAAGAGAAACTGGTCCAATTATTATGAAAATACAAAGCAGCCTTTGCATGGGATTTCCCCGATATGAAAGGAATTGATCCTCAATTGTGTACTCACCACATTTACATTGAAAAAGATGCAAGACCCATTTGCCAACCTCAAAGGAGACTAAACCCTCACCTTAAAGATATTGTGAAAGATGAATTACAAAAAATATTGGATGTTAATTTCATATACCCAATATCTGATAGCAAGTGGGTCTCCCCATTAGTGGTAGTACCAAAAAAGAACGGAAAGTGGAGGATATGTGTAGATTACCGTGAACTTAATAAAGCAACACAGAAAGACCACTTTCCCCTTCCTTTCATTGACCAGGTACTAGACACATTGGTAGGGAAGAAATTCTTCTCTTTCCTTGATGGTTTCAGTGGGTATAACCAAATCCAGATTGCCCCTGAAGATCAGGACAAAACTACTTTTACATGTCCATGGGGGACATTTGCCTACCGAGTCCTACCTTTTGGCCTATGCAATGTTCCTGCTACATTCCAAAGGGAAATTCTCAGCATTTTTGCAGACTTAATAAATGAAGGCCTCGAAGTATATATGGATGATTTCACACCCTATGGAGATGACTTTGAGCCTGCATTGGAAAACTTAGAAAAAGTATTGCAAAGATGTATTGACACTAGGCTTTGCTTAAGCAATGAAAAGTGTCTTATGATGATGACTGAAGGAGTTATCTTAGGGCATTATATTTCAGCAGCTGGAATTCAAGTAGACCCGGCTAAAATTCAAATACTCTTGTTAATTCCTACACCTACTACACAAACAAAGGTACGTAGCTTTCTTGGATTTTCTGGTTACTATAGAAGATTTATAGAACATTATTCTCAAATAGCTGCACCTTTATATGCACTGACTGGAAATGTTGATTTCACTTGGATAGATAAAATATGAAAATGCTTTTAATGATCTAAAGAAGCTTGTTTCAACAGTCCCAGTGCTGAGGGGCCCAAATTGGAATTTGTCGTTCCAAATTTCATCTGATGCCTCAGACACAGAAATTGGAGCAGTACTTGGACAGGAGGAAGAAAAGAAGCCATATGCAATCTACTATATTAGAAAAAATCTATCCCCTGCTGAATTAAATTATACTGTGACTGAGAAATAATTTTTAGCTATAGTTCATGCTATAAACAAATTTAGGCATTCCATAACTGGGTATCCTGTAGTACTATATACTGATCACTCTGCCATTAAATTTTTAGCAAATAAACCTGTTACAAATGGAAGAGTGACAAGATGGTTGATTTTACTGTAGGAATTTGACATCACAATCAGAGATCGACCTGGGAAAGAGAACCCTGTAGCTGACTTTCTGTCAAGAATGCCAAAGCCAACAGATATAGAAGCAGTTGAAGACCACTTTCCAGACGAACATCTCTTCGCTGTTACTATCAGAACACCATGGTATGCTGATATAGTGAACTATTTGGCAATAGGTAAATTACCTAAACATCTGTCCCTTAGAGCGTAAGAAAATAATACACCGTAGTACCCGCTTCTCCTGGATTGGAGGTCACCTATTCCATACAGGTGTAGATATGCAAATAAGGAGATGTGTTAGGGAGGATGAGGTATTTGACATCTTGAAAGCATGCCATGATGGACAGTGTGGCAGACATTTTACAGACCGTAGAACTGCCCATAAATTTTTACGAACAGGCTATTATTGGCCTACTATCTTTAAAGATGCTAAAAAATTCGTGCAGGCCTGTGATAGTTGCCAAAGGGCAGGTCACCCTGGGCAGTCTGATGAAATGCCTCTGAACCCTCAACTAGTGATCGAACCGTTTGAACGTTGGGCTCTTGACTTTGTTGGTCCTATTAGCCCCCCATCAAACCAAAAAACATATATCCTAGTTGCAACTGAGTATGTCACTAAATGGGTTGAGGCAGAAGCTCTTTCAAAAGCTACAGAGGACTCTATAATACAATTTCTTTTCCAAATATTTGTGCGCTATGGCCTCCCAAGAGACATAATCACAGATGGAGGACCACAGTTTGTAGGTAACAAATTAGCTGAAACATTGCAAAACTACCATGTTCAGCACAAGATTACGACTCCATACCACCCATAGGCCAATGGCCAAGCAGAGAGCACGAACAAAGTAATCGAATCTATATTAACAAAAACAGTTGCTTCTCATAGACGAGATTGGGCCTACAAATTGCCAGAAGCATTGTGGGCATATCGAACAACGTGGAGACCTACCACAGGATATTCACCATACCAATTGGTATTTGGAAAGGAACCCATCTTTCCTATAGAATTTGAAATTCAAACATTACGAATAGCTCAGAAGGTGGGTTTAAATTTAAATGAAGCCCAGGCTAAAATACTGCAGCAAATTAATGAGTTAGATGAAATTAGGCTTTCTTCTCTTCATCACACAGCATTAATTCAGCAACAGAGAGCCAAATGGCATGACGCCCATATCAAAAGAAAAATCTTCCACGAAGGAGACTGGGCACTCCTATATGATTCCAGGTTTTAGGATTTCCTAGGAAAACTCCAGACACGATGGCTTGGACCCTATGAAATACAAAAAGTGCATGATAATGGCACTGTTACATTAGTTACCATTAACGGATCTGAACATTCCTTTAAGGTAAATGGTCATCGAATATGATTGTATCATAAACCGCTTACCCGGGAATCCTTTTACCAACACTTACGGGGAGATTCTACCATGGAAATTCTCGCTGAAGGGGAGAACTCCTCCTCGACATCAGTTTGATAAACTATCTTCTTTTTAATTTTGTACATAAAGCATTTTTTTTCCGCTTTTTGATTGATTGTTTTATGAATTTGTTTTTTTACATTCTGTTAATATTACCGCTTTATTTCTTCATCGTTGTTTCGTGAAATTCGGTTTCTTCAAAAAATAAAAAATAAAAAATAAAATTCTGTTTATTTCGGTTGTTTTGTTGTTCCTTTCTAAAGGAACAGCACCGCTGTTGTTCCTTTTGAAAGGAACAGCAGTTTTGCATAACGTTTTTGCTATTCCTTCCCAAAGGAACAGCACTCCCGCACAGTATTTTTTGTTGTTCCTTTTGAAAAGAACAGCAGTTTCGCAGAACGTTTTTGTTGTTCCTTCCCAAAGGAACAGCACTCCTGCACAATATTTTTTGTTGTTCCTTTTGAAAGGAACAACAATTTCGCAGAACGCTTTTGTTGTTCCTTTCCAAAGGAACAGCACTTCCGTAGAGTTTTTTTTTTTTTTTTGTTCCTTTTGAAAGGAACAGCAATTCCGCAGATTCTTTTTTGTTGTTCCTTTTAAAAGGAACAGCACCTTTTTGAGGATTTTTTTCCTTGTTTTAAGACAGCATTTTGAATTTTTGATTACTTTTCTAAAGGAAAATATATCATTTATATACAATCATACAAATTAAAGCTTACTTTAATCAACAAATCAAAAGAAATCGTCATTTTTTCAAGAAAATTGTCTAGTAATGATAAAAAAAAAAAAAGGAAAAAGGACATGATCAATAACATAACTTTGCTATTTTTACCATTGAATTAATCTGATCGATTATTTTTATCATGATTGGTTCCTTCCCATATGCTATAACTTTCTTTGATGTTTATCTAAGGAATAGGACTAAGGGCATAATTTTTTTTCTATTGAGATGTTCAGACTTCTTACACCATCCCTACTCTTAAGGAGTGTTGAGCCATCCCTTATGAATAACTGAGGAAAAGTGTTGTGTGAAAAATAAAAGAAGAAAAAATATTTACATATTCTTAATAATGATTTTGCAGATGGAGGATAGGGGGTCTCACCAAGAGCCAGCCTACCATGATCATAGGGAAGGCAGTGAAGTGGCATTCCCATTATGGCCACCAAACTAGGGAAATGGTCCAATAGACAATTGAAAAAATCAAGAATTCCTTGGAACAGGGGGTCTCATCACGAGCCAGCCTGCCCACCTTTCACTTCTTCCCGGTGAATGGCATTGTTGTTTATCTGGTCACCAAGCCAGCACAATTGCCTCCGTCATGATATTCAATAAAAAAAAAGGGGCACTTCCTTAGTAAACATAAAGGACAATGGTTCCATGGGTAAGCAAGCAACTCTGTCAAGGTTATGGACACCTGTGGACAGCAGAGCTCTGCTGATGGTATTGGAGTCACATTTATACACATTAATAGTTATATTTAACCCTTTTCCTATATCTTTATTTAAATGTCAAATGAAATATGAATTAGTTACCTTTCCCTCCGAACCTATTATACATGAAAATCATTACAAATCGACCATATCAGTTCAAATGGTAAATAACACAATTGTATTTATGTTTATTTTATGTTGTCCCTTATCCTCATATTTGAATCATTACAAAACAATTTTCTATTTATTAACGATTCATCACATGCATTAATTTCAGTAATTACTGTAATTTGATTGAATGTATCATAATTACGCCTGATTTTTACTGTTGTACTGCTGCTCAAGCCACACATGCTCCTCTCAATTGACGGTCGAGGGCGACCTTTCATTCATTCGGGGGGCGTGGATGTCTCCATACAAAACAAACTCCAAGATTCCTGTATACGGATTAAAACCCCTGCATTTTAGGGAATAACAGATTTTCAACGAGTTGTGTTGTGCTGTTCCATTGTGATTACTGTGTGTTGAGAAATTAACAGAACGCAGAAATGGGAGGACGACCAATTCGCAGTGAACCGCAAGTATTGATCGTCTCTGATGCTGCACGAGCAATTTTAGAAAGACTGGGGTGGATTACATATTTCTTGAGAATGCAGCAACCCCATGAAGTTGTGGCCATAGAATTTTTATTTAACTTGCCGGAAGGATCCTCCATGGTCAGAGGGAGGCAGATAGTTGTATCCGACGAGATAATTTCATAAGTATATGGCATTCCCGCGTAAGGTACTATTTGGACTCAGAAGAAGATTAGGATTCGTGAAGCCATAAAAAAATTTCAAGATGATGGAAAAACGTTAGTTATCAAAGGTAAAGGAGTCTAGCCAGCGTCATTAGGAGAACCATGGATGGAGTTGGCCAAGATTGTGCAGGCTTACATAACGTGCGACGGAAGAAAGGATGTGGTAAGACCTCGCCACCTTAAGCTACTAGCTATATTAAAACAGAAATGCACCATTAATTTGCCTGCATTTTTAAATTATTTTTTGCATGATACTGCTCGTGGTATAAGAAAAGCCCAGCATGCAGATACAGTGGTTAGCCACCATTTTCTAATTCGTTTAATAGTGAGTCGTAGCCTCGCCCAGCAACAGTCCAGCTGGGAAGAATTAATATTTTCCATTGACGACGGGTTAGCTCTACCCGCTCCAAAATGGAAGAGGATGGTCGACTCAATTGTTGAGCCTTATACTCATAGACAGTCCCTTCAGTTGAAATGAAATAGAAGGATGGTGGAAGAACTTTCGGGCAGTAGCAGCCAGCCCTTGGAAATGCACAGTTCAGAGGAGGAACAACCTCCACAATTGGAGGGAGTAAGCCCTCGCACTGATGAGGAAGAGAAATTAGAGGGAGTAATCCCTCGTACTGATGAAGAAAAATAATTGGAAGGAGAAATTCGCTACTCGGATGAAGAAGAAATAAGTCGCCAAATTAATAGTGAAAAAAAACCCAGTGCAGAGGAAGGAGATAATAAGGAAGAAGGAATCGAAGGAAATTCTGAAGAAGAAGAAGTTGAGGGAGAAATCCGGTATTCAGATGAAGAGGAAGGAAGTTATCACACATGTGAGGAGTCTGAGGACAATCATAGCAGTAATCAGGATGAAACAAAGCTGGTCGAAAATGTTATCATAAGTCCCTTACAGGAAGACCAATTGGCCCAGATTTTGGCCAATATGAGTGATTATGCACGGCCTCATAGCCCCTTGGATCTCAATATTGAAGATAATCAACTACCAGAATACTCTGCTATTGATAAAGAAACAGCTAGAGAAAAACTGAATGAAACAGAAAACCCTAGCGAAGCTAGGGTTGCTTCTCCTGAGGGATGTGAGCAGGAGAAAGACAACGCTAAAGCTGGAAGCCCCCAGGAGACTACAGAGTTAACTAAGAATATGATTCCAAGAGAATTGAGCCAAGGGCATATGAATATAGAAGAGTAGCCCCAAGGAGAAGAACAAGAAGAGAATTTTACTAAAGGCACCGTTGATATGGGCCAAAAATCTATTGAGAAAATAGGGTCGGATAAAGGAACGGTTGTTCCATTAAGAAAGAAGAAGAAAACAACTGAGATTGAGAAGCCTTGCAGAGAACGAATAAAGCTTCATAAACTAGTAGAACAGCTCAGGCAAACCATTAGGGTTCTGAGAATGAAACACATGCCCCAGTGAGCCCCTAAGAGAAGAAGCATTGCTATCAAAAGAAGCTCGAAAAAGAGAAGAGTGGTCGCTGATAGGAACCCCCAAGTTACAGAAGAAACCATACCTGAGCCTAATTATGAGGATGCAGAGCAACAAACATCTGTTCCAACACAAGTTGTTCCAGAGGAACCCGTGTTGAGTGAAAATATGAAATCTAGCAGTCGGCACACTTTCAGTGAGCCGACACTGATCAGACTTCAAGAAGAATTGACACAGGCCCGAATAGAAAGGCAGAAACTGGAGGAAGATACTGTCCCAAGAAAAAGATATCAGGAATTGCAGCAACAAATGAGAACTATTCATGAAGCAGAAGCTGAAGCTCATGAAAAACAACAGAAAGCAGAGGTAAAGGTTGATAAGGTAATGAACCAACTAAAACTATCCTACACTCAAATGGACACTCTCTGCTCCTTGTATACTGATGTCTTAGCCTGTAAATGCCCCACCAAAAACTATGCTTTGTTTTTACTAGAAAGATATTTACAATTAAAGATCAAGGCAGTTAGGGCAGGGAAATCCATAGAGCTAAAAACAATAGATGACTTGATATCATGCTGCAAACTTTATGGGATCAAAGTACATCGCATGTTATGTGAATTTTACTCGCATAACCTAATACTTGAAAATGACTGTGAATCAAACCCTAGCCCTTTTATTGGAGATGTTCAGTTTCAGGCATTCATTTCCTTTGCTGTAAATCAATTAAAATGGCTTAAAGCTTATAATGCCTTTCAAAGGCAAGAAAATGGATTAGATCTATGGGTCAAAAGTGAACCTCAGAACCCACTTCAATTTTGGGCTAGACAAAAAATTTTGATGACAAAGGAAGGCGTTACCCAAACTCTGGGGCCTGTCCACAAATCAATCATTTTGAATGGAACAGATTATTTTTCATCCATTAGGAACCAAGCATATATAGCAGCCAAGGTCCGATGGAGAACCTCGAATCAGAATGTGCAAAATAGGGAACCATTTAATTATAGAAAATTTGGGCTAGCTGCAGACCGTTTCATTTCCTATAGCCATCTTGTTTTAAAAGAAGGACCATATTGGTTAGGAAGTAGGTTCCGCAGCCCTATTGCATGGTACCCTGCTTTGGACTACAAAGCTATTTATGAACTTCCTGAAGGGCAGACAGAACATATTTTTGAGGAATTAGCTGCACTACATGGTTTTAGGCCTGTGGATGACAAACCTTATTCAGCTTATTCTTTGACTACTCTTCCTGTGAACTATAGTTTTCATGAGGGCATGAAAAATATTAAGCAGGGGGGTGTGTTGGGCAGTGAAAGAGGTATGAAATTATTATGCATTTATTCATTCTTTACCATAAATATACTCATGTTTTCCTTGGAAAGGTAATTTATCATGGGAATTACAATAGAATTGGAAAGGTTTATGATTACTACGAAAAGATGACTAAAAGCTACTTTGTGATTGACAAACAGGAATTTGGAGAGGCGAGCAGTTGTACCAAAGGCGGGGTTGAGAATAATCTAACTGTTGTTCCAACAGTGTTGAATCATATCCATCCAAAGGCAAGGAGATCTGAACGAATAGCCCAGAAAGGACAGGGAACAGCTCGGCCTCAGTCAGCGCAAACAGAAAGATGACCAAACGCAGAGGAGTGAATCCCTCAGGATCTTTCGATCCTGAGGGATCGCTGTTCAAACTTATCTTGTTCCTTGATTGGTCCGTCGGGATTTGATATATAAAGCCACATCCTTTAGTGACAAGGGGACGGATTGTTGTTGAAGTTGGGAATTGGTCGCAAGACTTTACATTTTCTCTATTCTATTAACTCTCTGTTTTGAGAGAAACCTTTCTGTAAAACTCTGTGTTGGTTTAATACAAGGCACGCATTTTTATTTACCTTCTGCAGTTCTGAATTAGCCCATCAGTATTTCACTGGTGCTAAGGGCCCGGCTCTGGTGGAATAACTTTGATGTTTGTATTTTAATCTTTGCTCATTGTCGTGTGGAGTGCGCTTAATATTTGTGTTGATTACAGAATTATTTTATTGTTGATCGGATCAAATACAGAGTCATTGCTGTTTCATTTTTTTACAAGAAGCATAATTCTCTTGTTGTTACTATAAAGCTTCACTGACTTGTATCTGATTTTAATTGTTGTTCCTTTAGTTTATAATCTATTATAATTGATCGTTTCGTGGTGAGAAGTTGTCGACAGGATTGAAGTATAGAAATATAGTGTTTTGAATATGTTTGAATTATAATTGATGTTCATTTCACATTGTTGTTCCGTTTCTAATCATTACTTATTCATAGTCTTTGATTAGCAAATAGATGATTTGTAGTTACATATTATTGTTCCTTTTCAAATTACATTTCTTTTAAGTTGCTTTCATTGAATCTATTTTTGTTTCAGTTGCTTTAAGATCTCCAACTGTAGAGGATAGAGGCTTTTGCTTCCAAATCCCTAGATTGGTCATCTTGCATCGATTTCTAAGGGAAAGAGTTACTGCTACTGCATCCTTGATCGATGTTCTGCAAGATTGAAGTAGTTTAATCTTTCCATTCATGTCACGGTAATTAGGTTTATTTTCAAGCATTGGTTACTTTTGTTCTTGTTATTTTGTACTACATCTTCACCGCATTGCTCTTAGACAATTGTAGCCTCAGACAGAGTACACTCTTGAAATAAAAAGACGCTCCCAGATTGATGATTAATGTAGGCTAATTATGTGTTCAAAAGATACCTTTTTATGACCCAACACTTCCTATTCATAAAACAAGAGCACCTATTCTACTAACCTTTGAACAATTGCTAAGAAGTGGGTTAGGGGGCAAGCATTTTGCTTGCCAAAACGCAAGTTCTTACCTCTCGCTTTTAATACCCAATTCTTCACAGCAATAGAGAAAAAGGAATGAAGGACGTCGCTCTTCAACACTCTCCCCGGCAACGGTGCCAAAAATGTTGGTCCATTAAGGTGACTATTATAGGCAACCTCTATGCTTCTCACTTAATTTTCAACCCAGGGTAAGTCTTCTTATTTCAAGAGTGCAAGCACAGTATATGCGAGTGACATCGAAAATAGCTACTCTATATTACCATGAAGAATATTAACTAATTCTTGAAGTTCAATCAACTCAAAAAGAAATGGAATTGTAAAATGCCACTAAATATTCTCTCTAAATAAGCTTAGAGATAATAACCTATGATTGAATAGCACACTTGATGAATTGAACAACAGTCCTATTGAATGGAACAACAAACTCAACAAATTGAACAGCAATTGCTTATTTAATTTCGTAATGGAATTCTCTTGCAAGCTAACTAGCTAACATTCTTCTGCATTAAGCACAACAAGAAGCCCTATAGTACTGGTGGAAAGATCTAATTATTAGTGACATAAAGCATTGAACAGAAATCGTGCTAAAGCTCATAAACAGCTGTAAGGAATTGAGAAAATTATGAAGATGTTTAACAGTTATAAAAAAAATACTGCAAACCAGAAAACGTGAGTGATAAACTATCTTAGTGGCATAGGAAACTGTAGCATCATAGGCATAGAAGTTAACAAGTGGAAAGATATCTCATAGAATGCATCAGAAAACTGAACATAAATCACGTAATTAACGTACAATACAGAGGTGAGCGCGGAAACTCCCAAGGCTGGGCCCAAACCACCAGAAGGTCTAACGCGATGGAAAACTCCGGAAATGACTATTCAAAATACCAAATTTCTTTATTAAAAAGGTTAAGACATGAATACAACTGGATGGTTATGTCCTGATACGTCTATTACAGAAGAGAATTCCTATTTAGCTCCTCCTTTCTCGTCCATCTTTGGCCTTTTTAAAGGCGATTTCACTTAGTGGAATGGTCTTTCCCAAATGACAGCCCGCTGCTCGTGGCTGTCGTTTGAGTTCTTCGGACGTGGATCTGTCTTTCCGCCTTCTGCTGGTCCCCGGGGGTCATTGTGATTTCGTGTTCTATGCCTGTCAGTTGTCTTTTGGTCATCGTCGATTTAGCTGCCTTGTTTTCCTGTGAATAAAGATGAAATAATTCAAATCCTTGTTTTTTAAACATGCTTTTTACCGTTAGTCCATTTTTCCTGATTTTGCATTAATCCTCCTTTCCTTTACTGTTAAGATGAGGAAAAATTCCTAAAAGCGTATGATAATTCAAAGTAAAGGTAGGGAGAAAACGTACCTTAATTCCGGCCCAATGACGAGGATGGTTGTTTGAAACCTCCTCTATATTTTTATAATAATCTATTTTAGAACATAGTTAGTTTAGTATTTAAACCCCTCTAATGCATTTAGAGAAGGGTCTAGAAATTTGTCAAAAACATTTGCAAAGAATACACTATTGTAATTTTGTGAATTCTTTGATGAATTAATGGAACACATCTGTTATCTTTTGAAAATTAAAGTTATTTAACTGATGTTGCACTATTGTAATCTTTAAATTGCTTGAAAGTGAAGAGGAGCAGATCAATTACTGTCAATTTACATGAGTAGAACTTCGTACATATGGTACTTCTATTCACTTGTATTAAGTCTTACTTTATAGATTGGAAGTCATCTTTTATTGCATTATATATTTGAAACATTATTATATATGAATGTTACATGCACTTATGTTCTAATATTTATCTTTGATTTCTTATAGGATATATAATCACACATATGAATGCGATATATAATTTTCACAATTCTTCTAGTCAAACTACTTTGTTAGAAGAATAATCTTACATAATTTTCATCTCTTTCAATTGTTAAATTATCTATATTACTAATAGTTGAAGGATGTCTCTTTAGATCGCATAAAGGAAGAAACACCCGGGGTATATAGTAGAATAAATAGTTTAGATAGATGCATATGATAGATTAAAATCATTCTCCATTTGCGTGTTGTATAATCAAAACACCCTCAAAATCATCCTTATTGGGAAACTGGTCCCATTATCCCCAGTCGGAGCCACTACACCAAACGGAAAAGGAGCTGCTTTAAGGTCCGGACCGGGTGATTTTCCCCCATGTTTTGGCAGTAGAATTCTGAGGCCTCAACATTCTGGTGCTAGAAGGATGGCCTTGTGAATGGAAAAAAGATCTGATCAATCTAAAGGCCAAACTAAGAGTCTCTCTCCCTCTAGATCCCCATCAACTTCCAGAAAATTATCTATATCCTCATCTTTAAAATCTGAAGTTGATCATCCTTCTCCTAAGTCTCCTAGTGATACTCAACCCATACTATCTCCTAGTTCCCATCAAGCTTCCCCAGAAGTTTATTCTTTGATATAAAATTTAGAGAGTGTCTATTTCTGTTGAAAATCCTAAATCTTCTCAAACATCGGATATTATTATTTCATCTTATTTACAACCTCGAAGAATATTAACTCGATCAAAAATTCAAAAGACAAGAATTCTTCCTTTTGAATTTCCCATCGATAGTACTCGAAAGATACTAAATAGAACTCAATGAGAGTCAATCACCAGTGAGATCTTATCCCATTCACCATCATTACCTCTACTCACTTCCATAACTTCCATTCCAACAATCAGTGTTACTTTGACTAGTTCCAGTACTCAAACTATTATCCCTTCAACTAGTCTTAGCACTCAGCCTGCCTCTTCTTCAACTCAAACTCCACCCATCCAATCTATTAAAAATCCAATGGCAGGAAACCCATGGAGAAATATAGGGGTTGTAAATATGCCCGCTCCTCTTCATGCTCTACCAAAATCACCTGAAATATGGTTACCTAAATTTAATCCTTAGATGGTCTTCTGGCAGAAGAACACATTCACAATTATATGTTAGCCGGCAATCTAATTGGAGTAGTCGAAGATGATTGCGTTGTAAGATCATTTCCATATACTGTAATAGGATCCATAGGATTCTGGCATTTTTCACTACTTGCCCGCTCTATAACTAGCTGGAATATGTTCGAAGAACAATTTCTAGCTAATTTTTGGGATTACTTGACCACTGCTATGCTCATCAATGATTTTTCAAATCTAAAAGCTAAATCAGGTGAGAAGATAAAAGATTTCAATTCAATATTTAATAAATTACTCAATAAAATTCCTGCTACAGCAGTTCCTAGTGTAGAAGTTCAAATTGAGTGGTATTTTTCATCTCTTCCATCCAATATAGTTATTTTTGTTGAGAGAGAAAAATTGCCAACACTTTCAGAAAACATGAAAGAATCTCTATCTGTAGAGAAACGAATAACCACTCTTGAGAAAAAAAAATCTCAAGAAGATCAAAAATCAAAGAAGGTATCTTTCAAAGATGATTCTAAAAATAAAATGCCAAAAGATCCTTTTGATGTAGAAGGTATTCAAAAAATTTTGAAGACTATGACAAACGAGATGGCAGATATCAAGAAATAAGTCACTGAAAATTCGAGCTCAAAAAATACTTTAAGAAACTTCAAGAAAGGTCAGTCCTCTAATACTCAACCTCCAAATATCATATCTAATGTTGAACCTGATCAAGATACAGAGGAAGAATATGATGATGAAGAAGAAGAAGTTGAACTAAATGGAATGTTGGATTTCATCCTACCAAATGAATAACAACATGAAGCTTTACCTGTGAGTACAAGAAGAAAAAAGACTATTGAAGAAAAGCAACCAAATCAACAGCAAAAGATTTGAACTCTTGCTAAAGATAAATCAGTAAGAAAAAAGTCTACTTAAAAGGCTACACAAACAAGTCCCGTTACTTCAGATACTCCACCTACATCTAAGACAATGGTAGTCTCAGACACCATTGAGTATAATGTAGTTGAATATATGAAGAAAACGAGGGCCAACATTTCAATTCATGAGCTTACTAAATTAAAGCAGCAACATAAAATCTTACTTAGAGACTTAAATGTGGTTCCTGCTTCAACCTTACCTACTCCAGTAATAGTACAAGCTCCTAATGAAATGGGTAAGCCACTTATCCTTCAACTAAAATAGATGATACAGACTTGATTATGATAGGTGATCAATCCATCTATCATACTCCTCCATTTCTCTTAACCTATGATATCTATGACAAAAAATTTCATAATTGTTTAATATAATCAGGAGATTCCTCTACTATAATGCCAAAATCAGTCTATGCTAAGTTGAACATAACTCCTCAGAGTTCCCATGTTCATATAGTGCAACTTGATAGAACCAGATTAGAGGTGGTAGGAGAAATAAATTTTTTTTCCATCAGATTTTCATCAAATCCCAAGGTTACTCAAATAATTAATATATTGGTGGCTGATATTCCTGAGTTTTACGACTTAATTTTAAGCCAGATTGGTCTGAAAAAATTCATGGATATTTTGCTACAGTCTAGTCGCATCTGTGGCTACCCTATAATGGAAAACCAAATCAAATTCAGGTAGACCATGAAAATTTCATGAAGCATACAGTCACCAATATTGAAGGAGTAAATGAGCCAGTAGCATTCAATAACAACATTATTGGAAACTACTCAAAAAAATCAATTTTGGGAAATTTCAATGCTCAACCATCACCTTTCTTTGATAATGCAGTTGTTTCTTAGATTGAGAAATTTTCCCAGCCAGATAGTTCCAAATGTATAAATTTTGTAGATAAAACAATAGTTAATTCTTTATTTTGGACTCTTATTCTGACAATTCTAAATCTGAAGATGGTGCAGGCATTGAATGCATTTTAATAAACCCAGAAGGAGAAAAAACCATGTTAGCCTGCAGACTAGAATTCAATTATACAAATAATATAGTTGAATTCGAAGCATTAGTCCAAGGTTTGTACAAATCCAATGATCTTAATATCAAATATTTGAATGTCCTAGGAGATTCAAAAATCATTGTTAGACAGATAAGAGATACCATTCATTGTAATTCTAGACATTTAAAGAATTACCAATCATTAGTCCAAGAATTAACCATTCATTTCTTAGCCTTTGACATTTCTTTTGTACCTAGAATGCAGAATGCTAGTGAAAATCTACTGGCTAACATAGCATCAAAGTTAATTCCATCCCAGGAGTTTAGCCCCGATAGATTTTCTATTGAAATAATTTTTAGGCAATATATTCATGATAATATTACCAATTGGAGAGTATTCAATAATGATTCAGATATCATATATTTCTTAACATCTGAAGGATCTTATGATAGTCAAATTTTGGATGAAAATGAACATGACATTCAGATTAAGAAAAAACAAGACAAAAATCCTTTTCCTAAATCTATTGTCAAGTTAGAATACCTATATGATCTAAAAGATAGGTTTAAAAGAGTTACTAACTCAAAAATTCAAAGCTCTACCTTAATATTTGAGTTAGTAAATCTAGGAACTGAAGAAAAACCTCAAAATGTCAATCTAGGTCTTGGTCTATCTTCCAAAGAAATATTATCATTTATCAGATTATTTATAATGTACAAAAGTGTCTCTGCTTGGGATTACATCGATCTTAAAATATATGACACTTAGGTGATTCAACACACAATTTGTATGATCTCAAAAGAAAAACCTATACAGCATAAATTGAGGAAGATTCATCCAAATCTGGAAAATCAAACCAAAACAAAACTGAACAAACTCCTCAAGGAAAAAATTATCTTTCCAGTCAATAATTCTAAACGGGTATCAAATTTGGTACCTGTCAGGAAGAAGAATGGTGATATTAGAATTTGCATTGATTTTAGGAATTTAAACAAAGCATGTTAGAAGGACAACTTTTCATTACCAACCATGGAAAAAGTACTGCAAACATTAGTTGGTTCTGAACTTATGTCCTTTCTATATGGATTCTTGGGATATAACCAAATTCTCGTACATCGAGATGATAGACTAAAGACTACATTCAGAACTAAGTGGGGAACTTACGCCTATCAAAAGATGCCATTTGGATTAATTAATGCAGGTGCAACTTTTCAGAGATCTATGGACACAGCTTTTAGGGGCCTCATAAATAAATCAGTGGTTATTTATTTAGATGGCATTACAGTATTTTCTAAACAAATAACCAATCATGTGAATGACCTAAAACAAGTACTTGAGCGATGTAAAAGGTATGGCATCTCATTAAACCCAAAGAAATAATTTTTTGCATTACATGAAGGAAAACTTTTAGGATTCATTGTGTCAAAAAGAGGTATCTATATTGATCCTGAAAGACTTGAAGAGATTAAAATAATTCCTTTCCCTCATAACAAGAAAGCTATGCAGTGATTTCTTGGGCAAATTAATTTTGTTAAAAGGTTTGTCCCTAACTTTTCACAAATATTTTTACTATTACAGAACATGATTAAGAAAAATTCAGTCTTTAAATGGGGACATAATGAAAGAGAAGCATTTGATTTGATTAAGCAATCCATTGTCAATGCTCCATTCCTGACTACCCCCAATTTTCTTAATCATTTTACTTTATATACTTTTTCATCAGATACATCATACGTTGTTTTTTTAACATAGCTTAATGACCAACAAATTGAAGCACCAATATCATTTTTTAGTTCCAATTTGCAATGTGCAGAACTAAAGTATTCATCTGTCGAAAAGCAAACATTTGGTGTCTTTAAGGCTATAAGCATTTTAGGCAATTTCTCCTAAAAACTCACACCAAAATCATAATTCCATTCTCTTCAGTGAGACAACTATTAATGCAAAGAGAATTAGGATAGAAAAGGGCTAACTGGGTTACTGCTTTACAAGAATATGATGTAGAAATTAGACCCTCTAAAATTGTTAGAGGTCAAGGTTTTTACAGAATTCTTACAGGAGAATCCCATCTATCATAAGAAGAAGATTCAGGTAATAATGTGAAAATATCATAGGTAAATCTTCAACGATGCATAATCTCAATACGTTGATCTCATATTCTATTTGAAGAATGGATTGCTCCAAATCAACTCAGTTACAAAATGAAACAGACTTTGAGATTAAAGGCCAAGAAATATGAATTAATCAACGATGTATTGTTTAGGAGAAATTTTGATTATGTACTAATAATATGCTTAGAAAAATCTGAAGCAGAGAAAGTCTTGCAGGAACTCCATGATGGACCAGCTGGAGGACATTTTGGAGGAAATATGACAGCACACAAAATCCTGCATGCAGGTTACTATTGGCCTACACTTTTCAAAGATGCTCAGGAATATGCAAGAAAATGCAAAGTGTGTCAAAGTGCATCTAGAAGACATAGGAAGCCAGCCTTCCCATTACAGCGAGTCAATATCGAACAACCATTTGAACAATGGGGATTAGATATAATCAGTGAGATTGTTCCTAAATTTTCCAAACAGCATAGATATGTTCTCACAGCTACATATTACTTTACTAAATGTGTGTAAAAAATTCCATTAAAGATAGCCAACTGTGAGAATATCGTTAATTTCATCGACCAATATATCATAACTAGGTTTGGCTTACCTATTGATTTAATGTTTGATAATGAATCTTACTTCTCAAGAACTGCTATGATGGAATTTTCAATCAAAAGGGGTTTTAAACTTAAGTATTCTGTGAATTATTACCCGCAAGAAAATGGTTTAGCAGAATCTACAAACAATACTTTGATTAGAATAATCAAAATTACTGTTGATCAAAACCAACGAAATGGGCACAATTCATTGATCTTTTCTCTTTGGGCAGATCAAATAACTCAGAAAGCTTCTATTGGCACTTCTCCATTCAATATTTTCTATGGAAAAGAAGTTGTACTTCCTAGAAATGTAGTTATTCCCTCTCTTTCCTTAGTACATTTTATTGATGAATCTCCTTCTTCTTCTTTACAACTTAGAAAATGTCAAATTCTTAAGTTAGAAGAAGAAACGTAAAAATCTAAACATTCTCGTGCACATCATCAAAAGATAGTAAAAGCCTCATTTGATTCAACTTCTTTTACTCCAAAATAATTTCAAAATGGTGATCTGGTATTGAAATGGGACAAAGCGCATGAGGAAAAAGGTAAACACACGAAGTTTCAAAAACTCTAGCTAGTTCCATTTCAAATAATTGAAGAAATAGGCCCATCAACATTCTTATTGCAAGATATATCAGGCAAAAGAGATTCTTTGCATGTTAATGGGCAGATTTTGAAAAATTATTTTTCATAGGAGGTAACCCCTTCTATTCCTTGTATACTAGTGTCTTTTTCTTTTCCTTAGAAAAATAAAAGTTGCCTAGTAAAAAAATTTGGCTTTGCAAAATAAAATCTCAGATTATCCTTTTTTATTTATCGCTTATAGAAATGAGAATTGTTAAGGAAACAATCGAAAGATTCGAAAGACAAATAGATTTTATTTTCACTGAAATATGTAATTTCACTGAAGTTATTTATTCTCTGATGAAATCTCATCCTTATATAGCATGATTATTCTGTCATCAGTCAAGAAAAAATCCTCAACATAGTAAAGACTCTTTTACAGAAAAACAATATAAAACTCAACATTATCATACTGAATCCTCAAAAGGACCAATGATTCACCTCATCTGGGAAAACTTATTAATTTTTGAAAGAAATTCAAAAAATATTATAACTAGAAAAACTTAAAAGATAATAAGTCTCATCGCAAGCTTGTTTACCATGTTCATAGGGAAATAGTTGAACTGACATTACCAATATTGCCTACCAACACAGGGCAATGACTTGAGATTATATCAAGAGGACAAGGGGTCTCATCAAGAGCCAACTTGATCAATTTAATTACAACTAGTTAATGGCATTGTCATTATTTGGTTACCAAGCCAAGACAATGGCTTTTAAATAAATAAAAATATGATACAAAAATAAATTTTTCAAAAAACATCAATTGTATAAAGTTAGAATCTATTTTTGGAAATTGTAAGAAACATTGGATGGGACAATGAATCATTGCTGGGTAAAAGGTAACCCTGCCAAGAGCTTAAATTTCTTATTGGAACAAAGGCTCTACCTATGATAAAAGAGTAAATATTTATAAAGCTGATCTGTAAGAGCCACCTGCTTTATCTTTTCAAACTGAGTAAAGACTGATATAGATTCTCGTACTTATATCTTTAAAATATGGATTCTTATGAATTGTAATTAAGAGAAATTTCATTACTTAGTAAGATATTATTTGTTTGAAATTCATTCCTGCAACTATTTTTATTTCAAAAAAGTTTTAGAAATTTCAAAAATTTTAGTTAGAGATAGTTTGTTTTCCCAAGTGAATCGCCAATTTTTGTGCTATACAACACCCCCCATTTATTTTAATAAATGGGGACCCTTTTAGAAATAAATAGGAAATTTATTTTTATCTTTAAAACAAAAAAAATTAGGAAATAAATTTTTCTTTGTGCTTTCCTCTTTATTCCTTAGTGTGCATCGCAAAATGCATAACTTATAACCCAAAAGACTTGAAAACTACTAAGTCATGTGGGTTGTGAAATGCAGTAAGCCTTTTTTTGATGTTATATTAAAAACTTGAAAACGCTTCAATCACCATTATAATTTGTTTATCGCATCGCACCTCATTTAAACGATCTAACTTATAAAGAAATTCGATATAAATTGCGATTACGCGGACCCGACAAGCCAACAAAGAAATAAACATAAAGCTCTAAAGTCCCATAAAGTGCAACCACTTGACTTCGTGAATGCACAATTCGCATTTTGCACAACTTAACCAAAATCAAATTCGTTTACCACATAAGAATTGCGACATGCGATTTGTGCAGATCGCATTTTGTAGAATTTATAGGTAAAATCGTAAACTGTAAAAGTTATAAGTTGTGATATGCGAATGAATGGAATTTAATTACTCAAGCATGTGAAATGACTTATGTCATATCAAACCGAAACCTGAGATCCAACGTATTAAATTGGTTGATAGTTGTTTCATGTAAAAGTGTAAGAGATTTGATTTGAAAATTTTATTGGTGATTAATAGCATTTAAATAGAAATAAAGGTTTTAATAGATTCATATCTATTCGCGCATGTTTGATATAATCGATGGATTTTTCTCTCTATTCTCTATACTTTTAATGTTCGCTCTGTTTACTTGAAATCAGGAAACCACTTAACGGAGTGAGGAAGATTGAAATGAACAAGAAAGGCAAAGATATTGCTCAAACGCCGTCTACGGAAGACTCAAATATGTCTCCCCTATTTTCAGACACCACCTGCAACAAGGATTATGGAATTTCATCATGGGAGGCAATGTATAAGCTTTTTGAGGACGAAAATCCAAGGGTAATAACCAAATTCTCTACAACTTTCACGTCAGTTACTTCAGACGCGACTTACTTCGACGATGCATGTCCATTCGTCCACAAGGTAGCTGCAAGGCCAAAAATTCTCCCTTATATAGACATGGTTAAGTGGGTAATTTACCACTTAAACATAGAAGATAGAACATTCAAAGATTCAAAAGGCAATAATGTTGGGTCATTCAAGGCAGAAGACTTACAAGCAATGTACCATCTACCCTTCCCGCAGCAGAAATATGACAAGGCTTTTCTGCAAAGTTTTAGAGCAGAGCATGCAGACCTCATGAAAGTCATCAAGGAATGGAAGGAAGACCAGCGAAAGCTTAAACGAGATAAACTTGGTATGTATCCAATTGCCCAAATTCCTTACCCTTACTGTTATGATGCCGGTATGTTGTGTATATTATATTCAAAACTTGATACCACTAGGTTTTCAGTAGATTGGGTCCCATTGATTGATGCAATCGTTAATTATTTAATTTTGAATTGGGAAAATATCCTATCTAATAATTTATCCAAACAAATCATGGAGTATAGGAATAAAAGGAGTGTTTCATCTAGAGAAATACCACCCTTTTATATGAGTGCTTATGTCATGGACGCAATCTGCTTTTCTTCTAGTTTTCCTACCATGGGATGGAAATGGACTACCCAAAACCCTACCCAAATCCACATTTATCACAGAACCCTTTGGGATTCAGACTTCCATCTTCATTTTTATAAAATTTCTATGGAGTCATGTTTCCTATGCATCAGATGATATTCAATGAGAAATCCCCTAGGGTTTCTAAAGAGGCTAGTATAGATATTATTTTTGTGGCTAGATGGTTTGCAAAGGATAATTTTACATATGTTTTAGTATTTGAGAGTTATGCTTCTCCCCACGTCCTACCATATTATGTTCTTGATAAGTTACTTTCAAGAGAGATAGCCTACCAGCTTGTTAATGGTATTTCTAAACAGCTGAAAGATGCTAAGACTTAGGTCGTTTGGCCTAATTTTCCTTTACAGTGCAGTAATTTTTCACTTTTTGATATTGGCCATACCTACAAGGAATTTTCAAAGATTAATATATTGAATTTTTCAGTAATGCTAAAGAGGTTGTATGATCCAAATGATTTAATTAAAAACTACATTACAGAGCTCAAAATGAAGCCTTTTGTAAAGGAAATTAGATGGATTGGATGATCTCTTTCAAGGCATGGAAAATTTTTCAGATATAATTAATTTTGCATCCAGTCAACTCAACCAAGATGATTTTGAAGCCTTCCAAACATACAAAAATAAGAGACTGAAGAAAATTCATCTTAACTTGTTAACTATTGAAGATGTCAACAAACCTACTCCAAGTATTAGCTTGGATAACGAAGCAAAAGACATGTATGAGGATGATTTGTAACAATCAAAGCATCAATATCACAATTCAGATCATTCTGAAAATGAATCTGAATCTAGAAAGGATAGCCCAGAAAAGATAACTGATCAAGTAATCCAAGAGAAAGAGATGCAGGAGAAAAGAGAAAGTAATGGAACAAGGTCAACTTCTTAAGAAGTTCAGCACAGTCATGATACACTTGATTAGTCATAAAAGTACCAACCAAATAATTTGAGTAGTGAATGGGATGAACTTTCTGAAGAAATAAAAACTTCTAAAACCAATCCCAATACTCATCAAGTTACTAGTTTTCAGACACCTGAACATTCCCAGAAGATAGTGGAAATTGTTAATCCACTACAACAAGTTCCAGAAACTCATGATCGAGAGATCATACATGTTGGCTTGAGGAGTCCTAACCCAGGTTCGAAGGTGAAGGTTTTCCAACAAACCCCTATACTACTGGCCCTTTCGGCAGTGACCCACTTGCGCAGGTCAAAGTCTCACCTGAAGCAGTATGGGAGGGTGTTGGAACCAGGTTTCCGCACCCTGACAGAGAGTAGGTAATAACGCAGACCCGCAATTATCAGATCTACACAGAAGGGTGATTCGCAGTGTAACCATACTATAGTTATTATCAGATCTGCTCTAGCAGGTTCGCATCCACGTGCGTATCATCAATTATAACCATATAACAGCATAATCGCAGCCAATATTGTCAATACAGATAGTTCGTGTTCATTAACAGAGATGTAATCAGAAAGTGCAACAACAGTCACATTATAGTAATATACTAAGTGCAGATACTTGCATACCACAAAGATAAAATAGACGAGTTTGCAGCTTAATCAGACAATCTTAGTTCACATCAATCATAATAGAACAGATCCAGACAACTTCATATGTTTCAACAATACTTCACATATATTACTTATCAAAATCCTCTTACATTCCCTGAATACCACCTGTGCACACAGCCAGTAGGGTCCACACACAGCAAGATAGAGGATCTCCACGCACACAGCCAGCAGGAGTCCTAACCCAAACAACCCAACCAAATATCTAGAAATTCGTACTTCGCATCAATCTCTATTCATTCTCTACCTATCGACTCAAAAAGGCTCAACTATTTATACTACTTTAGCCTACGCATCCAATGGTCCGTAAACTATGGTTTACGGACTCTTGGTCTACTCTTGACCTACTTACAATGCATTAGGGGATTTGACCCACCCCAAAACCCCTGCGTTAGACTAAATATAATAAAAAATATACAAAATGGACCAGATTCATAGCTTTGTAGGAGACCCTGTTCCAACAGTCCCCCAACACAATCTTGTGACTCGTCCCGAGTCACTGAGATGGTGGGGTCACCACCTACACCTGCAACAGTTTGATCACTTCAGCCAATGGGGGCAGCACGGCCTCACTTTGGCCAGCATCATTCTGGGCGATATCGACCAATTTCTATGACATCGGGCCTTCTGTCGCAGCGGTGACACTTTCCAGAGTCTGGTTGAGCTGCTTCACGGCTACATCAGCATCTTGCGATAGTTTCAGGGCGTCAACAACCCAAGGCTTTAGGCGATCGTTGAGGGCCTTCTTCTTTTGTTGAAGCTCTTCTATCTCAGCTTGGAGGTCTTAGCTGGTTCGTAGTCGTGTCAAGCGCTGAGCAGGAACCAACGTGGGTAGGGTGGCTTCCAATGTTTCAAACGTCTCATCTTTATGTCGCAGGACCTGGTTTATTTCACGTAGGAGCGAATCGCATTGGACCTTGGTCCATAGTTGCATGGCAGTTTCCAATAGTTGAGCACCCTACGGGATCTGCCCTGTGATGACATTCGTAGCTGCAGTGACCAGCGCAGATCACTGGGCTCCTACCTCCGGAGGTGTTTCAGGCTGCACTTTAACCTGCAGATCGGCAATTTGCTGCTCCATCCGTGACTTAATCTCTGCAACCTCTGTTCGAGATGCCTTCAATGCAGTGAAAAACCCCTCAACCTTTTCCTGGGATGTAGCAGTAGCCAGAATCTCTGCTGGAACTTCTACGCAGAGCTGGTGAATGAAGCTTTCGAACTCCTTCTGATGCGTGGTGGCAAGGGAGATTGTGGCGTTTCTTCTAATGATCATTTGCTTAGCCAAGCCTAGTTGTGGGTGAATCTGTAGGTCCCGGTGCTGAATATCCTAAAATATACCTGTGTCGAGTCCCTGCAAATCATCTTGGGGCAGTCTGGATAAGTCTAGTTTTACCTCCCGGAAACTATGGAGTTGCGTGCTCAGGTCAGGTGGATTGATCATAAGGGCAGCGCTAGGCAAAGGGCAGAGGCGGCTTTCTGTCTTTGTGAGCGTACCGCTGCTAGTGGTTTGCGGCGTCCGTGCCAAAGTCACACTAGTGTGCGTGTGTATGTATTTAGTTGCAGCTCATGGAGCTTAGCCTGTAATGTGGCGAGCATAGCCTTCTACTTTCCTTCAAGGGTTTCCCATTGATCCTACATGGCTAGAGAGACTGCATCAGTAATCTGTTCAAGGTCACCGTCGGTCAAGGTGACAGTTCTTTGGTAGGCTTTCCTATGCACTTCGTCCCGCGAGGAGATGAAGTTCCTCTTGCATCCCCTCCTTCTATCCCTAAGTTGGGCTGTGAATCTTTTTGTGTTGCTACTTCGGCATCCTTCTCATCAGTCCGCTTCTGCTGCACATATTTCTTAGAAGCTGGTTCTGTGTCCTTCCCAGTCCTTTTTTTGGAGCCTCCAATATCCTTAATAGTGATAGGGGGAATTACTTGTGTTGTGCTGGCATCTTTAGGGCCTTGCGCCCCAGTCTTGAAGCCAATCTTCCACTGCGAGAGCCAGAGTGCAATCACATTGTCAATTTCTTCGTCCGCGACCATATAGGGGAGTGAAGTCCAAGCTTCCTCCTTTCGGCTCCAAATTTGTATGTTTTGCATGGTCACCTAAAAGGTCATGATGTGCTTGTACCTATCATAGACTGTGGGTGATAAGCGTGGTCGAGAGTTGATGGCAGCTGGCAGCTGCCACGCTACTCTGGAAGAGGACCCAGAAGACTTGATTGTCCTCTATGTGCTGCACATCCTTGGAGTCCCATAAGTGTGCATAACGGGCTCCTTCACACATATCTGGGGTAAGCTCAGGGAGGAAAGACTCCGCAGGAGCTTCCCAGGTGACCAACGCTATGAGGAACAACAACCACGAGTAACAAATGGCGCGCCCTAAGTCCTGGGATTCTCGAACGTTGGCCAAAAATTCGTCACATAAGTACTGAGCCCAATTGAAACAGACCCCCTTCCCACATTGGCCTACTAGCTGGACCACATAAGCGGGGACGGTGGCGACTTGAAATTTTCGCATCAACTTGCATGCCAACAACATCGTGCCCAACTGAATAGCGGTATCATTGATGGATTTGATGATAAAGCCTCGGGTATTCCACTCCACCTTGTATTTTTGGGGCACAAATTCAGCAGTCTCAGTTTCGTATTTCTTACCCACTCACTCCAGAGGGCTTGGTCCATTCATCGGGAGACCAGTAATCCTGTGAATCAGTGCAGCATCAATAGGAGTCGTGTCCCATATCCACAGGCAGCCTTCGTGAATTAGGGCGATCAGTTGTCGTGCGATTAGGTCTGTAATATTGTAATGACCAAAATGGGGCATCCTGAGTAAGTTCAGGAGCTCGGACCCGGCCAACCCACGGACCCAACGCTGGGGGATAATTGTAAATCCATTTTCATCATGAATTGATTCGATATATAATGCAGGTGCTATTTCAGGGAATGCTTCGAATTTGGCTAGGTCGTGATCGTCAAACTTGACCTCATGAAGCTTACCAAAAGGCTCGCCAATGATGGGGACCTCACCTAGGGTCAGTGGCATTTGTAGGTAAGTGACCAGGCCATCAATATTCTTTGACATATGCGTTGATGTCCTTCATGGTGGAATAAAGGGAGGTAACCGGTGAATTGGCTCGATAGGTTGTGCTTCCTCCCAAGCTGCCTGCGGGGATTTTGCAGTTCGCGGGGAAGTTCACGGCTTTCCTGCAGCCCATTTCGTGGGCTTTGGGGGATTTCTGGAGCTCTATTCATTTTCTTTTCCTTTCCTTGTGGTTGGGCTCGGCGTGGAGAGAATATCTTCCGCATCAAACTCGATTTCCACCACTTCCTCAGTCCCTTGTTCTACCGAAGTCATTGGTTCAGAAGGCTCAGCAGGGTTCGTAGCCGTCATCCTGGTGCAAAAAAATAACTCCAGGTTGCTACTATCCGAGGGGGTAGGTTGCTCAGACATGAAGGAGATACTATAAACACAGAGCATCTTGCAGCACCAAATCATCACGGTAAGATATTCCAAGTACAAGCTATACAACTGATACGGAACCCTTGTTTGGTCTGTTCGACCTGTTTTATAGCTAACGCGAGCGGTCAGTGGTTGGGAAAGCTGCACTTGGAACTTACCATCATGTAAATAGTAAAAAATATCCTACAATCGCCTCATTAAATGCCAGCCGCCTGATCCATTCAATGGTATATTTTTCATTTTACTCGATTTGACTTTCCCAACGGCTAGTTTTCGCAGTTCTAGTGCACTCAATGCACACCTGTGCTCCCAGCGTACCTTTGTGCATTCAGCAAGCCTCCTATGCACATGTCAGTATAGCCAACATTCCATCTATATTCTGAGTGGGACTATTGTTTTCTTTACTAGTTTGAAGATCCCTTGACATTCAGCATCCCTGCGAACTGAAATGGCCTTGCGAAGCAACTTTTTCAGAGGCGCTATGATCAATACGTACTCCTGCCTGGTTTTTCTGTAGTAGCCTGCGAAGTGGAGGAGCGAGCGCAATTTTTTCATAGTTGTAGGTGTTGTTAAATCCGCAGCTTCCATAGTATCCACCATCTTTAGAGATTTTCTGTAGGAGATGCACCTATCACCCATGCACCCTTTCCCGCCAGCTGTAGTTATCTTGTGCAAGTCTGTGCAGCTTTGGATTACCAGTCCGGGTTGTTCCCTACGTAAGTGAACCAAAGGGTTGAAGCATAGGAGTAACATAGTCCGACATGCCCCCCATTCCTGGCATGCTGCCTTACACTCATCCCACCACTTCCCAGGTGTTGCACGTAGGGCAAGATTGAGGGCCCATAACCTTCGTTCCTTTGGAACTTCAGCTTCGAATGCTTGTAAAAATTCCTTAATGCTACCAAAACCATTGAATTAGGGAATATCTCTTACCTCTGAGGATATACATCAGAAATCCCTTGAAATTCTAAGACATCGCAGTGCGGATACGTCATGCAACTATTTTTGCCAATTTTCCAGTTCTCTGTCAGAGTCAAAAAAATAGTCTCTATCCTTTTCCCAGCAGAGCATACTATCAGCCGTAGGGTTGATCCAACCTTCATCCTGCTTAGTTAACTTGTAGATGTGATCTACCTCTTCATTGATACGCACCGTCTTCATATACCTTTCTCCTTCTGCGGGGTCTAAAGGCACTATCACCCGTATCCCTCCATTCTCAAATGCCATGCTTCTCTTCTTCAAGTTGATAATACCGCCCATTTCGATGGCCAAATCTAACCCTAGGAGCATAGGGTAAGGGTCTGCATCTTCCACAATATGAATGACCTTGAAGTCGGCCCAAACCTTAACTCCTGCAATATCCACTACAACCTATGGTAACCTTCCTAACTGTATGATCTTCTACTGATTGGCCATGCGCAGCTGGATAGTGGACCATTCCAACTTGGGTTCTCCCATGCGCTGCTAATTTTTCTTGGGTAGCACGTTCATGTCCGACAACATATCCAAAATAACTTTCTCTATTTCATAATCCCCAATTTGTGCTATGAGCCGCATTTCCCTACCAGTGCATTTCTTGTACTTGTACAGTGTGTTTACATCCTTAACGTCCAGTGGCGGGTTGGTCTTCTCTGCGCAGCTACTTAATAGTGCCTGGAGGTTCTCAACGGCCTGCTGGTTGCGCAGCAATTTCATGCATGCTTGTAAAAATGGTCTAACCCCCTCTCCTTCTTTGGCGGCCGCAGGAACCTGCGAAGTAGATGCTTCTTTGAAGTACTATTGAGTTGTGATAAAGGTTTCCCTTTCCTTTTGTAGGTCAGGGCCCTCTAATTTTCTGACCGTTTTCCTAATTAGAGGCTCAGCCGCAGCTTTTTCTTTCACCCCCCCACCCCCCGGGCTGCGTGACGAGGCCGCTACGGGTTAAGATATTAATACCTGGTCCCTCGTTCTGAGGCTCTGTCGTAACCCTTTGCACATTCTGCGTAGGTGTCTGATGTTTCTCCTACACCTTAGCCATCAAAATCGAGCAGTCCTCAATCACATGATAGACCTACCTGTAATACCTACAGGATTGCCTTGTAGGGTTCGGGCAGTCTCTTGCAAAGTGACCTATCTCCCTGCAGTTATAACAGATTAGTTTCCCTCTTCCCCTACCTGTGCTTCCGCCTCAACCCCCTCCCCTGCCCCTAACTTGGGAGCCACCCATGCCTGCGGGGGATCTCGGCAATGTAGGGTCTGTTTGTACTCTATATAACTTTCCTCGATCGATCATCAAATCATATGTCTGGCAGTTTTTTTAATCATGTCCTACCGACCTGCAAAACCTGCACCATGTTGCTTTACCTTTGGGACATACGCAGCAAGGCAGGGACAGTGGTTTGTATCGTGCAGCCCTGCAATGCGGCAATCATCGCCCCACAGTGCTGGCCCACTTGATCCTGCAGTTTCCCTAGGGCGCAATGGGCTAGGTTCCCCGACCTGCATGTAGTCTGCTAATAGGGGACAGTTATCCTTGGTGTGACCATTCACCCTGCATCATATGCACCATCTTTCAAGGCTAGCTTCTTCTCCTCGCTCTTTTCGCAGGTTCTAGATCTCTATGTGCATTGCCTCCAGTTGTCCTTGGATCTATTGGATGCCCAGTTGGGTACCATCCCTGGGCGCAGCCTCTAAATTCATAGCAACCTCCAAGGCTTTTTCCTGCGATTCAAAAGTTTGGTGACCCATAGGTATGCGCAGGTGCGGCAGCAACATAGCGATAAACCATTCCGTGTGTTGTTTGTCATCGTACTGAAATCCTCCTTCTCTGATCACCTTCTTCAGTCATTGATCAACCTCCCACACATACTCAGAAGGCCCTTGCTTTAAATCCTTCAGGTCCACCACTATTTGCGAATAGGACTTAGGCTTCTTGAACTGTTGTTTCAAGGCATTCTTAATCTCTTCAATGGTTGCGTTCGCATCCTGGCCAATGCATCCCATGTACCAGCCCAAGGCTCTTCATTCAAAGGCGAGGGATAGTTGTGCTTTTTTCACTGCATCATTATCTATGTTCTGCACAGTCCATATGGATCCTGCAACAAACCAGAACTAATCCATGTATTCATCTCCCACACCCTTAAAGGTAGGTAGCTTCATATGCGCAGCCATGTCATCTTCCGGTGGTGGCAGAGGTGTAGGTGAATTCTTACCCCTATGCTGGTTTGAAAGTGGTGTGG
Organism: Pinus albicaulis; assembly: GCA_034641835.2. Lineage (NCBI taxonomy): Eukaryota > Viridiplantae > Streptophyta > Pinopsida > Pinales > Pinaceae > Pinus > Pinus albicaulis. The sequence goes on along the minus strand of CM076580.1, from coordinate 1,375,037,310 downwards.
CTGGAGGACTCTACGCAGCTGCTTCTCTTATCGGACTATAGATAGATCTATCTCCTTCTAGGTTGGTCCGATAGTATTTTCCACTCCGCGTTGTACTTCCATCCAGATCAGAGGTCATTCACTTGGTGTGACTACATAGAATACACTTTTCGCATAGTAATATTTTGATCAGTAATGGTAAGGTTTTCAGAAACTTACCCCAGAAACGCTTGAAAAACCGTCACTCTGCTTTAGAATAGGATAAGAATTGATCGATGGAAAATTATCTCACAAGCCCTCCTAGCACATAGTCCACCCAGTGATCCACCGTGCGAGTGATGGTGTTATCAGTCTTCTCTAAATGTTGGATCAATTCTGGGGTCCACTGTGTGACCCACTCGTCTTTCCAACACTTCTGAAATTCGACCAGCCTTGTGAACCACTCCTGGAGCTCGATCGCAATTGTTACAAAGAAGATATCATAGCTCTCCATGAAAATATACTTGTTCTTCCACTCTTCGGTGGTCAACTTCTTACTATGGTTTTCTTTTACCGTGAATTCCTGAACTTGTTTTTCAAACCATTCATCAATTTTTTTCTTTCAGGTTTCTAGTACGGCCTTAGCATTACCAGATCTCTCCCTCAAAATGCTCTCGGTCTCGGCAACGGAACCATTTGTTGGCTCAAGGGGTCTTGACCCAGGTTTGGAGGTGAAGGTTTGCCAAAAAAACCCTATACTACTGGGCCTTTCGGCATTGACCCACTTGCGTAGGTCAAAGTCTCACCCGAAGTAGTATGGGAGGGTGTTGGAACTAGGTTTCCGTACCCTGAGCGAGAGTAGGTAATAATGCAGGCCTGCAATTATCAAATCTACACAGAAGGGTGATTCGTAGCGTAACCAGACTATAGTTATTATCATATTTTCTCTAGAAGGTTCGCATCCATGTGCGTATCATCAATTATAACCATATAACAGCATAATCGCAACTAATATTTTCAATACAGATAGTTCACGTTCATTAACAGAGATGCAATCAGTAAGTGCAACAACAGTCACATTACAGTAATATACTAAGTGAAGATACTTTCATGCCACAGAGATAAAATTTAGTTCGCAGCTTAATCAGACAATCTTAGTTCACATCAATCATAACAGAACAGACCCAAACAACATCATATGTTTCAGCAATACTTCACATATATTACTTATCAAAATCCTCTTACATTCCCCGAATACCACCTGCGTACACAGCCAGCAGGGTCCGCACATAGCAGGACAGAGGATCTTCGCGCACACAGCCAGCAGGAGTCCTAACCCAAACAACCCAACCCAAGATCTAGCAATTCGTACTTCGCATCAATCTCTATTCATTCTCTACCTATCGACTCAAAAAGGCTCGACTATTTATACTACTTTAGCCTACGCATCCAATGGTCCGCAAATCGTGGTTTACAGACTCTTGGTCTACCCTTGACCCGCTTAAAATGCATTAGGGGCTTTGACCCACCCTAAAACCCCTGCGTTAGACTAAATATAATCAAACATATACAAAATGGACCAGATTCGCAGCTTTGTAGGAGACCCTGTTCCAACAATACCGACCTACCCTACTGAACAAATAGTTTTACAAGTTAAGGAAATTCCTTCACTGGATATCTTCTACAGTCCTAGTCATAAGGTTGTAGTCAAGAGAAATAAAAGGAGAATAATTGATGAAACAATCTCAAACCTCACAAATGAATCTGTTGACGTTTTGTGGAAGGATCCCTTAGTTGATCCTACTGAACATTTAACTAAATTATCACAGTTTGCATAAGCATATGCTACTGCCACTGTTGATAAAGCTACTGAGGTTAAAATTTTGTTGAAGCAGAAGAAAGACAAAATAAAAGAACTAGAGAGACTGTAATATGAATAAAAATCTAACTCCAGTGAGAAAATGAAATCAAATATGGCCCAATTTCAAAAAGATTTTGAGAGTCTTAAATTGCAACATCAAGCAGAAATCACTGAGAAGCAAGCGCAACTGGAAGTAGCAATGACCAGGTTACAAAGCCAACTACAATTAGAGAAATTCATAAAATAATAATTTGATGTAAATACTAAGTTAAAGCAACAACAGGAAGTATTTTGCCAACAAGCTTCTATTATTGACTCTTGTTGTGACTCAAATGAAACATTGATTCAGCAAGTAGCTATCTAGAAACTTGAATGTGAGAAGCTCGAGAAGAAAATCAATGAACACATTCAATGGCAAGCATTAGACTCAGGAAAGGAAGCTAATCTACCCCAGGTATATAAGTTCCACAAGGAGATCTTATTCAAATATTGGGAAGCACAAATAAAGCAAGCAGAAAAAACATCAAAATTATCAGCAGCAGAAAAAACATCAAAATAAAGCAGCAGCGAAAACATCAAAATTATCAAAGGAAATTACTAAATCTGTATGTGAACAGCTGGTGAAAGAAGAAATTATCAAGGAGTACATGTCTGAAGTGTTCTCAGAATTCAAACAGCTAGAAACACAGCGGAAGCAAAAGGCAGAAACACAAGATGAAACAATTAAAAAGGTAAATAATTTTGATCAAGAAAATTATTGGAATTATCTGATCAAACCTTATCATCAATACCAAATCCTGCAATCTTTAACAGACTCAACAAGAAGATCGCAGCCAGTACTCTCAAATGCAGTATTCAAGGGACAGTTCATATTAAGGATTTCGCATCTACCTCAGCTCAAGCCCATGTTAGATATTTGTCAACTTCGTGACCAAATCCAAAAGAAAGGGTGGAATTCATAAATCATATTGTTACTTTATTTTCCTGGATTGTAGTTTAAGTTATTATTACAAGGATGGTTGTTTGAAACCTCCTCTATATTTTGTAATAATATATTTTAGAACATATTTATTTTAGTATTTAAACCCCTCTCATGCATTTAGAGAAGGGTCCATAAATTTGTCAAAAACATTTGCAAAGAATGCACTATTGTAAGTTTGTGAATGCTTTGATGAATTACTGGAACACATTTGTTATCTTTCGACAATTAAAGTTGTTTAACTAATGTTGCACTACTATACTCTTTAAATTTCTTGAAAGTGAAGAGGAGCAGATCAATTATTGTTAGTTTACATGAGTAGAATTTCGTACATATGGTACTTCTATTCACTTGTATTAAGTCTTACTTTATAGATTGACAGTCATCTTTTATTGCATTATATATTTGAAACGTTATTATAGATGAACGTTACATGAACTTTTGTTTTACTATTTATCTATGATTTCTTATTGGATATATAATAACACATATGAATACGAGATATTTTTCACAATTCTTCTAGTCAAACCACTTTTTTAGAAGAATCATCTTACATAATTTTCATCTCTTTCAACTGTTAAATGATCTATATTACTAATATTTTAAGGATATCTCTTTAGATCGCATAAAGGAAGAAACACCTCGAGTATATAGTAGAATAAAAAGTTTATATAGATGCATATGATAGATTAAAATCATTCTCCATTTGCATGTTGTATAATCAAAACACCCTCAAAATCATCCTTATAGGGAAATTGGTCCCATTATCCCCAATCGGAGCCACTACACCAAACGGAAAAGGAGTTGCTTTAAGGTCTGGATCAGGTGGTTTTCCCCCATGTTTTGGCAGTGGAATTCCGAGGCCTCAACACTCTGTTACAACTAAATTCAACCTGCATGTCCCACCAACCAACCTCTTAATTCGAAATTCACTTAGCTAACTGATTTTCCACTTCAGTTAACTATTTTCAAGTCCACATTGAGAATAGATTATAGTTTAGTTTCGATCTATATTAAGGGATAATAAAAATAGAAATTCATCTAAAAAAATACATTCACCTAAAAATAGCCTATTTGGGCCCCACCCTAGTGTAGGTGCTTAATTTTTACTAGGATCATGGATGTTGTTTCCGGATGCCAATTTCACTATTTCTTGTTGCAAACTTTAACACCAAATATGAAAACCCAAACTCGATTGTTAGATATTCTTATTCATTACTGGAATCCAGAGAAAGAGGTTTTTATGATTGATCATATGCCCTTGCAGATTGAGGTGGAAGATATATAATTTATCACAGGAATTTCCCGAAGAGGGGAACCTGTTAATATGAAAGGGAGGCTCTGAGAAGGCCTAAATGTCCCTGATTACATAGGACTCTACTTCACACCAGATACTGATAAGGTTGGATCATAGACCTTGATAAAAAATGTGATGAGCCTACCAATCAAAATCCCTCTTTTTACCATTGTCATTGTAGCAGGTTCAGCATCACTACATGAGGCCTCTCGTCCAGCCATGTTCTTGGCAGTAGAGTGCTTTACCTCAAAATTTTTTGATTGGTGCACAACAGTTCTTGTAGAAATTATACAACATGCATGTATATCTTGGATTCAATCTAATCTAACAATGTACTAAAGTTAAATACTGAATCACTTCTACAAATATTTTGTGGAATTAAAAACACAATTGCCAATCACATGAAGTAAAGAAGAATCAAATCAAACCACAACACGGATAATTTCCGGGGGAAAGATTGCTGCTCAAAACCCCATTATCTTCTATTGTATATTTAGCATGGATCATGAAATAATTACATACAAAAATCTTCTCACAATATCCCTCCAGTACTCAGCTAATTGTCTCACACTATCATACAAAAACTGACCAATACTTAGCCAATTTACTCCCTCCAGACAGCCTGCCTTGCTTGCGCAATCCCTGATGAATGCAATCCCTAAAAGATAGGAATTTTGGACTTCCTTGACTGGGAAAGTATCATGGGCACTCTAATGGGTGTTTGGTTGCATGGGTGAAACCCAATAATCCTACAATTGATAGTCAACTTCCCTTTCACCTAGATCTCAACTGGGTCTCCACTGGATCTGACATGCATACAGATAATAATAGTAAATCCTCAGTTTCATGTGAGATCACTAATTGTGAATTAATTAATATTTAATCCACTTGATCTCTCACTAGTGTATCAAGTAGTTACAACTAGCACAACTGATTTTAACTCACTTAAATGAGTTAAACTAATTACAACCTGCATTAACAAATGAACCACTGCACTTCGAACTCTGTTACAACTAGAATTACTCTACATGCCTCACCAAATACTTCTAACTCAAAATCCATGAGCTAACCGATTTTATCACCCTCAATTAACTATTACAAGTTATTTTTGAGACTAGATTACATTTTATTTTCCATCTTAATTAAGGGATAACTAAAATAGACATGCACCAAAAATAGCACTATGGGCCCCACCCTAGTGTAGGTGCTTAATGCACTAGGCATGGGTGCTGAAATTTTATTTTTGAATCTCAACACTCCCTCTCAGTAAGAAAGGGATTATCCTTCACCCCAATCCTGTCTCTATGGTATTCGAATTTTCTCCTGGTGAGCGCCTTCATCAGAATATATGCATCCTAATCTTCTGTGGGAATGTACTAAAGCAACATTATTCTTCTCTGCACACAATATCTGAGATGATGGTACCAGATATCTATGTTCTTGGACCTATCATGAAACACAGGATTAATCGAAAGTTTAATGAAACTCTAATTATCACAATGAATCACTATCAAATCCATATGAAAACCAAAAAAACCAACCAAGATATTTCTCATCCAGATAGCCTCACATGCAGCTTGACTTGCTGCCATGTATTTTGCTTCCGCTGAACTGAGTGCCACAGATCGTTGTTTCCTACTGTATGAGGAATTTTTTGTCGATCCTATGTTGAAGATCCCTCCTGATGTCCTCTTTCTGTCTAATAGACTGCCCACCCAATCTGCTTCTGTGAAGCCTTTAAGCTTCACTCCTATGTCTGTCTGTACCATAGACCATACTCTTATGTGCCCCTTGGGTATCTTAAGACATGCTTCCCCACCTTCTAAAAGAGCTTTGTAGTCTTAACCATAGCATGACTCAGTTGGTTAACTGTGTAGCAAATGTCTATACTGGTGTTCACTAGATACATCAGTGAACCAACTAACTTCCTGTAGACAGTAGCATCCTCTTTCCTCCAATTTGTTGGAAGAGAAGTATCCATGGGTTTGCAGCTCTCCATCTAAAACTTACCGAGTATCTCCTTTGCATACTTTCCTTGAGACACAAAAATTCACCATCCTGATACCATATTTCCAATCTAAGGAAATAATGGAGTCCCATGTCCTTCATTTCAAACTCCCTTGCAAGATCGTCCTTGCATGAGTGTATCAGTTGTTCATCACTAGTCAAAATTAGATCATCAACATAAAGAACAATAATCAATAGCTTACCCTTAACCAAAATCTGGTACAGGTTAGCATCTGCTTCACTTTTGGTGAAGCCCAGTCTGGTGAAATAGTTGTCTATCTGAGTGTACCAAGCACGAGGTGCTTGCTTCAGCCCATATAGTGCTCTTTTGAGTCGGCACAAATGTGAGTAAATGTTGAAGATATCAAAACCTTATGGTTGCTCTATGTACACCTCTTCCTCAATGATCCCATTGAGAAACACAGTTTTCACATCCATCTGATGAATGCACCGGCCCATCTGCACTGAGAGTGCAAGGATGGATCTAATATAAGAGTACCTTGCAACAAGTGCAAAAGTCTCATCATAATCAATCCCCTCGATTTGTGAGAATCCCCGGGCCACAAATATGACCTTTTATTTCTCCACACTCCCATCAACAGCTTGCTTTACCTTGTAGGTCCATCTCGATCCAACCATTGATTTGTCGACCGGTCTTGGGACAATCTCCCATGCACTGTTCTTGACAATGGAGTCATACTCCTCGACCATTGCATCAACCTAGGTTGGTTGTTGCACTGCTTCTTGAAAGGAAGATGGTTCAGTCACAATAAATTTTCTCATACGATCCATGTATCCAGTAAATTGATTAAGAGACTGTCTCTGTATGCGCTGTGAAGTAGGGGCTCCTACATTCTCTGCAGCATCAAATCTTAATCTATCAGCTTTTGTGGTGCGCCTTATACCATTTCTTATGGATGGCTTTGCATGAGTGTTTTCCTCCACTCCATGAACCTCCTCATGTGGTTTCTCCACATCTTGAGGCTCATCCTTGGGAACCAACAATTCCTCCACTGCATGAAAGTCCAACTCCCTCTCAAGGGACAACTGCATGGCTTTCTCCTCATCAAATTTTATATCCCGTCGCACAATAATCATTATGTTGTTTGGAAAATAAACACAATAATTATGGGGTGTTTCAGTGTACCCCACAAAAATCTGGATCTTAGATGTCGGTTCCAGCTTCTTCCTGACATCCTTGGTCACATGCACATAAACAGATGAGCCAAAAATCTTAAAGTGTGAAACATTATGTTTCTTACCAGTGAAAGCCTCTTCAGGTGTACTCATGCCAAGTGTCCTACGAGCACAACAATTCTACACAAATACCGCAGTGTTGCATGCTTCCGCTCACAGATGCATCGATAGGCCTAGATCATGCAACATCGCTCTTGTTGCACTCACAATCATTCTATTCTTTATTTTCATGACCCCATTCTATTGTGGGTTATGAAGCGCTATCAGTTCTCTTCGAATTTCTTCTTTGCTGCAGAAGTTCTTGAATTCATTAGAGATGTATTCTCCACCATTATCGCTCCTAAGAGCCTTCACTTACTTCCTCTAATCTTTCTCCACCAGTGCCTTAAACTCAAGAAACTTAGAGAATGTCTAATCTTTCTTCTGCATGAATAAGATCTAGCACTTACGAGAAAATTCATCAACAAATATTACATAGTACTTATGTTTTGTTGTCGAAGCAACAAAGAATGGTCCACACACATCTGTGTGAACTCTCTCAAGGATCCCTGAAGCTCGATTCTCATTCTCATGAAAGGTGGGCTTTACATATTTTCCCATAGTACATCCCTTGCATGTGTCTGACTGTGTAAGTGTACCCCTGGGAATACCAATAGAAATCTTTTGCATGACTTTCAAGCCTCCATGGTGAAGATGGCCGAATATCCTATGCCATAATTCGCCCTCATCCCATCTCACCCCTTGATCCGCCTCGCCCATAATTTATGCTCAGCCATATACCTCTAGCTTGTAGAGATTCTTAACTCGAATCCCTATCCTCTTGGCTTTTCCTGTTGTTTTTTGTCGCAGGAAAGTTTTTCCTTCACTAAAAACAGCATCATAGCCTCTAACCTCCAACATTACGACTGAGACTAATTTTTTCTTCAAACCTGGTACACGCATTACATCTTTTAATTGAAAGGGTTTACCTAAATACCTCTGGAAGGTAATGGTACCAATCCCAGTAGCATTGTACCTCTCGTCATCGACCATTTCAATATTCATCTGGATATCCTTCTCCTCCAAGTCACTGAAAATTTCCTTGTCTCCTGTCAAGTGAAAGGAAGTGCCACTATCCAAATACCACACATATCCCAATACACTTGACACCATGCATGCGATCAATGAGAATTCAAGCTCAAATTGTGAGGCCAAAGCCTCACCAGCTGCAGATCCTCTAGCCTTCTTGTTCTTTTTCTTTTGTGGACAGTTAGTAGCAAAATTCCCATGCTCATGACAGTGAAAACACTTCACCTTGGACATTGTTAGTCCCCTAATTTTCTCTCTTTTTTCCATTTCCCCATCCTAAATCATAACCATTTACCTCTGTTTTACCTATTTTATGCACCCTCATCTTGCACTAGTCCAAGCACGGTGACATATTTCGTATAAACTTTATTTTTCACATTTTAATTCAACTTAGCATTAATTAATTATTTATTACATGATTTCTTACTTTTAATCACTCTTTGTAACTTATAAATATCTCCAATGTTTATTTGGTAGTTAGAGTACTTATTGTGACCGTTGATCCTAGTGCAGGATCGGATCTTGCAACGTTTCCAGCACAGCAAATCCTTGCAGCAGATCTGAACCTCCTTGATCACCGCCTTGTTTTGAGCAGCTTCAGCCACGACAGAAAGATCGATCCAAAGGCAGCCGAGACCAAATCTGTGAAGGATGAAAGCTGGAGATTGGCTACGGCCAGTTTTGTTAAATGTCTAATTTTGAAGGCCGAAAAGATAAATTTTTGCATTTGGTTATGTAATCGGTTCAATGATCTATTTTGGCCTTTGGCAAAAGATCTATATAATGTAGAATGTAAATAGGACTAAAAGGGAGGAGAAGTTTTGATAGCAGAAGAGAACATAGACACAACCAGAGAGGCGGTAACAGGTTGTTGTATTTTGTTATCGCCCGAATCTAGGTTGGACGATGTATTAATGTATGTACTTGCCTCAGTGAATTGATAAAAGGGAGCTCCACCTCATGTTTCATAAATTGTGTTTCTGTATTTGAGCTGATGAATTGATTAAGGTACTAAGCATCATTTTTATTTAAAAGGGAAACGCGCTGGTTGGCTGGGGCCCAGCCAACCCAGCACGTTTACCCCATTTCCTGTTTTCCTGTAATTTGTGTTTACATTGTCAAGTGTGATTTAATTTTAAGCAAATGCATTCCTCTCTGAGTGAAAATGGATCCGTTGTGTGAAGTAGATAAATTTCCTTTTCCTGCAATTTCCTTTCCTGCACTTGATTTCAAATTGGTTTTCCTCCGCCTGGTCCAAGCAGGAGAAATAACCCTACACCAGTGCACGTTGGTGTGATATCTCCTTTTCTGCAATTCTATTTGATTGGTTTTCCCCACCTGGTCCAAGCAGGAGAAATAACCCTGCACTAGTGCACGTTGGTGTGATATCTCCTTTTCTGCAGTTATGTTTGATTGGTTTTCCCCACCTGGTCCAAGAAGGAGAAATGAACTTGCACCAGTGCACGTTGGTGTGATGCAGCAAGCCTTCTTAGTCTACTTCTCGCAATATTCTTTCTTTCATTAAATGTTGATGACAGGATAAATGTATTTTGATTGTTTCTTTACTCCTGCACTCTGTTAAGATCAGAAACATTCACTTTTTATCTATGCAATTTGATTTAACAATATAATAGCACTTGCAATAATTAAGCACTCATTTAAGAATTAAATGCTAAGTGCAGGAAGCTCTGATCTGGTGCAAGAACTAGTTTCTTGCCACGGGATCTGAGTGCTTTAAACCTGGAAAAGTTCAAGCCCTTGCATGAAGTAAAAAATCCTTTAGTAAAGACACCATTTATACCTTCTGCATAGATCTCTATTCTTGCACTAGTGCAAGTAGACTGTGATAGTGCAGGACAGATTAGCGTAGGAAGGAAATCTTTAAAGGAGCAGGTTTAAGGGCCCATCTGATAAGACTGCTAGTGTCTTTGCTAAAGAAAAACACACACAAAGTAGTTAAGCAATAATTATCTGGAGTGATTTCCTTTTATCTTTAATTCCCTCTTGCAAATGCATTCTTTCTTGTTCCAATCCTAGATTATTTTGATGGTTCAAGTTTCCTTTTTCTCTTTTTAATTTGATTCTGCAATCTTTCCTTTAAAGGAAGTATGGATTTATATTATGAATATTCATACTATCTCTGGCATTGCCTGTGCTTCGTCTCTAATTTTACGGATCCCTCGGGTTGACAAATTAAGTGTTGAGGAGTTTGCTTAAGTGTAATTCCTGCACCCAACATTTTGGCGTCGTTGTCAGGGAGGCGATTTGATTTGGTAAGAATTTTCTGATTATACAATAGAGGTAATTTTTCCCTTACTTTTGTAGTATTGTTTGGAAAAGCTTCTTTGAATGAATTTTACTGGTGTTGATTGATTTCTAACAGCATTTTTTACTAGAAGTTGTTTGTTATTTTTCTTTTTTTCTTTTTTTGAAATGAATGCCTAGAAAAGGTAAGGGTTCGAAGCCCACTAAGGGCCAAAATAATTCTGAAAACAATTCTCATATTGGGTCTCCTTCTGTAAGCAGGAAGCTCGATCCAATTCAAACCCATCACGCAGGAACAATCCACCTAGATTCTGGTGACAACAATTCAGGTGTGGATCAGCCTGTTGAGAGTGGTACAAGTAAAAGGGAAACAATGGTGGACCATGAAGATCATTTGGAAGGGACTGGTGAAAACCAGGTAAGTAAAGAACAATCCACTTTTGTGTTTCCAATTGTGGATCCTAATATTGTGGCACAAATGAAGAATATTCCACCATCAGCTCTCCCTCATTTCCATGGTAAAGTTCATGAAGATCCTGACTCTTTTCTATTCGAGTTTGATATTCTGTGTAGAAGTTATGATTATTCAACTGACGCTCAGAAGTTAAGATTATTTCCCGTTACTCTCAAGGACTCAGCTCTACGCTGGTTTATGGGGTTAGGAGGAAACATTATAACCTCTTGGGATCAGATGAAGAGAGTGTTTTTGTCTAAATATCAAGAATATTGCAAAACTCGAGACATGCAGGATGACATTTTTACAATCATACAGGATGATGATGAAACTCTTGAAGATTACCTAGAAATATTTTTGTATATTTTACAAAGGTCGAAACTTAAGTTTGATCCCAGTACTATTAGAACCTTGTTCTTAAGAGGACTTACTGATAATGCTAGAAATAATTTAAATCTGTTAGGACAAGGTGATATTTCTCAGCAAAGTTTTGAACAAATTTGTGAATTATGCAGGAAATTTTCAAGAAATCATTATAGATCTGGTAGAGGAACTCGAAATAGAAATAGAAAAACTGAATTTACTGATGCTATGATTATTGAACTAGAAAATAAAATTGAAAACATGAAAATTGACATAATGAATACTGTTACCAAACAGTTAGACTCTTTAAAATTTCAGCAAAAACTCATGAAGGAACAAGAGTCATTATTTATTTTCTGTCCTAAATGTAGAGACAAGCATCCTCCTAAAGAGTGTCCTCTTAATTTGAAAGAAACTAATAAGTGTGCTATTTGTGCAGAAGACCATGTCACAGAAAAATGTCCCTCTATACTTGGACTTAAAGTTGTATTTACAGGGGGACAACCTGAAGCTGAATACTTGTATGCTATGGGAGAAAGAAGGAATTGGCCTCAGGTAGGTGCAGGTATGGCTCTTGAATTTTCTCCACATTATTTTGGTTATAATTCACATGCATATTCTTATCCTAACACTAATCAGCAGTGGCAGTATTGGAATCAATATCAGCATGGGAAACCTTCTCAACCATGGCAACAAGGTTGGAGAGGGCCAACTCATTCTCCATACTCCCACCAGCCACCTATGCAGTCATATCCATCTACGCATACACCTTATTTAATGCCTCAACTTTCGAGTCAGTTTACTCCACTGCTGCCTTTACCTCCACCCTTTCGACCTCCTATGTTTCCTGCTCAACCTATGCCCAATCCTAACAATAATAAATCAGTGAAAATGATCTATGTGACAAACCCACCTTTACCATTCGAGTACCAGTCTATTCCGGTTGGGGTTCATGATATTCAATTAAGATCGGGAAGGACTGTAACATCAGAAAATCAGAAGCAACCTATAGTGATTGTTGAAGAGAAAGGAGAAGAGGAAATTCTTAACCATTCTCCGAAAGTTGTCACTAAGTAGCCCTTACCCTCTGAATCCTTGCCATTTTCTTCCAACAAGCCTCCCTTCCCAGAGAGGCTAGTAATGGAAAAAATTGAGCCTATTTCTGAGAATAGTTTGGCATCTGAGCTTTGGAATATTTTCATTAAGATACTTTTGCTTCAAGCCATTAAAGAGATCCCCATTTGTACCAAGGTTATTAAGTAACTATGTCTCAAGAAACCCGGGAGGAAGACAGTGGAACCCCAACCATTCAATTTTTTGGTAGGGCAGCAGAGTTGATGATCGGATGTGTGTCTATGGAAAAATATACTGATCCCGGAAACCCTGTTGTCTCAGTTCAGATTGGTAATGTCATTGTCTCTAATTTTCTTATAGACCTGGGGGCAGCCATTAATTTCATGACTAAGTAAACCATGGATCAACTTCGGTTATCTCATCTTCGTCGTACTCCCACTGTGCTTGAATTAGCAGATAGATCTAAAATTAAGCCAGAATGAGTATTGGACAATATGATCATCTCATTAGATTCTTAGGAATATCCTGTTGATTTCATTGTGCTTCAGCCAAAGAACCTAGTAGGAGGACATCCCTTGATCTTGGGTCGACCATGTCTTGCTACGGCCGATGCATATATTGGATGTCGTTCTAGTGATATGTATATTTTGCATGGATATTCTAGGAAGAAAGTTACCTTATACCCCCCTACCAGATCCATTCAGGACCTTCGAGATACTTTATGGTTGGATCAAAGCAGTGATGAGGAGACTCAGCCCATTTCCCTTATCCATCATTAAACTAGGTCTTCACAAGAAGATGAGATTCAATATTTCATGAATAATCTAGACACTATGCCTAATTTTAAGCCATTGAACCAGATTTTCAACCTAGATTTTCAAGATAATCATGATTCTCATTCTTCTGTACCGCTGCATTTGACCACTCCCTTGAGTACTTCTGAGCCTAACACTACTCTTGTTGAGATTAGCCCTAGTAAATCCTTGCATATTAGTTCAGATTTGGACTCATCTCAGCAAAAGCATCTTGTGAATTTGTTGCAAAACGATCTTAGTGCCTTTGCTTGGGGCTATGAAGATATGAAGGGTACTCCTCCTGAAACTTGTACACATATTATCTATATTCAGGAAGGAACCCGACCTGTCTGACAACCCCAAAGGTGAATGAATCCAACTCTAAGAGATATTGTGAAGGAAGAAGTACAGAAACTCTTGGATTTCGGTTTTATCTATCCTATTTCCGATAGTCAGTGGGTCTCTCCATTAGTGCTAGTACCTAAGAGAGATGGAAGATGGCATATTTGTATTGATTATCGAGAATTAAACAAAGCCACTCTCAAAGAATACTTCCCTCTCCCTTTCATTGACCAGGTGCTTGATACCCTTACAGGAAAGAAATATTTTTCCTTTTTGGATGGCTTCAGTGGCTATAACCAAATAAAGATTGCACCCAAAGATCAGGATAAAACAACTTTTACATTTCCATGGGGTACATTTTCTTATAAAGTGCTTCCCTTTAGTTTATTTAATGCCCTGGCTACCTTTCAAAGGGCGGTCCTGGCTGTTAGGAATATGTAATTTATTAGAAAGATTGGCAGAGTCCAATTACAGAAACAACATCGTTTCAACCAACTATGGGATTCTAGGATCTAGCCCTTCTGAATTCGGAGAGGGATCTCTCCAATAAGTGCAAAGATAGATTTGTCTTTGAAGTTTGGGGTAATGATATTAGGCTAGTTACGAAGGCCAAGAGTTTTTTTTTGTTTTGGATGGTTGAGCATGATTACTGTTTGAGGCGGAAAGATCGATATGCAAAGAGTTTCAAAAGTGAGAAGTTGCAAGTGGATAGAACAGCTAAGCTAAAAAGATAGATATAACGCTGGTTTTTAGTCCATTGGGCTATGAAGTCATATCTGGGCTTTAATTGAGCAACAACATCAAGTGTGATCCAAGGGGCAAGTCATCTATATCACAGGATTATTTAGATTAAAATGATGGGATGGAAACATTAAAGTGTTGGAGGGGTGGAAACTGATAATAATTTCACAAGGGATTTATAGTCAGTCCAAACAAGAAAAGCCTCTTAAGTAACTGTTTAAAACCAAGCAAGTGCAGGGCTAACCATTGACTCCTTGGGCAAGTCTGTATTCAAGCAGCTTAATTGACAAACAATCCAGTAATCCACATAATTACCTTCAGAAAGTATGAAAACACATAAGAAAAACAGAGTGTAACTTAAGATCAGATAAAGTACTTTTAAACCTAGTCTGCTTTCAGTCAACACCAAGGGAAACTTTCAGAATCTGCCTTTGGAGAAAAGAATCTAGGAATCAGGGCAAACCATATCTTCTCTAGTCTAACTTTAATAGCAAATAATGGAAATCACATTCAAGAACAATGTTTAAGCAAACAGAAGGACGAGGGAACGCCAACATTCCTAACTGTTTAAACTGTATTGAATCATTCTTAAATAAAAAAATTTGAGGAAAACATTAAGATAAAGATTTCTCAGCCAGAGAAGGTTACTGATATACAGTTGATCCTAACCCTGTTTAAACTGTTCTTTACAGCAGAATATGAAAAATATGGCATACATAGAAGGAAAAACAATTAACAAAGAGAGGTGCACTTAACCGATGATATAGACCAGGATCCCAAGAAACAGCTTTTATATTGATGTCAAACCAGTTACAGTCTTCAACTCCAATGTTTCAGTTCAGCAATCATCTTCACTATTCAGCCTAACTAATCTATTACAAGCAGAGCTCCAAGGGCTAGTGAACACTATTTACAATCATAATTTTAAGCTCGAATGTATTTCAAAGTTCTGCAACCAACAATTTCTCATCTTCTACTGAGGTATTTATAGAAAAATGAGGAGGTGAAATCTCAAAAGATCTCTCGAAGCAATTAATACAGATTCAAGACTTCTTGGCCTTTTGAGGGGCTCGATGAAGAATTTTACAAGTGGTTCTCTGTATTAACTGTTTTACATTTATGATTTAAGATCGGTGGGAGCTTTATTTGACTTTGAGGCTTTGTGTAATGTTTGAAGTAACTCTGCAGATATTTCTGCATTGATTTCCTTGCAGAAGTAACTCCCTGGCTGCGCTGGAGGCGAATATCTGATTTTCTTCAATAACTTCGGCCTCTGTTTTGAAAGGTTTGAGGCAACAGGTGGCTCTGTGGTAGCTGAGGAATGAATTTGCCTCAGATGTGGCGGTGGAGGCTTTCTGTCTGATAAAACACTTTAGGTTTTCTTTAAACTGTGTTTTGAGTTGGGGATTAGGCTTTTGATAACCGTCTTAGCCGTAATCCTCGTAAAACTATCTTCAATATTCATTATGTTGTGCTTTGTCTTCAAACTTATACTTTTTAACTGTTTTTGGATAAAACAGTGTCTTGTCGATGTGCAGGGCCGCACAGGCCATTTTACTTGCTATCAACGCTCATGAAACATTGATAAATCATTGAATTCAAACCTGTGAATGGTTCTTTTTAATAGCTCGAAGGCGCAGGAAACGTCTTTCCTAACCCTCGGCTTTCCTTCCTTATACAATGGAAAACCATTAAAACACCTACAAAACACAAAAAAAATTAATAAATCCTGCGTTTTTAGGTTTATACTGCTTCAGAAGGCGGGAAAGATCATGGCCGATGGATGGCTGCATCCAACGGTGGAGATTTTATTCAGAGGCGGTTAAAGAGATCGCAAAATCGCATCGCAAATATTTGCGATGAGTGATCAGGGGTTTCACATAAAAATGCGATTTTACGATTGAGAAATGGAGGGATTTAATGGGAAAAACCTTTATAATCAACGAAATGTGACATTTTTCGACTTACAAAGGGAAAAGGCATTTTTTTATATGAATGGCGGGGGTATCATATGGTGGGCCCAGCGGGGTCGATCACAATTGTAAAAAGTGCGATGGCGGATATATGCGATGGGCGAAAAATGCGATGGGTTGATCGCATCGCATAAATTTGCGATGGATCACTGGATGTGAAACAACAAATATGCAACTTGTGATATGTGATCGGGTGGAACGATCGCATCGCAAGTTTTTGCGATGAGTTAATGAAACACACCATAGAAAACACGATAATGTGATATTGCGATTTGCGATAAGCGGTGGGCCATAATTTATATGATATAAACTTTATAATAAAGTTATATAATAACGTATGGCGGGGTATGAAAAAGGGGAAGTGGTTAGAAAGGCAGGGCTTTATAACATAAATTCTTTATTATAAAGTCCTATGGGTTATTTGAGGGGTTTCGGCAAAGCTAAAGAATGAGTCTTCAACCTTAATAAAGTGGATTTTCATGATGGAAGAAGGGAACTCATGAAAAATAGAGGAATTCACGGAGGAAAAGGGGAAGCAAATGAAGGTTAGTTCTGAAGTGGGGGGAGGGAAAAATGGCCTTTGCAGCAGTGATCTGGCTTGGAAATCAGCAGGATTTCTAAGTGTAAAATGGGAACAGCAGTGAAGTTTTGGATAGAGGGAAAAAGGCAGGAGGCCTTAAAGAGACTTCAAGAGCCAACAACTTTTAGTGATAAAATTTGTTCCTTGGAGGCTCCCAAAAGTTTTAGCCACCTTTTGGTATAACAAAATATTATAGGTGGCTAACACTGGCCATTTTTGTTGATCTAGAATTTGTAGAAATTTCTATGGATGAATTTTCTGTGTTTGGTGATTCTTTTCAGGAAGCTCTCAAAAATCTGGAGAAATTACTTCTCCGTTGTCAGGAAGCCTGTCTCGCCTTGAGTGAAAAAAAATGTAGATTAATGTGCAAAGTGGGAGTGGTACTTGGCCATTTGATTTCTGGTAAAGGTATCCAGGTTGATCCATCAAAGATTGAAATCATTCTGCATCTTCCTGCACCTAAAAATCAAAGGGAAGTAAGAGGTTTTTTTAGGACATGTTGATTACTATAGAATATTCATTGAAAATTTTTCTAGGATAGCTGCCCCTCTTTTCCGACTTCTAGCTAAGGATAGTGAATTTTCTTGGTCCACAGCTTGCCAACAGTCTTTTGAAACATTGAAGGAAAAGTTAGTACAGGCACCAGTTTTGAGAGGTCCTAACTGGTCCCTCCCTTTTCACATTTCCTCTGATGCCTCAGATTTGGCTATTGGCGCAGCTTTAGGACAAGAGGAAAATAAGAAATCCTATGCTATTTATTATATTAGTAAGAATTTGTCTTCTATTGAATTAAATTATACAGTTACAGAGAAAGAGTTTTTAGCTGTAATTTTTGCAATTAATAAGTTTAGGCACTATATTACAGGATATAAATTATTTGTACATACTGATCATTCCGTGATTAAATATTTGATGAACAAACCATTGACTAGTGGTAGTGACTAGGTGGTTGCTATTGTTGCAGGAATTTAATGTTACTATTGTTGATAGACCAGGAAAATCTAATGTTGTAGAAGATTTTTTTTCTAGATTAGATAATCCTGGTGAAGCAACTCATGTTAATGATGATTTTCCGGATGAACATATTTTTGCTATGTCAACAGATTCTCCATGGTTTGCTGACATTGCTAATTACTTGGTTACTGGGAAAACACCATCCCACTTGTCCGCTCGTGAAAAGAGGAATATTATTCAGAAAAGTGTTGCATACTCCTGGATTCAAGGAGATCTCTTTTACACTGGTCCAGATCTGATTATCCGTAGATGTGTAAGAGAGGAGGAAGTGTTTGAAATATTGAAATCTGCTCATGATGAACCTTGTGGAGGCCACTTCGCTGATAAGCGGACTGCATATAAAGTATTGTGTGTTGGCTACTCTTGGCCTTCCTTGTTTAAGGATGCCAAACAATATGTCAGGCGATGTGATAGCTGTCAATGAATGGGCCAGCCTAATCGAACCAATGAAATGCCTTTATGACCCCAAGTTATGATTGAGCCATTTGAAAAATGGGATATTGATTTTATAGGGCCAATAAATCCAACATCATTAAGTAAAAATCATATTTTGGTTTGTACAGATTTTGTTACAAAATGGGTAGAAGCTAAAGCTGTTTCCTTTGCTACAGAAAATTTTTTTGTTGATTTTATTTTTAATGAAATATTTACTATATTTGGTGTGCCTAGAGAAATTGTTTCTGACAATGGTCCACAGTTTATTTCTAATCTTGTACAGGGTGTGATGGAGAAATACAAGATCCAGCACAAGAAATCCACGCCGTATCACCCACAAGCAAATGGCCAGGTGGAATCCACAAACAGAGTGATCGAGTCCATTCTTACAAAGACATTAAATATGCATTGGAAAGACTGGGCTGAAATATTACCAGAATCTTTATGGGCATACAGAACCACTTGGAGAAATAGCACGGGACATACACCATATGAGCTGGTATATGGAAAACAGGTTCTGTTACCAATTGAATTCCAGATAAAAACTTTCAGAACTACAGTTCATTTAGGACTAGGTCTCTCTGAGGCACAACAACAGTGTCTTCTCCAATTAAATGAGTTAGATGAATTTCGTAGGGATGTTTTTCAGCAGAACATACTAATTCAGCAGCAACGCAAAAGGTGGCATGAGAAGTCTATTCAGAAAAAGCAATTCCAACCAGGTGATTGGGTGCTCCTTTATGATACTAGATTTAAAAATTTTAAAGGGAAATTCCATACACGTTGGATGGGACCTTATGAAGTGATCCGAGTATTCGAGAATGGAGCAATAGAAGTTAAAACTATTGATGGACAAAATTCATTATTCTTGGTAAATCGACACAGATCAAAAAAATATTTTCAGCCACTTGCCAAGAAAGATTTTACACAGCAAGTCCAACAGCAATTCGGGACGGTAGTGGTGAATGGTAATACCAACCTTTTGAAAACATGAATTCTTCTTCTTCTTAAAAAAGAATTAACAAAAAACAAAAAAATAATAAAAATTAAAGAAAAAATATTTTCCTGTAATTATGAAAAGAAGTTCGTTGACATGATTGCAGAAGGATCAACCTGAAAACCAGCTTGCTGGAAGGAAGATCAAAAATTTCTAATAAAAAGAGAATGTTGCTTGATCTTTAGATATGCTAGCAACCACCAAGTAAAAGCAGATTCAGCAGAACCAACCTTTATACAATTGGGGTAATTAGCATGGATATTTGTATTCAAGTAACGCTTAATTCTCGCTGCACTTATTTTTCTTGCACCAGTGCAGGCAGACCTTCTAGAAAATTTTCTGCCTTTCTTCATATTCCACTTTCGTAATATTCCCTTTTTTTTCTTCTTCAATCCTAGAATGATTAACCTTCCCATATTCTTCTGAATTTACCCTATCCATTTCATAAAAACCCCACTTAAACCTTGAATTTTTTTTTTCCTTATCCCACTTCTGTTTATCCCCTCTTGTTGTACTATTCCTGGAATCCCTGTAACAAAATTCCTTCCCATTCTGAAATATCCCTTTTCCCATTTCTTTGTTCCCTCATGAATTCATTGCATGATCTCACTCACAAAGAGAAAAAGGATATGCTCTGAAGCATCAAGAAAGGGCGAATCAAAATTCCAGTATAAGTTGAGGAAGTCATGTTGGAATTCCAACCTGTATTTTACTTAAATTCCCTGTTCTTTTTTTCAGATATCATGCTTGCACTAGTGCAAGCATGTCGTCCTATATAATAAGTGCAAGCAGAATGGTACCAGCAGAATAGCATAGTTTAAGCGGTGCAAGAAGACCGGTGAAAGCATGCACCCTGTTAGAAACATAGTACAATTTGTTATTTTCATAGCATACGTCATAGGAAATTGGTCATCATGAAAGTTTATAAGAATTCCTTCCACTTAGTCAATGAGTACTTGTGCTATCATATTAACTAGGAGAAAATTATTTAAAGTACAAGGTGTTTTTAAGTTAAGAATCATGATCATTTTTTAATGAATGCTAAAGTTATTTTTTTGAATTATGAAGGAGTTTGGAAGTGTTTAACCGTTTCTTGGATATAATTTCCCCTTTCCACCATAATCTTAGATGTTCTTCACTCGTAACGATTACCTCACCTGGCCGTTAAGACGTCGCCGCAAGTACCAATCCGGCATGATCTCAAATATGCCGCACATCCACAACTATTTCAGTGGAATGAATGGGTGATAAGATGGAAGGGATGGTGGACGGTTGGATCCCTATCTATAAGAACCAATTTTTCCGGTGATTTCATGTAAATTCTTGAATGTTCATAACCGTTAAGAAGCGATGCCGCATGTTCGAAGCGAACCTTCGTCTCTTAGTAGGGTAGAACATACTACTGAGTATTGCAATAGTCTTGCACTATTGCGAGACTCAGGATTTCTTTAATTCTTGCAAAAGTTTGACGGGCGCAACCGTGAAGTGGCCCTATAGTTTGCCAGAAGTTTCAAAAATGGCCGAGTAAAAATTGGGCCTCTAAAATTTGAGGTTACAGAAGAGTTTATAGCAGCGGCGACAGGCTTGGAAAACACTGGTGAGAAGTGGTTTAAAAATCAGAAACTACAAAGGAAGCGATGGAAACGTTTCATCGTCGACAAGAATATGAAGGTAGATTGGAAGAAAGGAATTTCGTGCAGTGCCCTACTGGGACAGTGGCGGGACCTCTTTTTCATCCTACAGAAATTTGTAACCTGTGAGTGAAGGTACTCCCTCACTTTTGTGTACCATTTTAGGATGTTGCAGCATTTCGAAGCTGGCCGGCACATCCGGTGGAGGATTGATTTCCCCCATTTTTTTCTTAAGAGCTTGGAAATAATGGCCAAGGGTGTGCAGGACGGACATGCAGACTAGGCCAACAAGAAGTTATATCACCACGGACTGATAAATATTTTGGTCCAGAAACAATTAGAAGTTAAAGGCATGACCTGGGAGGCGTTGTTAAAACAGCTACATAAAAAGACAGCTGTTGGAAAGGAGACAGAGGACCCCACCAGCACAAGCAAGGGTCCGAGTAAGAATGTAAAGGGGAGTCCTTCTTGCACCAGTGCAAAAATGAAATGACCTGCAAAATAAATAGAAGAAAGGGCCCCATCTCTAAATAAGAAGACACCTAGTGCACCTGTTGAAGAGACTCCTTCTACGACACCAGTATAGGCACAGACCCCCGAAGAAGACAACCTGTCAGTCCTTGCAGACGCAGCAAAATCTGTAGAGGTCGAAGATGACACTCTATTGGCCAATTTCATTAAAAAGGCCTAGAAAAATAATGAAGAATCTAGTGCAGGCAAAGAACCACAGTCCCCACAGGACGTTGAATCCCCTTCTGCACCAGTGCAAGAAGAAAAAGAACCAGAAGAACAAGAAGAACAATAAGAAGCAGAAGAAGAAGAGGAAGAAGTGTTTGCTAAAACCATGAGGGATATTGAGGTCCCTGAGGAAGACACAGCCCCTGTCGAGACAGAAAAAGAAGGAGATTTGGTAACTCCTGCTGCTCAGATAGTTGAACTACAGCTTCAAGTTCATAACTTAGAACAACTCATAGCTAAAGCACAGGAGGATAAAGAACAGAGTAAACAAGAATTAACTACGGAGATCCAGAAAAAGAAGGGAGAAGTTAGAGTTTAGAAGTACCAAGCTATGCAATGTTTCAAGCGACTTAAAAATGTGACAAAGAAACTAAATAACATCAGAAAGAAGAAGTTTGAAACATTGCAGGCTAATGTCAGTATGTCAGAGCAGGATTGAGCTATATTGCTCAAAGTTTTGAAGGGTTTTTTGCGAAGGTAAAGAGTTGTGTGAGGACACACAACAGCTTAGGGATGGGAGGATGTTAGCCCCCTAATTTGCTCTCTTTTTTCCATTTTTCCCGTCCTAAATCATAACCATTTACCTCTGTTTTACCTCTTTTATGCACCCTCATCTTGCACTAGTCCAAGCACGGTGACATATTTCGTATAAAATTTATTTTTCACATTTTTAATTCAACTTAGCATTAATTATTTATTTATTACATGATTTCTTAATTTTAATCACTCTTTGTAACTTATCGATATCTCCAATGTTTATTTGGTAGTTAGAGTACTTACCGTGACCACTGATCCTAGTGCAGGATCGGATCTTGCAACATTGCTAGCACAGCGAATCCTTGCAGCAGATCCGAACCTCCTTGATCACCGCCTCATTTTGAGCAGCTTCAGCCATGACAGCAAGATCGATCCAAAGGCAGCTGAGACCGAATCTGTGAAGGATGAAAGCTGGAGATTGGCTACGGCCAGTTTTGTTAAATGTCTAATTTTGAAGGCCGAAAAGCTAAATTTTTGCGTTTGGTTATGTAATCGGTTGAATGATCTATTTTGGCCTTTGGCCAAAGATCTATATAATGTAGAATGTAAATAGGACTAAAAGGGAGGAGAATTTTTGATAGCAGAAGAGAACAGAGACACAGCCAGAGAGGCGGTAACAGGTTGTTGTATTTTGTTATCACCCGAATCTGGGCTGGACGATGTATTAATGTATGTACTTGCCTCAGTGAATTAATAAAAGGGAGCTCCTCCTCATGTTTCATAAATTTCGTTTCTATATTTGAGCTAATGAATTGATTAAGGTACTGAGCAGCATTTTTATTTAAAAGGTAAACGCACTGGTTGGCTAGGGCCCAGCCAACCCAGCATGTTTACCCCATTTCCTGTTTTCCTGTAATTTGTGTTTACATTTTCAAGTGTGATTTAATTTTAAGCACATGCATTCCTGTCTGAGTGAAAACGGATCCGTTGTGTGAAGTAGATAAATTTCCTTATCCTGCAATTTCCTTTCCTGCACTTGATTTTAGATTGGTTTTCCTCCACCTGGTCCAAGCAAAAGAAATAACCCTGCACCAGTGCACGTTGGTGTGATATCTCCTTTTCTGCAATTCTGTTTGATTGGTTTTCCCCACCTGGTCCAAGCAGGAGAAATAACCCTGCACCAGTGCACATTGGTGTGATATCTCCTTTTCTACAGTTCTGTTTGATTGGTTTTCCCCGCCTGGTCCAAGCAGGAGAAATGAACCTGCACCAATGCACCTTGGTGTGATGCAGCAAGCCTTCTTATTCTACTTCCCGCGATCGTCTTTCTTTAATTAAATGCTTATGATAGGATAAATGTATATTGACTGTTTCTTTACTCCTGCACTCTGTTAAGATCAGAAACATTCACTTTTTATGTGTGCAATTTGATTTAACAATATAATAGCACTTGCAATAATTAAGCACTCATTTTAAGAATTAAATGCTAAGTGCAGGAAGCTCTGATCTGGTGCAAGAACTAGTTTCTTGCCACGGGATCTGAGTGCTTTGAACCTAGAAAATTTCAATCCCTTTCATGAAGTAAAATATCCTTTAGTAAAGACACCATTTATACCTTCTGCATAGATCTCTGTTCCTGCATTAGTGCAAGAAGACTGCGATAGTGCAGGACAAATTAGCGTAAGAAGGAAATATCTAAAGGAGCAGGTTTAAGGGCCCATCTGATGAGATTGATAGTGTCTCTAATAAATAAAAACACACACTCAGTAGTAAGCAATAATTAGCTGGAGTGATTTCCTTTTATCTTTAATTCCCTCTTCCAAATGCATTCTTTCTTGTTCCAGTCCTCGATTATTTTGATGGTTCAAGTTGCCTTTTTCTCTTTTTAATTTGATTCTGCAATATTTCCTTTAAAGGAAGTAGGGATTTATATTATTAATATTCATACCATCTCTGGCATTGCCTGTGCTTCGTCTCTAAGTTTACGGATCCCCTGGGTTGACAAATTAAGTGTTGAGGAGTTTGCTTAAGTGTAATTCCTGCACCCAACAGACATGTCCTGCTTCTTTCCATTCTTGGACTCAGACTTGGAATGGAATTTCTTCCCCTTCCCCTTATTTTCCTTGGTATCCAAAGCATAATATTCTTCATCTTCATTCTTAGATGAAGATCCATCTCTGGTGTTTCGTCTGAACTCCTCCTGCACCAGATCCGACCAGAGTTGTTTCCAATCTCGCAATTTTTCCCTTCCATTGACAGAGTCTTGATAATTGTGCCAGCTCTTGGGAAGTCCTAAGAGATCCAATCTCACCAAATAATCATCAGCGATAGTTACACCAATGCTCCCCAGTTCATCCCTACATTGGACAATATTTATTAGATATTTTGGTATGGAGTCGCCCTTTTCCATCTTGATCTTCCTTAGTTTATCTTTGAGCGCCAATTTCCTATGGTCGTTACTACTCTGGAATAGATCCGTCAAAGCCTTCCACATTTCATATGGTGTGGCTTTCCCATGGAGGCTTGAGACAATGTGGTCTCGTACTCCCTCCAACAGGATCCTCATCACCTTTTCCACTTTCTTTTAACATGCATCAATATTTGCAGCATCTGTCATAGTGGGTTTAGCAACATCATTGTCAATGAATTCCTTCAAGCCATTGTCTTTGAGTACTGCCTCCATCCTGTCCTTCCAAAAAATATAGTTTGAGCTGCCCTCGAGTGCATACTCCAACCTCAAGCCATTGAAATCCATTTCGATCCTGAATTAGTTGTAGCACCAAGAAAGTCTTTCTACAAATTCGAATTTTCTCGAGTCACAAACTCAGCTCCTCCTTCACAATTGTGATTTCCTATGCTCTGATACCATGCATAAATTATACAACATGCATGTATATCTTGGATTCAATCCGATCTAACAATGTACTAAAGTTAAATACTGAATTGCTTCTACAAATCTTTTGTGGAATTAAAAACACAATCGCCAATCACATGAAGTAAATAAGAATCAAATCAAACCACAACACAAATAATTTCTCTGGGAAATCTTGCTGCTCAAAACCCCACTATCTTCTATTATATATTCAGCATGGATCTTGAAACAATTACATACAAAACTCTTCTCACAAGAGCCCTCCAGTACTCAGCTAAGTGTCTCACGTTGTCATACAAAACCTGACCAAAACTTAGCCAATTTACTGCCTCCAGACAACCTATATTGCTTGTGCAATCCCTGATGAATGCAATCCCTAAAAGATAGGAATTTTGGCCTTCCTTGATTGTGAAAGTATCATGGGAAATCCAATGGGTGTTTGGTTGCATGTGTGCAACCCAATAATCCTACAACTGATAGTCAACTTCCCTTTCACCTAGATCTCAACTAGGTCTCAACTAGATCTGGCATGCATGCGGCTAGTAATAGTAAATCCTCAGTTTTATGTGAGATCACTGATTGTGAATTAATTAATATTTAACTCACTTGATCTCTCACTAGTGTATCAAGTAGTTACAACTAGCACAACTGAGTTTAACTCACGTAACTTATTTAAACTGCTTACAACCTGTATTAAATAATGCACCATAGCACTTCAAACTCTGTTACAACTAGAATTACTTTGCATGCCTCACCAACTACTTATAACTCGAAATCCATGGGCTAACTGAGTTTATCACTCTCATTTAACCATTACAAGTTAATTTTGAGACTATATTACATTTTATTGTCCATGTTAATTAAGGGATAACTAAAATATACATGCACCAAAAATAGCATTGTGGGCCCCACCCTAGTGTAGGTGCTTAATCCACTAGGCGTGGGTGCTGAAATTTTCTTGTTGAATGTCAAAAATTCTAGCCAGCATGAAGAAGCAATTGTATTCAGTGAGACAAGGGAAAACAAATCATTTTGGCTATGGAAGCATACTTTGTTCCTTCTTCTTTGAGAGGGTTCAAGGACTTCGACCCACAGTGTCTACAACCATTAGCAGTCCCAGGGATCCAAGGATGGCTAGATGGGAAGACCTGATTAAGCGACTTGGTAGAGGCGAAGTCACTCGAGCAGCATTTGATGACGAGTTCTTCCTCTGGTGGGAAGAACAGGTCATATCTGGCACTTCTTGTAGGCACTCCGTGGGGTGGTATTGGTAAAGTACTTTCTTTCTTTTTTAAATGTTATTTGATTTTTTTTGTATTTTTATATGATCTTAAGAAGTTAAAAAAATATTTTTTGAAGTGAAACAAAAACCTTACAAGATTATTTGATTATGATGCAAATGTTGGACCAATGAGACCTGAGGGTTTTCCTAGGCACAGGTGTCGCGGTAAAGACGCAAAGAGAGTAGCAGCTAAGTCTAAGAGATTCCTTCATGCAGTCCAGAGGAACTTGGAGATTTTGACTCGCGAGGTTCCCATGGAAACCGTAGAGGATCTCCTTGAGGCTATTCAGAGGCAAGTGGTATGAGTACCACGAGAGTGGGTGTGGCTCTTTCGACAGGTGGAAAACTCCATCGTCTTTTTCCTTGATTCTCATCCAGGGCAGGGCCCACATATTTAGATTTATATGACTGATCTTTTTATAGACATGATCAGGCTTAAGCCCTAATTTTGTAGGACATTTTTCCACATTTTGTACTATTTTGGACATATTACTCCTATCTATATACATATTATTTCATGATGCTTTTATCATATATATATATATATATATATATATATATATATATATATACACACATATGATTTTGTGATATTTTTTTTATTCTAATGAGATGAATGATTAATGTGCCATTCTAATATATATATATATATATATATATATATATATATATATATACACACATATGATTTTATGATATTTTTTATTCTAATGAGATGAATGATTAATGTGCCATTCTAATGCTTGATTAGCTATGGAATCAACAAATGAATTTTTTGATCTTGGAATATGAATAAAAGTAATAAAATTAAGTGATATTTGTAATAGTCACACTCTCAAAAATTGGAAATGTAATAAAGGATATCTCACATGATAAATGTTATTTAATTAATACATCGCTAGCTGTGAATCTAAATAAACCACTAATGATTCAATATCAAATGATATTTCCTCAAATATTAAATTAATGATAGCATTGTATTCAGCGATATTGTTGGAGGCATGACTAATACATATGCCTCTTGAGACTATCAATTGACCAGATGCATAATATATAACCCAAGCAGTGGAAGCTAAGTTTTGAGTATGTCTACTAGCACCATCAGCGAAACCTAGATACAGCATATCATCCATCAAAAACCTGCCAAAGCAGACTAAAGATACCAATATAACCATGATACCCATAGAAAGAAACAAAAATTGTGTACAATATCTACAAAACAAGGCAAATGCTAGGCAACAGTCCAGGCATAATACTTCTTAAGATAGATCCCATTTATGGGCTCTAACAGTACATTTCCATCGAATTCAACCAACTCGTAAGAACCTTTCTTCAAGACATTTTTGATGATAAAAGGATCGTTCCACATGGGTTTAAAATTTCCTACCCCCAAGGTGTCCTTATCTTGGTCATAGACCAGGACAAGGTCACCTTCAGAGAAAACCCAATAACACACAGTTTTTTCGTATTAGGCTTTTACTCATTTTTTATGAACTTTGTTCATTTTGGATGCATCTCTACACTACTCATAGAGATGTTCCAAATGAATGAGGAATTTTTTCAAAACCAAAAGTGTCTGGAAGAATTTGTACTGCTATTTTAAGGGAAGGAATCTCACATTCCACAGGGAATATTGAATCTAAAACATAAACTAGTTGAAAATGAGTAAAGCCAGTAGCGGTCTTAATATACATTTGGTATGCCCAAAGCATAGGATATAGCATGGTGTTCAAATTAAATTTAGCTTTATTTATTTTCCTTTGCTGGATGGTTTTGAGGGATTTATTCACGGGTTCAACTTGCCCATTGACCTGAGGATAATACAGAGATTAATACTCTTGACGAAATCCCAATATTAAAGCTAATTCAGACATCATATTATTCTGACAATGACTACCATGATCAGTGACAATCTACCTTGGAATATGGAAACGTGAAATGATTTTTTAAATAGGAAA
The DNA here is from genome assembly GCA_034641835.2 of Pinus albicaulis. Classification (NCBI taxonomy): domain Eukaryota; kingdom Viridiplantae; phylum Streptophyta; class Pinopsida; order Pinales; family Pinaceae; genus Pinus; species Pinus albicaulis. Next base: position 1,375,008,953 of record CM076580.1, on the reverse strand, counting down.
AGAGTTGTTGTCTCACTGTCATCCTTTAAAGTAGGCATAGCTTCGACCTACTTTTTAAAGTAGTCTACTGCTACAATGATGTACTTGTGACCATTAGCCGAAGTCGGATTAAAAGTAGTAAAGTCAATACCCCACTTAGTGAAAGTTCTAATGGTGGACAGGGAAGAGCGGAGCTGGATGAGCGCGCATTTTTCAAGTATATAACTGACAAGGATGGTATTTCTTGACCGATTCAATGCAATATTTGAAAATCAAATTCCAAAAATGTCTTGCACGCAATATTTTTTAGGTTGTAGCAAGACCGAATAGATGACCTCCACAAGCTCCATTTTGGAAGTCATTTATAACAAACTCAACTTCTTTTAAGGTTAAACAACGCCTAAGGATTGACTCAATCCTAAAACGATACAAAGTATCACTGATAATTATATTTTTTTTTTCTAGGTGACATAATTTTCTATGTTCATCCTTCGAAAAATTCTAAGGGAACTTCAAACTATGGAGAAAAAATATGATATCTCCATACCAAGAATCCTATGAAGAAATAAGGAAGAGATGTTCATCGAGAATTGACTCTTCATAAACAATATCTTCTTCACAGGGCAACTCTTAAATCAATTCCACGAAGACTAGAGTTTTTTTGGACTTCGTTAACATAAATTCAAGGTCAAATTCCTGTAAGATAACAATCCATTTATTACATTTTCCCCCAATCACTCGCCTACAGAGGAAAAATTGCAATGGGTTGACGTCAGCCACATAAAAAAATTTCTAAGCAGAAAATAATGACGGAGCTGCTGGACAGAATGAACTGCTGCCAAAGATTATTTATGTACATGAGAATACCTAAGTTCAGAACTAACTAAGCCTCGGCTCAGATAATAAATCATGTTCTCTTGAAGAGCATCTTCTTCCTGAACCAAAACCATACCAATGGTTGATTCTTCCCTAATGAGATATTAAAGGAAATCCCTGTTATAATCGAGTGGACTCAATAAAGGATCAGAGGTCAATGATTTTTTGAAAGTATCAAAAGAGCGCTAATCGAAATTGTCCCATATAAATGGAACACCTTTCTTCAGTAATCACATAAATCCTTTTGTAATCTCGGCGTAATTTATCATAAATATCCTTAAAAATTTGGCTTTACCTTGGAGACTTTGAAGTTGACGAATATTTGATAGGGGAGGCAACTGAAGTATTGCCTCAACCTTGAAGGGAGCAACATGAATCCCTTCATTTGACACTATGAATACCAATAACCGACCGGATGTGACAGAAAAATTGTGCTTGTTACGATTCAACCGAATCTTATAATAACAAAATCATTAAAAAACTAAATAGAGGTGCTTTGGATGATCCATTCTCTTTTGAGAATGAGCAGCTAGGTTATCCAAATATGCCTCTATTATGTGCTTGATGTCGTCGAAATCATAATAAATGGAATGTTGAAAGGTAGCTCCATCATTTTTTAGTCCAAAAGGCGTCTTTTTGTATGCAAACGTACCCCAAGAGAGAATAAAAGTTGCCTTATGTTGATATTCCAAATGGATATTTATTTGATTATATCCCGAGAAACCCTCTAGTAAGGATAATATCTCATTTTTCGCACATTCATCAATAATCTGATCGATAAAAGGAGTGGGGAGATTATCTTTCGGACAAGCCTTATTTAAATCCCTAAATTCAATGCATACCTGGATTGTTCCTTTCCTTTTATCAACCAGGACTGGGTTAGAGACCCACTCAGTCAAAGGAACGGGGTATATGAAACCCGCCTTAAGTAGTTTTTCAGCCTCCTGTTTAATGGTTGCAGCTTTCCTAAGATTTACCGGTTGAATATTTTTTCGTACAAGTTTAACATTTTCATATGTCCTCATCTCATGTTGAACTATCGATGGATTGCTTCCAGGCATTTATTCATAAGACTAAGAAAACACATCCCGAAATTCTTTAAAAAGGTTAGTATAAATATCGATTTCTTTAGGGGAACATTCATCTATAATGAAGATGTTCTCGATGACATTGGGGTTCCTGGAAATATTCACCAGAATTGTTTCTGAAATATTAGACATATTAACTTCGGCAAATATGACCGAAAATATGACCGATGATGCAAATCATCCCACCATATTTCTGCACCATTCATTTCTTCTAAGATTTCTTCTTTAAATGGTAAGACAATATCGAGGCAATTCATAGTTTAGGTAGAGTCAACGGTCCAGACCGGAGCCATGTCATCAATCAAATCCTCTGATGGGGGAGGAATGAGGTCATGATATATAGAATTCACAATAGATTGATAAGTTATTTCCACTGCAAATATAGGATATTCCATTCTGCCTACCTTCCCTTCTTATAATGTGGCAGTAGAGGGAGGAAAGAGCCAAGGATCATAAAAATAAAGGGTTCTAAATGAACCTTTTCTAGGAATGATCCTGGAGTTCGAAATAGAATTAATATGAGCAATAGGAGGAAGATCAAAAGTACCAATCAATGAATAATACATTCCAACTCCAAAATTCTCAATAGGTTGCTTGGTGCTCTTCACCAAGGGAATAGGAGAGTCAGAATATGCAATGGTATTGTTAGAAGAATATGCCATTTGATCAACTATAAAAATTCTCCCTTCATGAGGGAAGCATAGGATGTGAAATAATGATGAACAAATGGCATTCATTGCGTAAACCCAATTCTGACCCAACAAGAGATTATAATCAAGGTTGGCATCAACTATCTCTACATAAATATTGAAAATCGTGCCCCCAACATAGATGGGAAAGGCTGGCGTAATTCCATGGGGAATATGAGAATTACCATAAAATGAAATAAGGCGATTAGGGGAAGGAATAGCTTCTGGAGACCCGATAACCTTCCAACAAGATAACGACATGAAGCATGTAGAAGCCCCTTCATCTACTACAATTTGAAAGATAGTATTCTTCCTATATGTAGATTTAATCTAGAAAGCCATGTGATGAGGCAGTCTCTTCTTAACACTTGACATATCAAATGTAATAACGAGATAGTTCTTCGTATCTACTACCCCGATCGTAGTGAGAAATTCACTCCTTTGCGTAGAACATGATTGGATTACCTCTAACGCTGACATCGCACAGGATCTTTGAGCCAAATCTTTGACAATAGAATAGTTTTGAGCATACCGAGCATTGTGATTGTAAGTCAAATTTTTTGTATAGCCTTTCGGAATCTGAGGTATGGGCTCAACTACGGGCCTCTCGATATGGAGAGGCTCTGGAGTATCGGAAGAATCCTTAGCCTTTTAAGGTTTTGGCTCACCATAATCATGTGATCTTGTAGTAACATCAACATGAGATCTCACCATGTACACATTCAATGTGGATTCCCCATCTTGGTTGTCCCATAGGGGGTTCTAGTACTAGCATTCACACCAGCAAGCATTTGTTTCCCTTGGGGAAAAGGGTTAGTCAAGACATCCTGGGAACTAGAAGAAACTTGTTAAGCTAAAAAGTGCTAAGAATCCTGAATATTAGGAAAAATATGATTTAAATGATCCCCATTGCTTAACTCGCAAGGGAATTTTACTTTCTTTTTCGATTTATTTTTTCCCTCTCCAGTATCATTACTGGGCTTTTTTTCATTACCCTTCCTAGCCTCATCTTTATTCTTACCACGTCCCTTCTTCTTCCCATTTTATTGTTGCTTTCCTTTGGGGTTTGAAGATTGGACAACATTAATTGTTGAATATTGGGAAAGAATAGACACTGACGACGTATCCTAGGCCAGAGAATAAAATTGTAAAGACAACTGTTGCAATTGATTCAACAGGTTATTTGTAATACTATCGATTGACCCTACAATCTCGTCGGTGTGGGGTCCTAGTTTAGGTTTGGCTAGGTCAATCTTCGATCAAGGAGCATCAGGAATAATCTTGTAAAGGACTCCAGACTAAGAACAAATGAGTTCTAACTACTGGGCTATGAAGATATCTGTTTCTTCAGTGAACACTCCAGAGAGTAACACATCCTTATAAATATCGGGTTGCAAATATTTCAAAAACCATTCCAAAATAATTCATCAGGGATATATGCCTTGAGAATCCTCTTTCTTCTACACCACTCTTAGATGTGGTCAGAATATGAGTTTCCTTATCCTGCTCAAAATTGGCTAGAAGCTCAGTTCCAACATCATATCGGATAAGAAACCGAAAATAGTTTAGAAACATAGTATCCAAATCGTAAAACGTAGAAAAGGTTACCCCTCTCAACTCAATATACCATTTTACATCGTTTCCAGTTAGGGTGCATTGGAATAGTCTCAACTTGATCAAATTATCAATCAAGGAGTTAGATGAGCACCACAAATGGAATGGGGTTATATGATCGGCCAAATCCTCTTGAGAATTCCCTTCAAATTTCATAACATCGTACGGAAGTTTGGTGGGAACTAGAGGCTAAAATAGATTGTAAATGATTAGATTATTTGTCAACTTTGAAAGATCTAGAAAGTTCAAAGTTTCCAAAAATGGTATGTGCAGAGGAACCAGAGAATTCCACCCACCAAGAGTGGAATTTCCAACATTAGAAAAGGAGTATCTTGGATTTTGAGAGGCACCAGTTTTCCATGGGTTACTCGTAGAAGAACCTTGACCATAAGGAAATCTTTGTGGCCTAGAACTAATCGGAGGGAATCCACCCCCATTGTTGCATGTTGACCATACATGGGATAATTTCCTCTTATAGGAACATTAAAAGAAGGTGAAAATGCCTGATAAGGATTCCATGCACTAGCTAAAGGAGGAAAGACCTATGAAGTCCCAACATAAGGGAAGGGCATACTCCCCTTATTTACCAAATAGATGGGATAAGTCCCCAGCAGAGTCACAAATTTTGTTTTTGGGAAAAACTAACCTAAGGTAAGGGTTGACAACCTCAATAGATTGAAGGCACTCAATCAACAAGAAGCATACATCATGCAAGTAAACTATGTAAACTACCAAAGTTGGGATTGAAATAAGTACGCATAGCTCCTACGTTTGATTTCGATCCCATAGGGTTCAAACCCTTTGCTTCCTCCAAAGCAATCAGACCTGCAACAAAGTTTAGAGAAGCATATATAAAACAAGTAGTTCAAAACATGTGCATAATTAACACATTATATCATCAAGAATAAAAATATAAATCATGATATATATATTCAACATGAATCATAAAACATGATGCCAGAACATTTCGGGAACAAGACGGAACTTCTTTATTGATATCATCAAAGAGTAGTGGAGATATGAAACTTGACTCGTCCATGGCACCAACGAAACCTTCCTTCGGATCTGTCCAGCCCAAGCCTCAAAGTTCACCTCTCAATCATAAGTGACAGGATGTCATATAAAGGAATATGAACATATCTACAAGGAAACAAGGGTTTCTAATGACTGGGAGTGCAAGTGGCACAAGGGAAATCGGACTTGATCTGGGACTAAAATTACTATAATGTCGTCATCCTATCTCCTTGGTGTAATTAGGCATTCCCATTAAGTGTATAAATACCACCATAAATTGGTTAATTCAGTTAGGCCACGGGCTCTTGTAGGTGGGATTTCAGTGAAACCCATAAAACCTGCACAAAAAATAGGGTATTTTACATTTTTTTCATATTTTAAATTATATACACAGGTTCTATATGGAGTTACCCACGTGTGTACGTGATTTTTAAAGGGCGTAGTCATGTATGGAATTCAAAATATTATTTTTTAATAAATGATCAACTCTAAATGGGAAAGGGCTGCCCAAGACCATACAAGAACATCAGAACTACAGGAGTGTTGAATGATGTTATAATAATCATGATTGGAAGCCATACCAATTTCTCATGAACATCAAGTATGAATTAATGCAGGGCCAAATGGAGCAATTTTAGGTTGAAATTCAGATTGAGGTGACAAACTTGGACATTAGGGTGGTTGAGCTTGAGGAAAAATCCAACAGAGGCACTTTGTTCAACATGGGAGTGGATGGGACCAATGATGAACCTGAGAATAAAAAGGCAAGGTGCGCATGGGAGGTAGGGACAATGGGATACAGATAGGGATCCAAGCAACGTGGAGACACTGATGAACTGGAATTCTCCTCTGATTGGATAATTTTGTAGTTTTTAAAAAAATTTGATGTTATACAAATATTTATTGTTATTAGGATTTTTTTTCCAAGATTATAATTAGTACCTACTTATAATAATAGGTAAAAGTTGTCATAAGAATAAATTTTCTATCTTTTGAACCTTTGAATATAGTTTTTTAACAGAAAATGAAGAAATATCTAAGACTGTTAACCCATAATCCATTTTTTCCTTCTAATATAAATCACGACCCTTTTATTTGAAAAATAAAAATAAAAATAAAAATGACCCATGGTATTGACCCATCGTATTCATGTGGAAGCCTATTTAAAGGGAGAAATTAAACCATTATAGGTTTATCTTAACTTTGGGTCTACCAAGCGTTGAGAGGCATCAAATCTCTTGACATGCAAACCTCTTTTAGAGTGAAAAGATATTTGATCCCTTGCAGCACTTAGTAGATCCAGAGTTAAGATGGATCTAGACTAGTTATTTACATCGAGGGGTGCTCTTTAGCCTAATATCATAGAGATGTTGTAATGTAATGTCTTGTAAACATTTGACTTGGTAAAAATAAAATAAAATTAAAAATAATAATAATTGCTTTGAGAGACACTCTCTAACCCAATATGGTAGAGTTGTTGTAATTTAATGTATTATCTCGTAAATATTTTGACTCATAGTTAAGATGGATCTAGACTAGTTATTTTCATCGAGAGGTGCTCTTCAGCCTAATATGATATAGATGTTGTAATGTAATAACTTTTAAACATTTGACTCAGTCAAAATAGGCACTCTTTAACCCAATATGGTAGAGATGTTGTAATGTAATGCCTAGTAAATATTTTGACTCAGTCAAAATAAAATAAAAATAACTCTATGCTAAAATAAAAATTACTTTAAACTAAAATAATAAAAATAAAAATTCTATGTTATTATTAGTAATATTATTTAATTTTCGTTTGGTAGTTAAGGAAAACTTGACTTGGTCAAGTTATTAGTGGTTTTTTAGCTCCAAGTTTATGAGAACCGTGGCATTTACCCATGGTATTCATGTAAAATATAGCCTATTTAAAGGGATATATATCATATTTAAAGGGATAAATTAAACTAGCTTAGATCCATCATAATCAGATCTCTTTTCACTCTAAAAGAGGTTTGCATATTAAGAGATTTGATTCCTCTGAGTGCTTGGTAGATTCGGAGTTATGATGCATATACGTCGGTTATAATTATCAATAAATCATTTTGGATATTTGATCCCTTGTGGTTAAGATGGATCTAGATCAGTTATAACTATCAATAAAACATTTTGGAGATTTGATCATTTATTATTAATTGTGCCAAGAGGTGCACATTATGGTAGAGATGTTGTAATGTAATGCAGTGTCCTATAAACATTTTGACTAGGTCAAAATAGAAATAAAATAAATTAATAATTATGATTATCAATAAAACATTCCGACTTGGTCAAATTACATAGAAATAAAAATAAAATATAAAATATAAAACTAATAATTATATTTATAATTATAATTAATAACTAAATCATCTTAGATCCATCTTAACTTTGGATCTACCAAGTTTCGAAGGCAATAAAATATATTTTCACCCTAAAAAAAGGTTTTCACCTCAAAATATTTGATCCCTCTCGGTGCTTGGTAGATCTAGAGTTAAATATGGATCTAGGCTAGTGATAAAAATAATTAATACATAAGTTAAAACATATATACATGTTAAAAAAACATGTAAAAGGATTCCAATTTTTCTTCAACGAACTACTATTATATTATATTATATTATAAAAGTGTTGGTTACAAGGCCAATGTCTTTTACATTTTTCTATGTTCTCAAAGACTTCATTGTTTCAATACATCCATAGCAAGTTTTTCTTTCATGTGTGGGTTCTCTTAACTACAATTCTAAATTGACATATTTCATAGATTCTACAAATCTCCCAAAAAAGAGCATACTTGCAATACATTAATCATAGCACTAAAAAAATAAAATGCATCAGATGGTCTAGCTTTAGAAGTTGCACACAAATTCTCCTTTGCCATGCAGAGTGCATTTTCTTCAAGCTTGACTGGATCATGAACCTCTCGAGTCTATTAACCTTTGTCTTATTCCCAATATTTTGGCTTGGGCTCATAGTCACCAATGGGGTGGTATCTATTCCGTTAACTTGGATTTTCAGAACTAATATTTCAACTTCCATTATTGCCAGCTTCTTATCTAGCTTTCTCTGCCACCATTCATGCTTCTTTTGCAGCAGTTGAAACTTCATGTCCTTCTCCTTCTCTACCATTTATATCCTTCTGTTTGAAATATTCATCACCCCTACTACTTCCCTCAATCGTTTTTCAATAGACTGAAGCCAATGCTCCTACTTGTTCTCCTCAGGTTGTGCTTCTTTAATTGCCAATTCTTTCCTCTTCAGACTCATTGTTCCTATCGGAATGATGAACCAAAAGCCAGATAATTTTTTTCGAAGTGCTCAAACCAAAGGTGGCATCGCCCACAAAAATAATTAAATGCCATATTTGTGAAAATCCAAAAACCACAGGAATGATCCGCTTCTACCACAGAATTTATGTCACGACCCAAATTGTAATGCACTGCATTTAAACCCAATTTATCAAATTGAAAGGTTAAGTTCATAGGAAAATTAAGGACACTCACATCCCATTCAAACTTTGAATGTCATATCAACCATCTGGAAAGTTTGCACACATCGACTCATGAAGTGGTGTATGTTGATCGCATGTACACTCCACATTGCTAAGAACCTACAACGGCTACCATATGTGAAGGAATCAGGCTAACGACGCATCCTTTAGTAATTAATCCAAATCTTGAAATTCATATTTTATCTTTAGTTTGATGGCCCGGGTGGCCAACATTTTCACATGAAATATTTTAAGAGAACCTCATGGGATTGCAGAAATTATTTTTTTGGATTGATTCAATTCCACTATTCCTCGCCTCAATTTTACCATTTATTTTCCATTCTATCCATTTATGCATTCGGGTGTCTATATATGTGGAAAATGTTGGAAATATGATGCAATGTGTTGTCCTTGATGGAAACCTACTTGATGAAGTTTTCCTTGATGGAAACTAACTTGATGAGTTGACTTTGGATAGCAACCTATTTGTTAATAATGTAAATCTGATGTATCTACAGAGCAGTTTAGAAGTAACAAAGAAAGAAATTCCAGTAAGTGCCAGAGTAATGATGAATAAGATATGTCACAAAGAATACGTGGGCTTTTAAAGGAAAAGTAGCGTATGTACGCAGAAAAGTACATACCAAGTAGCGTATGCCTATTTTCAC